>PYHX02000413.1:86170739-86645157 GCA_004302925.2 Cochliomyia hominivorax | reverse complement strand
AAAACCGCGCGCTCTATCAAGCCGTCCCCCCTATTGAAGGACGGACAAAGAAAAATTAATAAAAACGCGAAAATAAAAATTTTTGTTTTGAAAAACCAAAACTCTAGTTTGTAACGGACAGACAAACGAATAGCACGCGCAAGTTTTCAAATAAAAGTATTTTCAAAAAAAGAAAAAAACGGCAAAAAAGTGTGTCCGTTATTTTTGTAATTTTTTTTGCTACAAACAAATTGTTATTTAAATGGTAAATGAAACATTGTTTAAAACAAACAACTACGAGACAAGATCAAATAAAAAAGTGAAAAAAAAACAAAGAGATCTTAATTTGAAAATACAAAAAATGGTGTTTAAAAAAATAAATAAATAAAAAAGTGCAACGAAATAAAAATAATAATAATAATAACGCAAAAAAGTTTAAAGATAATAAAAATGTAACTAAAAATAACTCACCGGAAATAAATCAATATTATTTGTCTTAATAAAAAAAGTGAAATAAGAAAAAAATATCGGAAGAAATAAGCGGAATGGAATGTTCACAGCGAAACTGTTCTTTATCTATACCGAATTTTCTATACACAATTTGTTGCGATCTACAGTCAAATTTCTATAGAAAATTTCTAACGATCTATAGCTAAATTTTCTATTATAAATTTGCCACGATCTAGAGTAAATTTCCTATAGAAAATTTTATTGAGATCTTAGAAAATCTGCTGCGATCTACAGTAAATTTTCTATAGAAAATATGCTGTGATCTACAGTAAATTTTCTATAGAAAATATGCTGTGATCTACAGTAAATTTTCTATAGAAAATCTACTGCGATCTACAGTAAATTTTCTATAGAAAATCTACTGCGATCTACAGTAAATTTTCTATAGAAAATCTACTGCGATCTACAGTAAATTTTCTATAGAAAATCTACTGCGATCTACAGTAAATTTTCTATAGAAAATCTACTGCGATCTACAGTAAATTTTCTATAGAAAATCTACTGCGATCTACAGTAAATTTTCTATAGAAAATCTACTGCGATCTACAGTAAATTTTCTATAGAAAATCTACTGCGATCTACAGTAAATTTTCTATAGAAAATCTACTGCGATCTACAGTAAATTTTCTATAGAAAATCTACTGCGATCTACAGTAAATTTTCTATAGAAAATCTACTGCGATCTACAGTAAATTTTCTATAGAAAATCTACTGCGATCTACAGTAAATTTTCTATAGAAAATCTACTGCGATCTACAGTAAATTTTCTATAGAAAATCTACTGCGATCTACAGTAAATTTTCTATAGAAAATCTACTGCGATCTACAGTAAATTTTCTATAGAAAATCTACTGCGATCTACAGTAAATTTTCTATAGAAAATCTACTGCGATCTACAGTAAATTTTCTATAGAAAATCTACTGCGATCTACAGTAAATTTTCTATAGAAAATCTACTGCGATCTACAGTAAATTTTCTATAGAAAATCTACTGCGATCTACAGTAAATTTTCTATAGAAAATCTACTGCGATCTACAGTAAATTTTCTATAGAAAATCTACTGCGATCTACAGTAAATTTTCTATAGAAAATCTACTGCGATCTACAGTAAATTTTCTATAGAAAATCTACTGCGATCTACAGTAAATTTTCTATAGAAAATCTACTGCGATCTACAGTAAATTTTCTATAGAAAATCTACTGCGATCTACAGTAAATTTTCTATAGAAAATCTACTGCGATCTACAGTAAATTTTCTATAGAAAATCTACTGCGATCTACAGTAAATTTTCTATAGAAAATCTACTGCGATCTACAGTAAATTTTCTATAGAAAATCTACTGCGATCTACAGTAAATTTTCTATAGAAAATCTACTGCGATCTACAGTAAATTTTCTATAGAAAATCTACTGCGATCTACAGTAAATTTTCTATAGAAAATTTCCTCTGATTAAAAGAGAATTTTCTATAGAAAATTTACCCTGATTTAGAGAGAATTTTCTATAGAAAATTTACCCTGATTTAGACAGAATTTTCTATAGAAAATTTACCCTGATTAAGAGAGAATTTTCTATAGAAAATTTAGCCTGATTAAGAGAGAATTTTCTATAGAAAATTTACCCTGATTAAGAGATAATTTTTCTATAGAAAATTTCCTCTGATTAAAAGAGAATTTTCTATAAAAAATTTCCGCTGACTTAGAGAGAATTTCCTATAAAAAATTTACCTTGATTAAGAGATAATTTTTCTTAGAAAATTTCCCCTGATTAAGACAGAATTTTCTATAGAAAATTTAAAATATTCCCTGATTAATCAAGAATGTTTTCCATAGAAAATTTCTGGTTTTAAACACTGAATTGAAAACCTATTTATCACTAGTGGTGCCTGTGGTGTGAATAATAAAAAAATTAAATAATAGTTTTAATTATTTTTTTTTTAATTTAAATATCATTTCTATAGAACGCAAAAAAAATTTAACATTTTTATACCATAAATTATTCGATTTATTTAAAGAATGTAAATAGTATATTTGTGTCTTTGTCTAAAAAATAGAAAAAAAAATTGTCGTGAAAAGCAAAAAAATCATAATTAAAATATCTTATCAACCAATAAAAAAAATATATTTTTTTAACAGAAAAAAACTAAACAAATTACTCAATCAAAAATAAATTAATCAACTCAAAATAAAAAAAAAACAACAAAAATTCTAAAAAATAACTACAAATATTTTCAAAGTGGGAAGTTGTAAATTATACATGAATGAAAACGTTGAAAAATAAAACAAAAAAATAATAATAATAAACTACTTTTTTAAATAAACGAAAAAGTGTGTTTATAATTTATAATAATTAAAAACTAATTAAACTTAAACCAAATAAAATTCAAGGGAAATTTCAAATTAAATCACAGTTTACCACAGACAAGTGTAGTTAAGGGAATAAAAAAGTTTTTACTAAGAAATTTAAATTTGAAGTGGCACCGATTTTGAGTGAGAAAATTTGCTCTCATCTGGAGTAGATTTCCTTTCAACACATTGCCTCCCTTTTGAATAAATTTAAAGCATTTTCACTCTTTTAGAGGTGATTTTCTTTAGAAAATTTCCTCTATTTTCCTCTATTATAGAGGCGATTTTCTTTAGAAAATTTCTTTTAGAGGAGATTTTCTATAGAAAATTTCCTCTATCATAGAGGTGATTTTCTATAGAAAATTTCCTCTATCATAGAGGTGAAAAAAAGAAAAAGAAAAAAGAAAATTTCCTCTATCATAGAGGTGATTTTCTATAGAAAATTTCCTCTATCATAGAGGTGATTTTCTATAGAAAATTTCCTCTATCATAGAGGTGATTTTCTATAGAAAATTTCCTCTATCATAGAGGTGATTTTCTATAGAAAATTTCCTCTATCATAGAGGTGATTTTCTATAGAAAATTTCCTCTATCATAGAGGTGATTTTCTATAGAAAATTTCCTCTATCATAGAGGTGATTTTCTATAGAAAATTTCCTCTATCATAGAGGTGATTTTCTATAGAAAATTTCCTCTATCATAGAGGTGATTTTCTATAGAAAATTTCCTCTATCATAGAGGTGATTTTCTATAGAAAATTTCCTCTATCATAGAGGTGATTTTCTATAGAAAATTTCCTCTATCATAGAGGTGATTTTCTATAGAAAATTTCCTCTATCATAGAGGTGATTTTCTATAGAAAATTTCCTCTATCATAGAGGTGATTTTCTATAGAAAATTTCCTCTATCATAGAGGTGATTTTCTATAGAAAATTTCCTCTATCATAGAGGTGATTTTCTATAGAAAATTTCCTCTATCATAGAGGTGATTTTCTATAGAAAATTTCCTCTATCATAGAGGTGATTTTCTATAGAAAATTTCCTCTATCATAGAGGTGATTTTCTATAGAAAATTTCCTCTATCATAGAGGTGATTTTCTATAGAAAATTTCCTCTATCATAGAGGTGATTTTCTATAGAAAATTTCCTCTATCATAGAGGTGATTTTCTATAGAAAATTTCCTCTATCATAGAGGTGATTTTCTATAGAAAATTTCCTCTATCATAGAGGTGATTTTCTATAGAAAATTTCCTCTATCATAGAGGTGATTTTCTATAGAAAATTTCCTCTATCATAGAGGTGATTTTCTATAGAAAATTTCCTCTATCATAGAGGTGATTTTCTATAGAAAATTTCCTCTATCATAGAGGTGATTTTCTATAGAAAATTTCCTCTATCATAGAGGTGATTTCTATAGAAATTTCCTCTATCATAGAGGTGATTTTCTATAGAAAATTTCCTCTATCATAGAGGTGATTTTCTATAGAAAATTTCCTCTATCATAGAGGTGATTTTCTATAGAAAATTTCCTATATCATAGAGGTGATTTTCTATAGAAAATTTCCTATATCATAGAGGTGATTTTCTATAGAAAATTTCCTCTATCATAGAGGTGATTTTCTATAGAAAATTTCCTCTATCATAGAGGTGATTTTCTATAGAAAATTTCCTCTATCATAGAGGTGATTTGGATTAAGAGATTTGTAAATATCGCAAACATGTTTCAATTTTATTGGTGTTAATAAATTTGACAGCAAATTAAATTTTAATGACAAATTTATTGTTGAGTTGTTTTTTATTACAAAATTTTTATTATTAAATATTTTTGAAGAGATTTATTGTGGCCTCAAGATTTATATTTGAATTGTATGGTTTCAGCCAGTATTTCAAGCAGAAAAATAATGTTGCGAAATATGTTTTTTGTCGTTTCGCTTTTTAAAGTTCATTTGTAATTAATTTCCTTTTACAATAAATCAGCAAATCGTTAACAATCGCAAATTAAATAATTTGTGAAAGAAAAGTTATTCATCATGATTTTCATTATCTTATTAGTTGTCACAAATGGATGGAACACAATGTGAAAGATCAGTTTGGAGAGAAATGTTTCTCTTTCAACGAAAAATGAAAAAGTTTAATTTGTTATAAAAATTTTTTTTAAATATTTTATGATCTTTGAAATGATTGTCAGTTAAATATTTAGAGTCTTTAATTTTTATAGATTTAGACAAATCATAAACTTTATTTTAAATGATTTTCTTTAAAATACTTTATTGATTTTTTGAATAATTTAGTTTTATTTCTTAAATATCAGGTTTCTCTGAATCATTACATTTTCTTTTCTTTTTTGTTGCTTAAAATATTTTTATATATTTTTTTATTATTTTAATTTGTTTCTTAATTTATGTTTATAATTAAGAAAAAATAAATATTGAAAAATACATATTTTTAAATTAATTTTCTTTAAAATTCATATTTTTGAATATTTTTTTAAAAGGTGCGTTTAGATACAACAACACAATAAAGGTTCATTGTATCAGACTTTCATCAATAAATGACACTCATTCTGGTATGAGTGATATTATCAAATTGCATAATTATCAATAAATTATGTTTAGTTTTGTTGTAAAATATAAATTATTAAACAAAATATATATTATTTATAAAAGAAGGTCACACTTAATTACGCGACCCTCTAAATATTTAATGATAATCAAAACAAATCTTATAAATTCAAGTGGACATTTCATGTAGAACTGATAATAATAGTGATTTTCAAAACAAAATAAAAAATAATCAAAACTGAAATATTTGCAAAACTTTCCAAAATTATCTCTAAAGTAAAGGAAAATTTCTAAAGAAAATCACCTCTTAAACAGAGGAAAATTTCTAAAGAAAATTTACTCTTTCTAAAGAAAATTTCTAAAGAAAACAGAGGGAAATTTACTCTTAAACAGAAGAAATTTTCTAAAGAAAATTTACTCTTAAACAGAGGAAATTTTCTAAAGAAAATTTACTCTTAAACAGAGGAAATTTTCTAAAGAAAATTTACTCTTAAACAGAGGAAATTTTCTAAAGAAAATTTACTCTTAAACAGAGGAAATTTTCTAAAGAAAATTTACTCTTAAACAGAGAAAATTTTCTAAAGAAAAATTACTCTTAAACAGAAGAAATTTTCCTACAGAAAATTTGCTCTTAAACAGAGGAAATTTTCTAAAAAAAATTTACTCTTAAACAGAGGAAATTTTCTAAAAAAAATTTACTCTTAAACAGAGGAAATTTTCTAAAAAAAATTTACTCTTAAACAGAGGAAATTTTCTAAAGAAAATTTACTCTTAAACAGAGGAAATTTTCTAAAAAAAAATTTACTCTTAAATAGAGGAAATTTTCTAAAAAAAATTACTCTTAAACAGAGGAAATTTTCTAAAAAAAATGTACTCTTAAACAGAGGAAATTTTCTAAAGAAAATTTACTCTTTCTAAAGAAAATTTCTAAAGAAAACAGAGGGAAATTTCTAAAGAAAATTTATTCTTAAACATAAGAAATTTTCTAAAGAAAATTTACTCTTAAACAGAGGAAATTTTCTAAAGAAAATTTACTCTTAAACAGAGGAAATTTTCTAAAGAAAATTTACTCTTAAACAGAGGAAATTTTCTAAAGAAAATTTACTCTTAAACAGAGGAAATTTTCTAAAGAAAATTTACTTTTAAACAGAGGAAATTTTCTAAAGAAAATTTACTCTTAAACAGAGGAAATTTTCTAAAGAAAATTTACTTTTAAACAGAGGAAATTTTCTAAAGAAAATTTACTCTTAACAGAAGAAATTTTCTAAAAAAAATTAACTCTTAAACAGAAGAAATTTTCTAAAGAAAATTTACTCTTAAACAGAGGAAATTTTCTAAAGAAAATTTACTCTTAAACAGAGGAAATTTTCTAAAGAAAATTTACTTTTAAACAGAGAAAATTTTCTAAAGAAAATTTACTCTTAAACAGAGGAAATTTTCTAAAGAAAATTTACTTTTAAACAGAGGAAATTTTCTAAAGAAAATTTACTCTTAACAGAAGAAATTTTCTAAAAAAAATTAACTCTTAAACAGAAGAAATTTTCTAAAGAAAATTTACTTTTAAACAGAGGAAATTTTCTAAAGAAAATTTACTCTTAAACAGAGGAAATTTTTTAAAGAAAATTTACTCTTAAACAGAGGAAATTTTTTAAAGAAAATTTACTCTTAAACAGAGGAAATTTTCTAAAAAAAATTTACTCTTAAACAGAGGAAATTTTCTAAAGAAAATTTACTTTTAAACAGAGGAAATTTTCTAAAGAAAATTTACTTTTAAACAGAGGAAATTTTCTAAAGAAAATTTACTTTTAAACAGAGGAAATTTTCTAAAGAAAATTTACTCTTAAACAGAGGAAATTTTCTAAAGAAAATTTACTCTTAAACAGAGGAAATTTTCTAAAGAAAATTTACTCTTAAACAGAGGAAATTTTCTAAAGAAAATTTACTCTTAAACAGAGGAAATTTTCTAAAGAAAATTTACTCTTAAACAGAGGAAATTTTCTAAAGAAAATTTACTCTTAAACAGAGGAAATTTTCTAAAGAAAATTTACTCTTAAACAGAGGAAATTTTCTAAAGAAAATTTACTCTAAAACAGAAGAAAATTTTTAAAATTTTCTAAAGAAAATTTACTCTTAAACAGAGGAAATTTTCTAAAGAAAATTTACTCTTAAACAGAGGAAATTTTCTAAAGAAAATTTACTCTTAAACAGAGGAAATTTTCTAAAGAAAATTTACTCTTAAACAGAGGAAATTTTCTAAAGAAAATTTACTCTTAAACAGAGGAAATTTTCTAAAGAAAATTTACTCTTAAACAGAGGAAATTTTCTAAAGAAAATTTACTCTTAAACAGAGGAAATTTTCTAAAGAAAATTTACTCTTAAACAGAGGAAATTTTCTAAAGAAAATTTACTCTTAAACAGAGGAAATTTTCTAAAGAAAATTTACTCTTAAACAGAGGAAATTTTCTAAAGAAAATTTACTCTTAAACAGAGGAAATTTTCTAAAGAAAATTTACTCTTAAACAGAGGAAATTTTCTAAAGAAAATTTACTCTTAAACAGAGGAAATTTTCTAAAGAAAATTTACTCTTAAACAGAGGAAATTTTCTAAAGAAAATTTACTCTTAAACAGAGGAAATTTTCTAAAGAAAATTTACTCTTAAACAGAGGAAATTTTCTAAAGAAAATTTACTCTTAAATAGAGGAAATTTTCTAAAGAAAATTTACTCTTAAACAGAGGAAATTTTCTAAAGAAAATTTACTCTTAAACAGAGGAAATTTTCTAAAGAAAATTTACTCTTAAACAGAGGAAATTTTCTAAAGAAAATTTACTCTTAAACAGAGGAAATTTTCTAAAGAAAATTTACTCTTAAACAGAGGAAATTTTCTAAAGAAAATTTACTCTTAAACAGAGGAAATTTTCTAAAGAAAATTTACTCTTAAACAGAGGAAATTTTCTAAAGAAAATTTACTCTTAAACAGAGGAAATTTTCTAAAGAAAATTTACTCTTAAACAGAGGAAATTTTCTAAAGAAAATTTACTCTTAAACAGAGGAAATTTTCTAAAGAAAATTTACTCTTAAACAGAGGAAATTTTCTAAAGAAAATTTACTCTTAAACAGAGGAAATTTTCTAAAGAAAATTTACTCTTAAACAGAGGAAATTTTCTAAAGAAAATTTACTCTTAAACAGAGGAAATTTTCTAAAGAAAATTTACTCTAAAATAGAGGAAATTTTCTAAAGAAAATTTACTCCAAAATAGAGGAAATTTTCTAAAGAAAATTTACTCTAAAATAGAGGAAATTTTCTAAAGAAAATTTACTCTAAAATAGAGGAAATTTTCTAAAGAAAATTTACTCTAAAATAGAGGAAATTTTCTAAAGAAAATTTACTCTAAAATAGAGGAAATTTTCTAAAGAAAATTTACTCTAAAATAGAGGAAATTTTCTAAAGAAAATTTACTCTAAAATAGAGGAAATTTTCTAAAGAAAATTTACTCTAAAATAGAGGAAATTTTCTAAAGAAAATTTACTCTAAAATAGAGGAAATTTTCTAAAGAAAATTTACTCTAAAATAGAGGAAATTTTCTAAAGAAAATTTACTCTAAAATAGAGGAAATTTTCTAAAGAAAATTTACTCTAAAATAGAGGAAATTTTCTAAAGAAAATTTACTCTAAAATAGAGGAAATTTTCTAAGGAAAATTTACTCTAAAATAGAGGAAATTTTCTAAAGAAAATTTACTCTTAAACAGAGGAAATTTTCTAAAGAAAATTTACTTTTAAACAGAGGAAATTTTCTAAAGAAAATTTACTCTTAAACAGAGGAAATTTTCTAAAGAAAATTTACTCTTAAACAGAGGAAATTTTCTAAAGAAAATTTACTCTTAAACAGAGGAAATTTTTTAAAGAAAATTTACTCTAAAACAGAAGAAAATTTTTAAAATTTTCTAAAGAAAATTTACTCTTAAACAGAGGAAATTTTCTAAAGAAAATTTACTCTTAAATAGAGAAAATTTACTTTAGATGATGAGAGAAAATTTCCTAAAGAAAATTTACTCTAGATGAGAGAAAATGTTCAATAATTTTTTTTTTTAATTCAGACAAAATTTTTTAAAGAATTTTGTGAATCTTTTTTTCTAAATTGGAAAAGAAATTCTTTTTTTATTAAAACTCTTCGGAAAAAGATATAAAAAAAATTTGTTTTTGGAAGTTGTGTGTGGTAAATGAAAGATTTAGTTTTAGTTTCCCTTATTAATTTTTTAAATGCAACAGATTATTTATTGAAAACATCTGCAGCTGAAATGATGAAAAATATATAAAAATTTTAAGTGCAAATAAATTTTAAGAAAAACAATCAATGACGTCGAATATTACAAAAAAGTTTTTAATTAAATAAGGAAAAACTGTATAAGAAAATCTAAAATATTTAAAAAAAAAAGCTAAACAAAGAAACTAAAATCGCCAAAATTCCTAAGAAAATTTTCAGCCATTAAAATTTAACAAAATAAAAATAAAACTTTGGAAAAAAAGCGAAAAAAACATTCCAAAATATCAATAAAAAATATCAAAAAATCATTAAAAAATAATGAGAAACAAACAAATGAACATAAATGTGTGACTTTAAATATTTTAAACTCAAAACGTGAGTCGTGGTTATTTAAAGGCGTTTTAGTGCCGTTTGGTGGCACTAAACTGAGTGGAAGACAATTGCAAAGCGTTCACTTTAGGCTACAAATATGCGTTCATATCAACGCGGTTTCTTTTGTGCTGATCTAAGCATTCGCTATCCATATCATGAGTGTACAATTACAGTTCCCATGCTTTTGGTGTGCATGCTACTGCTGCCCATGCTGTTCCTAAGCGTGGTGGAGATTATGCGTTTGTGCCATAATTTTCGTATGCGTCAATATGTACGAAATGTGACCTTTAGTTTGGGCTGTTTTAGTTTTGGCTTTATTGCCACCTATTTGACTACAGAGTTGGCTAAAAATGTGGTACGACGTTTAAGGCCTCATTTCTATACCGCCTGTCGTCCTCAACTTAATGATGGTTCCACCTGTGAAGATGTCAAAAATCGTAATGTGTTTGTGGAACAATACTTCTGTTCGAATCGCAATCTATCTGCCATGGCTTTAAGAGAATTGTATGTCTCATTTCCAAGTGCTCATTCATCGTTGTCATTTTATGCCATGTTATTTTTGGCATTTTATTTACATGCCATATGGCGTGGTGGACGGGGCATGCAACGGGTCTTACGTCATCTCTTGCAGTTTCTATTTATTTCGTTGGCCTGGTTTATATCACTCAGTCGTGTGGCTGATTATTGGCATCACTGGTCGGACGTGTTGGCCGGTGCATTAATGGGTATCATTTATGCCACACTAACCGCCTTATATGTGGGTAGATTTTTGCATATAAATTCTTATAATCATAATAAAATCGGTAGTAATTTGCCTCATGCTCATGCTACCAACTGCAACTTTAATCTGCAACATTGTGTATCGGCAGGAGGTGGTGGTGTTGCTGGGGCAGCAGTTATGTCCAACAAGTTGAAATCAAATTTAAAAAAATCTTCATTACAACATGTACCCTCGAGTGTTAGTTTCAGTCAAACATTACAACAATTGCAGTTGCAGCATGATGATCAAACCTCCGTCTCGACAACAGCTTTATCGTCGCCATCATTACAGGCATCGCTGGCAGCTGCCAAAGAGCATCTTATATCATCTAATGAATGTGTATGGAAATCGGGAACATAGAGTCGCAAAAAAAAAAAAAAACAACAAAAACAATTGCAAAAATGCAACGTATAGAGTTACTTTGTCTGTTCGCATATAATTTTAGTACTTTTTAAGTCCATTATTTATTTTTATTGTTGTTGCTTCTAGAGCTGCTGTAGCAAAAAAAAAAAAAAAAATTGGAAAAAAGAAGAAAAAGAGTTCTTGTGGATTTAGTTCTTTATTTGTTTCCATATTTAAAAGTTTTTTCTCATTCTTTTTTTTTTTTGTTGCAAACAATTATTGTAATTGAGAAATTATTATGATGATGTGTATTGAAATGTGATAACTTTTTTATTTTGTATTTTTTTTGTCTATCTTTATTCTTATTTATAAGTATCTGTATTTGAAAATGTAACAGAAGAGTGTACAAATATAGCAAACATTAAAAGAAAGACAAGTGCTAGACTTCTCTGACATATTCACTTTGAAATCAACATAAACACCGCGACGATCTGACATTTTTTTCTGCAGACAATTTGCTGATGATCTGACATAAGTTTTGATAGATTTTGCTCATGATCTGATACAATTTTCTCTCGAATATTCGCTCTCTCTTTCTTATATAAATTCTCAACATAAAACTTACTCATAATCTGAAAATATTAAAAATTTGCTTCTGATCTGCTCATACTCTGACATAGTGTTTTCTAGAATATTTGCTCTCAGTCTGACATAATTTGTCCATGATTGACATAATTTTCTCTTAACAATTTTGTAATAATCAGACAAAAATTTTGATATTATTTTTTTTCTTGATCCGACATAATTTTCTTTAGATTATTTTTCTATAGAAAATTTTTCTTTGTTTAAGAGAGGGAATTTTCTATAGAAAATTTTTCTCTGTTTAAGAGAGGAAATTTTCTATAGAAAATTTTTCTCTGTTTAAGAGAGGAAATTTTCTATAGAAAATTTTTCTCTGTTTAAGAGAGGAAATTTTCTATAGAAAATTTTTCTCTGTTTAAGAGAGGGAATTTTCTATAGAAAATTTTTCTCTGTTTAAGAGAGGGAATTTTCTATAGAAAATTTTTCTCTGTTTAAGAGAGGGAATTTTCTATAGAAATTTTTTTCTCTGTTTAAGAGAGGGAATTTTCTATAGAAATTTTTTTCTCTGTTTAAGAGAGGGAATTTTCTATAGAAATTTTTTCTCTGTTTAAGAGAGGGAATTTTCTATAGAAATTTTTTTCTCTGTTTAAGAGAGGGAATTTTCTATAGAAATTTTTTTCTCTGTTTAAGAGAGGGAATTTTCTATAGAAATTTTTTTCTCTGTTTAAGAGAGGGAATTTTCTATAGAAAATTTTTCTCTGTTTAAGAGAGGGAATTTTCTATAGAAAATTTTTCTCTGTTTAAGAGAGGGAATTTTCTATAGAAAATTTTTCTCTGTTTTAGAGAGGGAATTTTCTATAGAAAATTTTTCTCTGTTTAAGAGAGGGAATTTTCTATAGAAAATTTTTCTCTGTTTAAGAGAGGGAATTTTCTATAGAAAATTTTTCTCTGTTTAAGAGAGGGAATTTTCTATAGAAAATTTTTCTCTGTTTAAGAGAGGGAATTTTCTATAGAAAATTTTTCTCTGTTTAAGAGAGGGAATTTTCTATAGAAAATTTTTCACTGAATAAGAGATAAAGAGAAATAGTTTTAATTTTCTTTTTTATGAAATTTTGCTATATTTCTTATCTCTTCTGTCCGGCACCTATTTTATTTAGTAAATGTATTATATTTTGTTTTTGTTTATTTATGTCAATTTATGATGCATATAATTTTTTATGATAATTTGTGTGTTTTTTATTTATATTTTTCTGTTATTTATTCTATATCTTCAAATAAATTACAATAAGAAACAATGTTAATATAATGATGCTTATTTTTGCCTTTTTTGTCTTTAAGTGTTAAATATAGGCGACATTTATGGACAATGAATAGTGATTGTCAATTTTTAAAATTTGAATGAATATAAAAAATAACGGAAATCCTGTTTAAAATTAAATATTTATTAAGACACTTGAAAAGAATTGTACAACTTAATGAAGATATTTGCAATTTTTGCATAAAAATTAGCAGCTAATTTTTAATTTTTGCCTTTTTTGCTTTAATTTGTAGGGACAAAGTCCTTGTTTTATTTAATTTAAGAAATATTTTTCTATTAACTTGCCCCATAAATCAATTCTATTTAATTAAGTTTAACTTAATAATTATAAGTTTTTATTATTTATTTAGTTTTTGTAAAAAATCTATTATTATCTTTATTTTTCCTCTCACACTGTCTTCGTTTTGTAACACTTTAAGTCCATTCATTGCATTTCATTAGTTTAAATCTGTAATTAAATATTTAGTGAATAAATAAATTATTAAAAAAAATACAATTTTGCATTTAGTTTTTAATTTATAGCGATTTTTCTATAACTTTCAACTTTTGTTTGATTTAAATCGATAGTAAATTTCCTTTATTTATTTCTCTCCAACTATTTGTTTAAGGGCAGCTACTAACTAACAAATATACTTTGCTTTATTTGCCAAATAAAATTGTTTAAAAGAAAACAAATAAAAAAGAAAATAAATGAAACTAATGATGTGTTTTAATTGCGCAGGGAAAGTAAGGTAAGACAAAAGATTTGAAAAGTCTATTCAAATGGTCAAAATTGTCTCTAATAATAAAGCAAAATTTTCTAAAGAAAATTGACTCTTAATAAGAGTAAAATTTTCTAAAGAAAATTGACTCTTAATAAGAGCAAAATTTTCTAAAGAAAATTGACTCTTAATAAGAGCAAAATTTTCTAAAGAAAATTGACTCTTAATAAGAGCAAAATTTTCTAAAGAAAATTGACTCTTAATAAGAGCAAAATTTTCTAAAGAAAATTGACTCTTAATAAGAGCAAAATTTTCTAAAGAAAATTGACTCTTAATAAGAGCAAAATTTTCTAAAGAAAATTGACTCTTAATAAGAGCAAAATTTTCTAAAGAAAATTGACTCTTAATAAGAGCAAAATTTTCTAAAGAAAATTGACTCTTAATAAGAGCAAAATTTTCTAAAGAAAATTGACTCTTAATAAGAGCAAAATTTTCTAAAGAAAATTTAATCTTAATAAGAGCAAAATTTTCTAAAGAAAATTTAATCTTAATAAGAAAATTCAAGAAATTATCTTAAAAATTTCTAAAGAAAATTTAATCTTAATAAGAACAAAATTTTCTAAAGAAAATTTAATCTTAATAAGAACAAAATTTTCTAAAGAAAATTTAATCTTAATAAGAACAAAATTTTCTAAAGAAAATTTAATCTTAATAAGAACAAAATTTTCTAAAGAAAATTTAATCTTAATAAGAACAAAATTTTCTAAAGAAAATTTAATCTTAATAAGAACAAAATTTTCTAAAGAAAATTTAATCTTAATAAGAACAAAATTTTCTAAAGAAAATTTAATCTTAATAAGAACAAAATTTTCTAAAGAAAATTTAATCTTAATAAGAACAAAATTTCTAAAGAAAATTTAATCTTAATAAGAACAAAATTTTCTAAAGAAAATTTAATCTTAATAAGAACAAAATTTTCTAAAGAAAATTTAATCTTAATAAGAACAAAATTTTCTAAAGAAAATTGTCTCTTAATAAGAGCAAAATTTTCTAAAGAAAATTTAATCTTAATAAGAACAAAATTTTCTAAAGAAAATTTAATCTTAATAAGAACAAAATTTTCTAAAGAAAATTTAATCTTAATAAGAACAAAATTTTCTAAAGAAAATTTAATCTTAATAAGAACAAAATTTTCTAAAGAAAATTTAATCTTAATAAGAACAAAATTTTCTAAAGAAAATTTAATCTTAATAAGAACAAAATTTTCTAAAGAAAATTTAATCTTAATAAGAACAAAATTTTCTAAAGAAAATTTAATCTTAATAAGAACAAAATTTTCTAAAGAAAATTTAATCTTAATAAGAACAAAATTTTCTAAAGAAAATTTAATCTTAATAAGAACAAAATTTTCTAAAGAAAATTTAATCTTAATAAGAACAAAATTTTCTAAAGAAAATTGACTCTTAATAAGAGCAAAATTTTCTAAAGAAAATTGACTCTTAATAAGAGCAAAATTTTCTAAAGAAAATTGACTCTTAATAAGAGCAAAATTTTCTAAAGAAAATTGACTCTTAATAAGAGCAAAATTTTCTAAAGAAAATTGACTCTTAATAAGAGCAAAATTTTCTAAAGAAAATTGTCTCTTAATAAGAGCAAAATTTTCTAAAGAAAATTTAATCTTAATAAGAGCAAAATTTTCTAAAGAAAATTTAATCTTAATAAGAACAAAATTTTCTAAAGAAAATTTAATCTTAATAAGAACAAAATTTTCTAAAGAAAATTTAATCTTAATAAGAACAAAATTTTCTAAAGAAAATTTAATCTTAATAAGAACAAAATTTTCTAAAGAAAATTTAATCTTAATAAGAACAAAATTTTCTAAAGAAATTTAATCTTAATAAGAACAAAATTTTCTAAAGAAATTTAATCTTAATAAGAACAAAATTTTCTAAAGAAAATTTAATCTTAATAAGAACAAATTTTAAAATTTATCTAAAGAAAAATTTTAAAATTAATCTTAATAAGAACAAAATTTTCTAAAGAAAATTTAATCTTAATAAGAACAAAATTTTCTAAAGAAAATTTAATCTTAATAAGAACAAAATTTTCTAAAGAAAATTTAATCTTAATAAGAACAAAATTTTCTAAAGAAAATTTAATCTTAATAAGAACAAAATTTTCTAAAGAAAATTTAATCTTAATAAGAACAAAATTTTCTAAAGAAAATTGTCTCTTAATAAGAGCAAAATTTTCTAAAGAAAATTGTCTCTTAATAAGAGCAAAATTTTCTAAAGAAAATTGTCTCTTAATAAGAGCAAAATTTTCTAAAGAAAATTGTCTCTTAATAAGAGCAAAATTTTCTAAAGAAAATTGTCTCTTAATAAGAGCAAAATTTTCTAAAGAAAATTGTCTCTTAATAAGAGCAAAATTTTCTAAAGAAAATTGTCTCTTAATAAGAGCAAAATTTTCTAAAGAAAATTGTCTGCTAATAAGAGCAAAATTTTCTAAAGAAAATTGTCTGCTAATAAGAGCAAAATTTTCTAAAGAAAATTGTCTGCTAATAAGAGCAAAATTTTCTAAAGAAAATTGTCTGCTAATAAGAGCAAAATTTTCTAAAGAAAATTGTCTGCTAATAAGAGCAAAATTTTCTAAAGAAAATTGTCTCTTAATAAGAGCAAAATTTTCTAAAGAAAATTGTCTGCTAATAAGAGCAAAATTTTCTAAAGAAAATTGTCTTTTAATAAGAGCAAAATTTTCTAAAGAAAATTGTCTGTTAATAAGAGCAAAATTTTCTAAAGAAAATTGTCTCTTAATAAGAGCAAAATTTTCTAAAGAAAATTGTCTCTTAATAAGAGCAAAATTTTCTAAAGAAAATTGTCTCTTAATAAGAGCAAAATTTTCTAAAGAAAATTGTCTCTTAATAAGAGCAAAATTTTCTAAAGAAAATTGTCTCTTAATAAGAGCAAAATTTTCTAAAGAAAATTGTCTCTTAATAAGAGCAAAATTTTCTAAAGAAAATTGTCTCTTAATAAGAGCAAAATTTTCTAAAGAAAATTGTCTCTTAATAAGAGCAAAATTTTCTAAAGAAAATTGTCTCTTAATAAGAGCAAAATTTTCTAAAGAAAATTGTCTCTTAATAAGAGCAAAATTTTCTAAAGAAAATTGTCTCTTAATAAGAGCAAAATTTTCTAAAGAAAATTGTCTCTTAATAAGAGCAAAATTTTCTAAAGAAAATTGTCTCTTAATAAGAGCAAAATTTTCTAAAGAAAATTGTCTCTTAATAAGAGCAAAATTTTCTAAAGAAAATTGTCTCTTAATAAGAGCAAAATTTTCTAAAGAAAATTGTCTCTTAATAAGAGTAAAATTTTCTAAAGAAAATTGACTCATAATAAGAGTAAAATTTTCTAAAGAAAATTGACTCTTAATAAGAGCAAAATTTTCTAAAGAAAATTGTCTCTTAATAAGAGCAAAATTTTCTAAAGAAAATTGTCTCTTAATAAGAGCAAAATTTTCTAAAGAAAATTGTCTCTTAATAAGAGCAAAATTTTCTAAAGAAAATTGTCTCTTAATAAGAGCAAAATTTTCTAAAGAAAATTGTCTCTTAATAAGAGCAAAATTTTCTAAAGAAAATTGTCTCTTAATAAGAGCAAAATTTTCTAAAGAAAATTGTCTCTTAATAAGAGTAAAATTTTCTAAAGAAAATTGTCTCTTAATAAGAGCAAAATTTTCTAAAGAAAATTGTCTCTTAATAAGAGCAAAATTTTCTAAAGAAAATTGTCTCTTAATAAGAGCAAAATTTTCTAAAGAAAATTGTCTCTTAATAAGAGCAAAATTTTCTAAAGAAAATTGTCTCTTAATAAGAGCAAAATTTTCTAAAGAAAATTGTCTCTTAATAAGAGCAAAATTTTCTAAAGAAAATTGTCTCTTAATAAGAGCAAAATTTTCTAAAGAAAATTGTCTCTTAATAAGAGCAAAATTTTCTAAAGAAAATTGTCTCTTAATAAGAGTAAAATTACAGAAAATTGCTCTTATTGATAACAAAATTTTGTTATATTTTTATCCATTTTAAGAGTCTGTATGTTTGTTGTGTTTTTTTTTTTTGCTTTTATTATTTTTTGGTTACTTTTAAATTCATTTGTTGAAATTCAATTGAAATACTTTTCAGGTATTTTGTGCATAAATAAAATATGACTTTTTGTTCTTCATAAATATATAAAATATTCAATTACTCTATCAGTAAAAAAGACTTTATTTATATGAATACGAGCAGAATAATTTCATTTTCATTTCAAACAAAAATGATTTAGAAGTTAAATCTTGACTCAACTAAAAATATTAAGGTGCAGCTTATTTACTCTGAAAACTTTTCTTATACCTGTTTTATCGTATTTTTACTTTGAAATTTCAGTCAAGGAAATAATTTATTATTGAAAAACTAAAATTTAATTTTAAATATCAAATAAAAGATTTCATTTTCTACTTCAATTGTTCGGAGTTTTTTTCTCATATTTTCATTGATTGTAGAGAATCTTTTTATACCCACAAGAGTTAACAGGAAAATCTAACAATTTTAAATTTAAAAAATTGCTAGAAATGATGCTAAGAAATCATCAACAATATTTTCAAAATATTGCTGCTGCTTTTGCTGTTACAATTCGAACAATAATCCAAAATAGAAATTGTTGGTAAAAGTGGGTTAGAGAATGTGAACGTACAAACGAACGAACCTTTTATTGGAAACTTTCCTTAGAAAACTTTTATGTCTTCAATGACAACTTTAGAAAAATAGTTCGTTTCATTTTCAACTCTTTCCTGGGAAACCTATAGTGTGGAGCCGAAGAGTAGAAGAAGGGGGTAAGTAATTTTTGAAATATAAAACTGTTTTAGATTGGTTGAACAACCCGAGAGTTAGTTGAATCAAGTTGTTATATAATACAAGCAAAAATTTTATTATTCCTCTCGACAATAGAGAAGCTCTGCATGGTTCAATTATCGTATTTCATGATTCGTTAAATTCACATCTAAACATATGTTTGTTTTTGTTGTTTTCATCTTACTGTGTTCTACATCATCATCTTCATCTATTTTCTATTTCTATTATTATTTCAGTTATCTATGGTTTAGTTTTTCCTTTACTACAACAATTTCTTAGATGGATTTTTACAAAACAATAATTTTCTTAGAAATAAATCATAAGAAAAGAAAAGCACACAATTTCCAAAAGAAAGGAAAAATTTTCTGTGAAAAATTAACAAGATCAATTTTCCATAGAAAATTGTGCTCTCAATAAGAGCATTTTTCTATAGAAAATTGTGCTCTCAATAAGAGCATTTTCTATAGAAAATTGTGCTCTCAATAAGAGCATTTTTCTATAGAAAATTGTGCTCTCAATAAGAGCATTTTTCTATAGAAAATTGTGCTCTCAATAAGAGCATTTTTCTATAGAAAATTGTGCTCTCAATAAGAGCATTTTTCTATAGAAAATTGTGCTCTCAATAAGAGCATTTTTCTATAGAAAATTGTGCTCTCAATAAGAGCATTTTTCTATAGAAAATTGTGCTCTCAATAAGAGCATTTTTCTATAGAAAATTGTGCTCTCAATAAGAGCATTTTTCTATAGAAAATTGTGCTCTCAATAAGAGCATTTTTCTATAGAAAATTGTGCTCTCAATAAGAGCATTTTTCTATAGAAAATTGTGCTCTCAATAAGAGCATTTTTCTATAGAAAATTGTGCTCTCAATAAGAGCATTTTTCTATAGAAAATTGTGCTCTCAATAAGAGCATTTTTCTATAGAAAATTGTGCTCTCAATAAGAGCATTTTTCTATAGAAAATTGTGCTCTCAATAAGAGCATTTTTCTATAGAAAATTGTGCTCTCAATAAGAGCATTTTTCTATAGAAAATTGTGCTCTCAATAAGAGCATTTTTCTATAGAAAATTGTGCTCTCAGTAAGAATAATTTTCTATAGAAAATTTTGCTTTTATTAAGAGACAATTTTCTTTGCAAAATTTTGCTCTTAATTAGAGATAATTTCCTTAAGAGAACTTTGCTCTTATTCGGGTCAGTTATATTAAGACCTTTTTATCTGGAAATAGTGTCCTTTTCAAAATAACACAAATACAATCTGCCACAACAAAAGGAACTTTTTAACTTAAAATTCAATATTGAAAGAAGAAATGTTGTATATGTGTGTGTGTGTGATGGTTAGATTGCATATGTACACTTTTATGATTTGATTGTATTTGTTTATTGTACTCATACATTGACAAAACATAAGACATAAAATAATAATTTCAATGCCAACTTATACTTCTCTCTACTCAGACTCAGACAATTGTAACCAAAGAAATGAATTGAATATGAAATGAAAATGAATAGAAAAAAATTATACAACAAAAACATTTAAAAGGATACATGAAAGACAACAACAACAACTCATAGAGGAATAATAAAATGACATTTTATTATTTCACAAAATGAAAAAAATGACAAAAAAGCCTTACGCACGTCTGAACTGAGAACGTAAAAATTACAATAAAAATATAAAAAACGCACACTCGCACAAACGATGTCATATAAATTTTTAGCAAATAAAGATAATCAACATCATAATCAGCAGCTCATAGGAAAAGATAAAATTACATATACGAGGGTCAATCTTAAAAACCTTTCCTTTTGTCTAACGACTTTTCTAAAGAACCTCGTTCTGCGATCTTGTATTTGAATTTCTTCATTCAATATCTCTAACTTCCATAGAACAATTTATTGAATAAATTGTTGCCCCAACTTGAAAATCTTAAACAAATGAAGTCTTCTTTCTTTCTTTCTTTCTTTCAACATTTATTGTTTACCTTCTCCGGTAAATATTGTCTATAAAGATATGACTCTATAATTGTGAGTGTTACTGTGTATGTTTGTTTGTGTGTATTTGTCAATGTATTTGTTATGTTTATATACGGAAATCTATGATTATTTGTTGTAACTTAACATACAAATCCATCCATATGTTGATAGGTTTTCTATAATTCAGTTCAGGTGCAATATTTTTTTTTATTATTGAATATATTCAATTCTCTTTCATACATTCATATTCGCTCCCTCTTTCCTCTTCACCATTCTCTTTAATCAGCAGAACGATTTATACTACTTTATTTGCTGATGTGTTTAACTAAAGGTAAAAATAACCCAGCAAAACTTTAAATTCTTCATTATTTGACTACAAAAAGAACTAAAACTGAACAAGAACTAAAGAGAACTGTGCTAGAACTGAGTTAGAACTGAACCACAACTGAACTAGAACTGCATTTGAACAGAACTAGAACTGGAACTGAACTGGAATTGAACTGGAACTGAACTAGAACTGAAGTAGAACTGAACCAGAACTGAACTAAAACTGAACTTGAACTGAACTGGAATTGAACTGGAACTGAACTGGAACTGAACTGGAATTGAACTGGAACTGAACTGGAATTGAACTGGAACTGAACTGGAACTGAAATAGAACTGATATAAAATCGGAATTTAATTTTAATTAGAATCTTAATAGAAATCTGAACAAGAATTTTAACTAGATTCTTGTTCAGATTTCAGTATATCTATTTTGGAATAGAATTCGAACTGGATTCTCAACTAAAATCTTTATTAGAATATGAATCTGAATAAGAATTTGCACAGAATTCTGATTACGAATATTAGTTAAAATATGAACTTGAATTTTAGTTTGAATCTAAAATAGAATCTGAATTGGAAACTTAACTAAAGTATTGAATTGAATATTGAAAATATTGAAATATTGACAAATATTTAAATATTGAATAGAATTGAATAAAATATTGACTCGAATCTGAACGAGAATCTTAAATGGAAAATTATGTGAAATCGGAAACAGAATCTAAATTATGATCGTAATAAGATTCTCAGCAAAAATCTGCATAAGATTTTGAACAAGAATATAAATTAAAATCTAAGTTCTTTAACTGAGATCTTAACCAGAATCTGAATAGAAATCAAAATTAGAATCTGAGTTGGAATCCGAATTAAAATCTGCATGTAAATCTGAAGTAAATTATTATCTGGAATCTGAATTGAAATTTGGTTTGGAATACTACCAAGAATCTGACTTTAGTTCAGATCTTTTAGAATAGAATTAAGTAGGATTAGGAATCGAAGCTGAGATTTAAACTAGAATCTGAACTAGAATCTGAACTAGAATGTAGTAGATTCTGAACCGAAATCTAAACTAAGATTTGAACTAGAATCTGGTCTGGAATTTGAACTAAAATACGACTAAATTAATTTAATATTTAAACTTGAATTAGAGTTAAAGTCTGTTGTAGATTCTGATATGAAATGTTTTCAAGAATCTGATTCAGAATTTTAACTGAAATCTGAACTTGAATTTGAATAAGAATCTGAACTATAATATGAACTAGATTCTGAAGTAGAATCCTAATAAAAATCTTAATTACAGTTTGAATAAGAGTCTGAACTTCAATCTGAACTGTAACCTGAACTACAATCTGAATTCTAAATTCTGAATCTGAATTCTTAACAAGAATCTAAATTGTGGTTATAATCTGAATAAGAACCTGAATAAGAATCTTATCTGCAATCTGAGTTAAATTCTTATCTAGAATCTGAACTTATATCTTAACCGCAATATGAACTTAAATCTGAAATTGGAGCTGAACTAGAATTTCAAGTTAAATTTTTACTAAAATCTAAAGAAAGAATATCAACTGAAATCTGAATTATAATATGAACTATGATCTTGAGTTAAAATCTTTACTAGAATCTGATTTACAATTTAAAATGGAATCTGAATTAAATTAGAGACTAAACTGGTTTGATCTAGAACTTAACTGGAACTGAAGTGGATCTACACATCTTTTAAGAAATAATGTTGTTGTTGTTTATGGGTTTATTTTTTAACCGATATATAAATATCGTAAGAATATATATATCATTTTTTTATTTGTTATTGTAGAATTATATGATTGAAAAGTTATTCATTGTATTATTTCAAGCATTTTTTTATTTCTAGAGATTTTCTCTCTCTCTTATTTTTTGTATTTTACAGGCATTTAAATCAAAATAAACTTTATTCAATACAAACACGTATAAACACATACAAACATACACGCACGTATACAAGCAAACAAATAAACAGACAACAAATACACGTAAAGTAAAAAAAATGCATACAAAAGAGTTAACAGAAATAATATTAAATAAATGTAAAAAATACACTGGAAGAAAACAGAACTAAAATTTTGAAAAATTTTTGAGGTTAATTTCGTTCAAGTATAATTTTTATCAGAATTTTCAGTTAAATTTTCCTTTTATAGACAATTAGCAGACCCGGCAAACTTCGTTGTGTCAAAACAAATTTTTATGATGTTGCTGATCCTAAAAGTTCTATATATTTTCCGTGATGGTGTCTTACATATTCAAAGTTCATTGATGAAATTGTTGGGACCAAATTTGAGAACTCTCATATAGTTCTTTAGATATGCGAAGATCAATATTTGTTCTGTAAAGGGGGTATCACTCCTCTTGGTTCAATCCGTTCTGCGTTTTGTCTGTAAAACAGTTCCTTGAGAAAGTTATTGGGACCAAATTTGAGAAATCTCGTTGTTATAGTTCTTTAGATATTCAATAACAAATATTTACTATGTATGGGGAGTATCCCCCCCCCTGGGTCCTATCGCAATTATCATTCTGTTGAAATTTTATCAAAATTGGTCCATCCGTGTTGAGGTTACATACACACATCTTTAAGTTCTCCTCCCAAAATTTCTTTAAGTGTTTTTGTTTTTTTTTGTAATTCACCTTTTAAATCACAAATAAAAAAGTTGATATTCAAAGTCTGATTACATGGACAAATGTTGTATAAAGAATAAATTTCTCACACACACACACGTGTAAACCTACCTGAACTTATACACTGAAAACTTAAAAAAAATCTGAATCCTTACACACACACTTATACACATAAATATATTTATTTAATATTTTTTCATGAATTTTTTCTATATAAAGACGATTCGTATGAATGAAACGATTGCATGTCATTCAAGTAAATTGAAAATAATATTGAATTGTTAAGTGTTTAAAGGATTATATTGTGAATTACAACAACAACAATAATATCACTCAAAAAATAAGAGAGAGAAAAAGGAGGGAGGATAAAGAGGAAGAGAAAATGAAAAATTTATTTTAATTCATTTATACAATTTTCTCATCTTTTTATACCCTCCACCGCCACAAGTGATGACCAGGCAATATTGACTTTATTAATCTGTGTGTGACGCTAAGAAGGAAACATCTCAGACTCAATATTGTAAATATCTTTATTATGGCATCAATCACATACACAAGAACTGACAGAGCTCAATGAAATTTGCCCTGAGTATAGGTTATGGTCCTGAGAAGTTTTCTTTTTCAAACCAAAAAAAAATCGGTTCAGTATAATAATAGATATAGACTGATAAGTTCAAACAAAGAACTTTCCTAAGATTTTCAATTATAAATCGAGAAATTTGAATTAAATTTCGTCGTAATATAAAATTACATGTACTTCATTACCAGTTAAAAAATTATTAAAATCGGTTCAGTAGAAATTAAGATATAGTCAAATATATAACTGATTTGATGGCTCATTAAATGTTCCTTTATTATATTGGAGTGAAACTTTTATATAACACATATGTTTGTGAGTATATGTGTGTATGTACGAAACATAACATACTTACATCACACGCATTTGTGGTAGAGGATATTGAAGATTCGGCACAGCCGATTATTGCATTCATATTTGTTTTATTAAATTTTATTTCTTTAACATTTTTGTGTGTTAAATTCTTAAAGAAAAATCTTCATCATATTTTCTCTACAAACGTAAAAAAAGCAATTTAAATTATCAATAAAAAGGAGAAATGGAATAAAATTCATAGGAAAGAGTTTTATTTCAGAAAAAATGCCAACAAAAATTTATTAAAAAAAAGAAATTCGATTTTTACGTTTTATAAGAAAATTACGATAAAATTCAGCTTTACAGAAAAATTAAGGTCAATTTGTGATTCGGATAAAATGAAGCAAAATGTTATAGTCAGTCAAATTCGCCTATATACCACTTTTTCAGGAAAGGTCATTTGGACTAAAAGTAGAAAGCAATCTTACCGTAGGATTGACTGGGCAGACAAATATAAGAGATGACACGGTCAATACGAGATGACGACGAAGCTTTTAACACCTCACGGTGTTCTACGCACTGGGTGAATACAATCAGTCTACCAGCGCCCCCAAATGCAGCATACTGCTACACCTGACTTCCCCCTTGGTTAGTAGCGGAGCCTATTTAAAACTCCTCCTGATTTTTGGGGCACGGCACCCGGTCGAATAGGTCAATACGGCATTGACCCTATTGCTCGATATCGATCGTAGTAGTGTTTGAACTACTCTTGTAGGCTTTGGCAGATTCTGTTCTATGTTTGCGATAGGAGATGGGAGCGACAATTATACGATAACTTGAAACTGTGGAATTTGTGCTACACTATATATGAATCCTGATCAATAGGATCTTGCACATATCTATGTATTTATCGTTCATATATTCAAAGATCTTTTCAAATATGCCACGGGAGTAACTTCAATTGTGTTATATTGAAGTAAGGATGACGCCTTCGGCGATATCCAAGTAGGAACTCTATTTACTGAGCATTTCACTGTCTTTTTTAACCGGCAGGATTTTCGTCTCCTCATGTAGATGTGGTATTGAGGACATTTGTATACAGCCCGTTACAGTTTTTAAGGCTGCATTTTGGCAACTTTAAATATTTCTCTTTCGCATATCACTTCATTAACCACTGATCGGCCAATTGTTCTATAAGCAGCTAATAAGAATTCCGTACCGTACTACGCAATTTTGTCATGAATGCAGTGGCATTAATTGAAGAAGTGATTAGACTGTAACATACATTCTCACGGCAACCGGTGCTTCGCATCAGAATGATCCAGAATTCATTGGCCAAAGATTTGTTATCTATAACAACGATACAAGGTTTAAACGACCCTCGTCTAATTTGATTTTCTGCTTTTATGCTTGGAAAGTGGTTGTGTGAAATAATCCTCGATCCTCGTATAATTTAACACATTATTTTAGAATGATTAGACTTATTTTCGCAAAATTTCGTAAAAATCGTTTTATATTTAGAAATTTTATGTGCCAAAAATCCCATTCCAGAGGGACATTTATAACCATATAATAGACATCGTTCTTGGGCCATAATAATTTCATGTGGAAAATTATAGAACTAGTTTTTTTTCGCCAGTTACAAACATCTGCACAAACACATAATATCCCAACCAAAAATGGACGTGTAGGGTGTAATTTAGAAAATTTTCTTCTCACAAAATTTGATTTGGAGGAAATTTTCTATAAATTAGTGATTTAAAGTAAATTTATTTTAAAATTTTGACTTCGAGAAAATTTACCATTAATTTGTGATTTAGAGAAAATTTCCTACAAATTTGTGATTCAAAGAAAAATTGATTAAAATTTGTGATTTAGGAAAAATTCGTTATAAATTCGTTTTTTAGAGAAAATTTGCTACAAATTTGTGATTCAAAGAAAAATTTATTAAAATTTGTGATTTAGAAAAAATTTGTGATAAATTATGACTTACAGAAAATTGTCTATAAATTTGTGATTTAGAGAAAAAATTCCATAAGTTTGTAATTTAGAGAAAATTTGCTTAAAATATGTGATTTATAGAAAATTTTCTATAAATTTGTGTTTTAAAAATGTACTATAAATTAGTGATTAAGAGAAAATTCAATATAAATTTGTGATTTGCAGAAATTTTTTTTATAAAAATGTGATTTAGAGAAAATTTGCCATAAATTTGTAATTAAGAGAGATAATTTACTGTAAATTGAGGATGTAACTCAAATTTCTGCTCCACAAAAAATTCACCATAAAATATTTATTACAAGAAAATCACCTTTAATTTATGATTACAGATATTTTCACTAAATTTCTTATTTCTCAATTTAATACTTTTTCCGCCTTTTTCCAAATTAAAACACTTAATTAAAATCTTCTTTCGGTATTAATTTAAAAATCTCAATTTATTCTCTCTTTTTCCGCTGCTGCAAATTCTTGTCATTTTGTCGGTTTGATAGTTTTTTGTCACTTTAATTTGGTTTTGCCTTTCGTTTGTCAGAGCTCATTATGGGATATTTCTGCTGGAAAGTGTTCTTCACAAAATAGTACCTTCTGCTCATGTGGCATTTTAATTAAACTTAATAATTAATTCGATATTTAAAATAAAAAAACTTATTTATATGGAAATTAAACATGAAATTTTCTTTTGTCGCAGAAACACAGAAAAACTTAAAAAAAAAAACGTTTTAAAAAAGAGGATTTTAATGAAGTTAATTTAATTGGAGGCAGAGGAGGTTAAAGAATAAAATTTTGGAAAATCAAATGTGGCACTTGTTATGTGAAAAAATTCTTAAAACCGGCTTGAAGGACCATAAAAAACGATTTAAAATCTAAACTGAAATCGCAACAAGAATCTGAATAAGAACAGATTCAAGAACTGGAGTATGAATCTGAATCTGAACTTGAATTTGGCTTAGACAATCTAAGTTAGAAAAGGAACTCGAATTTGAATCAAAATCTTAAGTTTAAACTGAACTAGATTTTAAATAAAATCTGAATAAAAAATTCGAACCAGAATCTGAAACTAAATCAGAACCGGAATCTGACCTAGAAATAGTATCCGAAATAGAATTTGAACTAGAAACTTAACTGAAAACTAAGTAGAAGTAGAATCTGAATCAGAAAATGAACAAAAATCTAAACTGAAATTTAAAATAAAATCTAAAATAGAACTGAAAAAGAACTGAACTAGAACTGAACTTGAACTGAACTTGAACTGAAATAGAACTGAAACAGAACTGAACTAGATTTGATCTAGAACTCAACTAGAACTCAATTAGAAATGAACTTGAACTGAATTAGAACTGAACTAGAACTGAACTTGAACTGAACTAGAACTGAAAAAGAATTGAAATAGAACTGAACTTCAACTGAACTTCAAGTGAACTAGAACTGAACTTGAACTTTACTTGAACTGAACTTGAACTGAACTTGAACTGAACTTGAACTGAACTTGAATTGAACTTGAACTTGAACTGAACTTGAACTGAACTAGAATTGAATTATAACTGCACTAGAATTAAACTTGAACTGAACTAGAACAGAAATAGAATTGAACTAGAACTAAATTAGAACAAAATCAAAAATTTTTAGTTCAGCTTGATTAAAGTCATTTTGAGCATAAATGAATTTAGAACTCTTTTTATTCGGTTTTCAAAATGTTAAAACCCCTTTTCTTGGGAATTATTTCATATGTTTGAATTAAAAATTATTCATTTTCTAAATTTCACTTTACTCAAGAGCAAAAAGAGCATTTAATTTTTGTAATTTTAAAGGTTTAACAGTTTTATTAAAAAAGAAAAAAATATTTTTATCCATAAAAATGTTTTTATTCCTTAATTCAGCTTTAATGCTTCAATTCATTAAACTATAAAAATATTTTTATTTAGCTTCAAGCTATAAATTCTTCTCTTTTTGTAGTTCGCAAAAAAATGGGTGTTTGTATGTGTATCTTCTTTCAAAGTCCAACACAAAAAAAAAAAATAGATCAGACATTTGTTTCTTTTATTTTTTTTTGCTCCAGTTTGAAATTAGAAACTGTTGGGAAATTTTCCAACAATTTTTTTTTCTTGCAAATTTAACACATGCAGTGTGTGTATGGCTGTGAGTGTGTGTGTTAGTAACACATTGACCATGTGTGTAATTGACAATGTAGGTGTGTTTTTGGTAGACATCATCTTCATCGGCAGCAGCATAAGCAGACAGTATTATAATTTATATATGTCCCACAGAGAAAGGGAGAAACAGTGGGTGAAATTTTAAAATTTTCCATAAATTGGGAAAAGACGTCACTATTTCAGTTCTGTCACAGTGCTGGTACAGTTGTGTTTCAGTTTTATTTCAGTTTCAGTTTACTTATAGTTCAGTTGTATTTTATTTCTAATTCAGTTCTATTTCAGTTCTTTTTCAGTTCTAGTTGAGTTCTAGTTGAGTTCTAGTTGAGTTCAAGTTGAGTTCAAGTTGAGTTCTAGTTAAGTTTTAGTTCAGTTCTAGTTCAGTACTTGTTCAGTTTTTTTCAGTTCTTGTTCATTTCTAGTTCAGTTCTAGTTTAGTTCTAATTCAGTTCAAGTTCAGTTCTAGTTCAGTTCTAATTGAGTTCTAGTTCATTTCTAGTTCAGTTCTAGTTCAGTTCTAATTCAGTTCAAGTTCAGTTCTAGTTGAGTTCAAGTTCAAGTTCAGTTCAAGTTCAGTTCAAATGCAGTTCAAGTTCAGTTCAAGTTCAAGTTCAAGTTCAATTCAAGTTCAGTTCAAGTTCAGTTCTAGTTCAGTTCTAGTTCAGTTCTAGTTAAGTTCTAGTTCAGATGCTAATTCAGATTCTAATTCAGATTTTTGTTCTTATCCTAGTTCAGATTCAAGGTTCTAGTTTTGTACAGCCCAGGCATCTTTGTCCCACTGTCTTTCCGACACACGCATTTCCAAACTTTTTTTTCTTTTTTCTTCTTTCTTCAAACTCATGTCTCCAAGTCATTTGCTTGTTCTTGTCATTTTTTTGTAGTTCTTGATTATGTTGTTCTGTGGTACCTTTTTTCTCAGGGATTCTTTTTGCCATAAATTCTATTCTATTTGATTTTATTTTATTAGTATTTCTAACACATCATCTTTTGCCACACACTCAACTTAACTTTGAGGGATTTACTTCAATAATTTTTATTACAACAAAACTAAACATGTTCGACAATTTTTTTTCTACACCAATTTTGTCTTCAAAGATAAGGAAAAAAACCACCCACCAGGTTTTAATTTTTCTCAATTGGTTGACTTTATAGATTTTTTCTTAATAAAAAAAAATATTTTAATGTCAATTGACCACAAAAATGTTGCAAAAAAAAAAAATTGGAAGAGAAAAAAATCTAGAAATAAAAAATTTTTTAAAAAGTCCTTTACAATGTTAACTAGTGCGTAAGAGAATCATAATTGGATGCATATAAAGAGGAAAAAAAGACTTTAATAAAGTTCCATACGTGTTCGAATAATAATTTTTTTGAGGGGGATTGAAGTAAATGCTTGAATGCATTTTGATACATACGATGATGATGATGATGATGGGACAGAAATATAAGGGTCAATTGGTTAAGTTTTTTTAGGTCTCTGTGGACTGAATTATCAACGATAATTTAACTTGGTTAATAAAAATGTTCATTACTACTTTGGGTTTATTTGAAGTGTTTGAAAATACTTATTATTATTAAGTTTTAAGCCTAAAAATATGTTAAAAAAAGATAAACATAAAGTGATTTTAAAAAGAGGTTTAGGAAACTAAAAAGGCTTTAATAAAATGAAATTAATGAAGCTTTTCAACGAGCTTCTAGCATTAACTTCAGACATTGATTAAGTGCTAGTTCAGTTCAGATTTAAGTTCAGATTCAAATTCAGATTCAAATTCAGAATCAAATTCAGATTCAAATTCAGCTTCTATTTAAGTTCTTGTTCAATTTTTCTTCAATTCTAATTCATTTCTAGTTCATTTCGAGTTCAGTTCGGGTTCATTTCTAGTTCAGTTCTTGTTCAGTTCTAGTTTAGTTTTAGTACAGTTCTAATTTAGTTCAGTTCTGGTTCAGTTCTAGTTCAGTTCTATTTTAGTTCTAGTTCAGTTGTAGTTCAGTTCTAGTTGAAGTCTGGTTCAGTTTTAGTTCACTTTTAGTTAAGTTCTAATTCAGTTCTAATTCATTTCTTGTTCAGTTCAAGTTCTATTCTAGTTCGGTTCTAATCCAGTTGTAACTCAGTTCTAGTTCAGTTTTAGTTTAGTTCTAGTTCAGTTATAATTAAGTTTTAGTTCAGTTGCAATTCAGTTCTAGTTCAGTTATAATTAAGCTCTATTTCAGTTGTGGTTCAGTTTTAGTTCAGTTGTAGTTCAGTTCGGGTTCAGTTTTAGTTTAATTCTAATTCAGTTCTAGTTCAGTTATAATTAAGTTCTATTTCAGTTGTGGTTCAGTTCTAGTTCACACTCTGTTTCAGAGAAACAGAGTGTGAAAGCCTGTCTACACACGTACACACCACTATGAGATCAACGCTGTAAGAAAGTAAACGAAGTAAAGACAAGTTATAGGAAATGTTGGTTAAAGAGGGGGACGTATAGAGAAGGGAAAGAAATAACCCAGTGAAGAGTTTAATGAAGAATAGGGGGATATTTGTGATCATTAGGAAGCTTTAGTTGGGGGATTAACAAGAGCTGACATTAAAAAAAGTAAGCTATAATTGTGTCCCCAAACAAAGGTTTTAATTAGCTTTACAATCGAGCTACTCATTTATCCTAATCGAGGTGATATTAAATGCGATCGTATATTTGTTGTTCTTTGATTGGATATCAGATAGCAGAAGGTATTTAATTTTCAATCAAAGCTTAGAGGCTTCAAGAAAAAGCTTTTAATGAAGCTAGATTTCCTTCTCTAGGTGAAGAGAAGGTATAACAGAATCTCTTAAAGAGGATCCATGAATAAAGTTTCATAAAACTCTGGAATTAAACATACTAAAACATAAGCTTTTTTTTGAAATTTCGAAGCTTGAAAAATCATTCGATTTAAGTCATCTTCTATCTTGAAAGAGAGATGTAAGTAAATATTAATGGAAACTTCAATTGAAATTGGAAGAACTAAAGTTAAAATTGGTACTACGAACCGGATCAACAGATATGATTTTCACTTTATTGACAAGTTTTTCTTAAAGATTTAGACATGAGATATGACATGCGATCAATTAATCATTCTAGTTGAATTTTGCTTTATCATCATCTGATCATTATTGACAGAATCTGTCATTAAATGACTATAATTTGGAATATGTTAAACTGAAGAGTTATAACTTCTAGGGGTATCTACATCGCTCAATAAAATACCATAGAATGAAGTGCATTGATGGATCAATTGATCTTTAATTTATGAAAAAATATTTTCTGCAATCAAAAGGTCATTAGGCGATTTAGCGTCTCTCAGGGATCTGTTGATCGAAATATGGTTGTAGGTTTTTAATTTTCATAATGAGATTGATCAGACTACGATCATTCTATTAATGGATTATTAATATAGGAATCTACTGATCGAAAATGAAAACCATTTGTTTATTAATTTATTAGTGGATTTTATTTCATGGAGATTTTGAAATAACTTTTACGGTGGTTAAACCGAGGAACCCACTAAACTCGGTTTCTCGATCATTTCAATCGATATTAAATTGAAGGTATAGTAGTTATAAAGAGATGGATCAGACTAAAATAAATAAGTTCTTATGAATCAAATGAGTTCTTCCACGATCAATAGATTGATTTATTGTAATATCAGGGATCTATTGATCGGAAGATAAACCATTTGTTTAGAAATTAGGAAATGGATTTCTGAAATACCTTTATGGATATCGATCGTTTACTCTAAGACGTTGAAGTCGGTGATCTTTTAAGCGGAATATCAAGCCAGTATTTCCGTCATTAATTAAATAAAAGTGTGTGGAAAGAATTAAAAATTATGTTTGATCAATATTAATCTAAAGATTTTTCGTCGTGTCACATGAAGTCATTAATAATCTGCTTAATTATTGAATATATTCTTTGATCAATACATCTGTTATGAAAAGCTCAATTTAGTTTACTGAGTTTTTTTTAATAAATTCCAATTAAAGCTTTATAAGAAACCATTTACTGCATGATCTATAGATAAGTTGAAATCTCCTGATTGTTAATGAGATCTTTTTTCTCAAAAGCCATTGGGAGCTGGTTACGGAACGTATGGTTAAAATTAACAAGTGTTCATCCAGATGATCGAAAGGAAATGGTTTAGGAATTGGCTGCAAAAGCTGGTTCCGAGAGAAGATAACAAAATGATCTAGTTTGTAGAAATGTGGAACTCCAAGACATGTAGATTGTAGTATAGAATTTATCGAAATACTCATGATACATCTTAATATTTTGTATCTGCTATAGAATTGTTTGCTGGTTTTATCTTGAACAACAAATGACATATCTTTAACACAAAGTCCTAAACACCATGTAGATTTTTGTTGAACATATAAGCAGCAATAAGACGAAAGAAAAAAAATCAGCTGGAAAATTTATAGTAAATATATAAATATATTTAGCTGATATCTTGCCATTTTTTCATTCCTCTTATACCCTCATAACTCTTTTTTTTCTGTTTTTGCAAAAGAACACATTTCACATTTTTAAGCAAAAGAATGGAAAAAATGACTTGTTTAACAGAGGAGAGTTAAACATGAGTAAAGAAAACACAACTCCTAATAGTACTTGACTTGATTCTTTTTTTTGTTTTCTTATAAGGGATACGTAAAACCTCAACACCAACAGGAAACGGATATGTTATGCCAATGCGAAAAAAAAGGAACACAAAATAAAATATTTCTATATTGGCGTCAAAGAAATACACAAACTCCGACTTTACACTCAGAAATTCTTTTCCATTTTACAACTTGACACCTTTCAAAGTCTTTATTTTCTTTGCCAGACGAACGATCGAAAGAAATGCAACCAAATGCATGGTAGCCATTTTTGTTTTATTCTCTTTTTTTTTTGCAAAAAAAAAACTGTCTCAAATATTGATGTAAAAATGTCTAAAGCAAAAGCAAATAATAATAATATTTTTTCAAAAGAAAAAAATCTCTAGTTTAAACTGTCATACTGTTTTGTAAGACACAAAAGTCATACAATACATAAACTGCATGTGTGAAGTAGTGCCACTCAACACATACTTGCATACTTATAGCTCCTCCTAACATTAGGCAATAAATTTTGTGCTGTTAGCATAAAACCCGTTAGCTGTGTTCTGTGGTCTGTGTTCTGTGCTTTCAATCCAAGTTGTGAGGGTTTTTGTGTTGGCTTTTAGCTTATTTCTGGAGTTATGCTTATTTTCTTCTATATTTTCTTTAATTTTATTTATTTTCTAAATCAGCCTTAGTTTATGCATGTTTAGTGAGAGTTTTTTTTTTCAGAAAAAAAAAAAAAACTAAAAAGAGGAAAATCGACAAAAAAGTGTTGTATAACCAACATGTCACCACATTGAAATAAGTAAATTTTATTGGACAGTGGGTTTAAGTGAACTGAAAATGAGGTAAAATAATGAAATGAGTGAAATTTCCGCTTGATTTTCAGAAAAAAAAAACTAAAAAGAGGAAAATCGACAAAAAAGTGTTGTATAACCAACATGTCACCACATTGAAATAAGTAAATTTTATTGGACAGTGGGTTTAAGTGAACTGAAAATGAGGTAAAATAATGAAATGAGTGAAATTTCCGCTTGATTAGTATTTTGTTTTGGATAACGATTTTAAAATAAATCCATGTTAAAGTATCTTTCGATTTGGAATAAAAAAAAAATAATAAAATAAAAGATTAACTTTTTCCAAATAAATACTCTGGTCAATTATATCCGGTAACGGAGGAAGTGCTAAATAATCAGTTTATGGAGATCGCAGGCTGCTTTCAGTTATAAACAAATTTAGTAAGTCTCTTGAAAACTAAAGACTAAATCTGCAACCCTACAATGCAACTGCTAATGGCCCAATACTTTACTCAAAACCTTAATTACAACTTACTTGTTTTAAATAGAAGATCCTTTTTAAATTGAATTCCTTTTAAGATATGAGAATGCTGAGAGTGTTTCTACCAAAAATATATTAAGGACCGAGTTAATAAATTTTAAAGATTTATTACATAAAATTGACACTCTAGATGAAAAGTACATGTTTTGGTGAAGAAAATGAAAATCTCTCCCTTTTTTACCTCCCAAAGAAAACTTTGGCAAATATTCCTTCACAAAGGTGAAATTCTTTCTGATTTATCTGCTATTCGTTATTTATCTTCACATCGTTTATTACAGATGTGTTCAAGATTAATATGGGCACCTACCATCTTGCCCTTATACCACTCTGTCTTAAGGACGGGAGGATATAATGCAACAATGCTCCCATACCCTTATTTATGAATACATGTAGCAACTCGGAATTTACATTGTCTGGATATAATGGACCATCTGGCTTTGTTGTCCAGGAGCTCTCCAAACACTTATTACACTTTTGGCGACTTCTCCCCAAATAACCTCACCAACAACCATGTAAGTCCTGCATTACAGGACTGTGCCGACATACTTAAGTCTCTGGTGAAATTTCATAGTTTGACATCAGACTTTCAGCCTATCGTTACCTTTGTTACTCCTATAATTATACCATAGCAGAAGTCCAAAAAATCTTTTGCAGAGGCTTGGTACTTTTCCATGTGTAAGAATTTTTTGAGGAGGGGCTTCTCCACTTTTCTATCGCTCATTTTTTACAAGCTTTTTGAGTCGTTGCATATTGATCCATTTCTTCAAATAAAAAGGATAATGACGCAACACGACTTTTGTGCACCCTCCTCCCTTACTGATGAGGGTACACGTAGCTTGTCATTGCGTTTGTAATGCCAAGAAGAAATCGAAATTTGAGTCGATTTAGCTGTGTCCTTCTATCTGACTATTTATTCGTTGTTGGCACATTCAGATCCAGAATCATTGATAGAACTCAATGACATTTTGCCTTAGTTTTTGCTGTTGTCCTAAGAAGTTTAGTTAAAAAAGAGTTATTAACGGATATCAATGATCATGAAATTTGACATGCAGATATTACGCACCATAATTTTTTTTTGTTAGGGAATCGGGAAATTGAATATTTAAATTATATAACTCTATAAGTAATATGGGAAATCGTAGGATATGTGGTGGATGAGAGAATATTTTTGAATTTTTACTACTAAAATTTTAGTACTTAAAAGTAATTCAAGAATTTATCGTTGTATAATTTTATATATAATCATACCGAAAAATTCTAATATGTACAATATTACTTCACCCCAAATATGTAAAAACGTTCAATTTTAACTAAATGAAAAAAAATATTTAATTTTAAATCAACTATGTTCAACATTGATTTTGCTTCATGTTTTTTCTCAGTTAGTATGTTCTAAAAACCCAAAGCCACAACCTCTAAACAAAATGTAGCATTAAAAACTTAAATATGTTGTTTACCACACAGGAACAGCTCCAAATAAATGTTGACTCTTTATGTCCAAGGTACCCCATTTAACTCTCCTATAATTCCGCCTATGGAGTCCTTGTGGTGTTTAAAGCCACAAATTTATAATGCAACACTTCTTTGCCATCAATATAAATTTCTCAGTTTTTGAAAAAAAAAAACAACTTCTAAGGTACAGGACGTTATAGAGAACGTACTATTAATGAGCACTTCTCTTTAGTTAATATTTTTATTAAATGCTTTTTTCATTCTTCCTAACCCACTGTACCTCGTTGACAACTCTATTAAGAAAATATACATATTAGAAATGTTGACAAAGCGTTGACATGTACAGACGTTACACTCGATTTTCTACATTATTTTCTTTTCCTCCTTTTACTTCTACTTCATTTTTAAAACGTGGCTTAACGAAAAGACTGTGAGTTGACTGCTGACTAAAAATTTTAAAACAAAATCTGATATTAAACTTTAGTTAATTCTTCAAAAAAAAACTACACAAAAAACGCAGTTAACATTTTTATTATGAAAAAATCTATTGCCTACTTCAAGGCAGCTAATAAATTTTAATCAAACTTGTTTCTTTTTTTATCAAAAAACCTCCAAGAAAAAAGGGGAGATTTTTATTTAATATAAATTTAACAAGTAAGAATGATATGCCGAATCTTCACCAAAAATGCATGTGAAGTATATGTTTCAAACATACACACACACTCACACATACACTTAAATTTGTTTTACTTGACAAAATATGGGATGGATATGATCAAGGGGAGTGATAAGAGAAAAATATTGATCATCGAGTATTTAAAGAACAACTTCATCGAAAGTTTTAAAATTTCGTCCCAATAAATTTTTAAGGAAATATTTTACAAAACAAAATGTGGGGCGGATAGAATCAGGGGGAGAGGTAGCCCCTTATAAAGCAAATTTTGATCGTCGAACATCTAAAGACCTATAACAAGGAGAATTTTTAAATTTGGTTCCAATAGTATTTCCAAGAACTTTTCTACGAAGCAAATTATGAGACGGATAGGAGCAGGGGATGAGGTAGCCCTCATACAATTCAAACATTGATCATCATTAATATTTAAAGAACTATAACAGCGAGAATTTTTGAATTTGGTCCCAACCACTTTATCAAGGAACTGTTTTACTGGAAAACATTAAGGGCGAATAGGATCAAGGGAAGGGGTGAAGTTGACAATCGAATGTGTAAAGAACCACTGCACCGAGAATTTTCAAATTTGGTCCCAAAAAATAAAATAAGTAGATATTTTACTGTACAGAAGGAAGGGTGCATAGGATCATGGGGAGATCCTATGTTTATTATTGAATATATAAAGAACTGTTACAGCAATAGTAGTCAAATTCAACCCCAATAATTTTTTCAAGGATTTTTATTATTTTACTGATTAAAATATAGGACGGTATCCTTCCCAGGAGGAAAGGTACTCCCACACAAAACAAATATTATTATCTAATATCTAAAGAACTGTTAATGTAAGAGTATTCAAATTGGTTCCATTTACTTTCCAAAAGTCCTTTTTTACTGGCTAAAATGTAGGAAGGATATGGCCGAGGGGAGGGTTACCAATAAGGGCCACAAAGCTCACGGGATCTTAGCTACGCTCTAACATCTTTTCTATTGAGACGATTTTGACAATTTTTGAAAGGGTAATGAATCATATATATTTTAATATTATGGAAATTTCATTCTAAATTGTCAATTTGAAGTTGACAATTTTACGAAAGGTTTTGACTTGAACTTAACGGGTTAAAGTTCATTAAGCTCTGTCAATTATTGTGGATGTAAGCGTGCCAATAACCGATAGACAGACGGGCATAGTTAAATCATAATGGATTTTGATTTAATCCAAGAATATATATACATTATGGGATCTGAGATGAGTCCTTTTTAGCGTTACACACGGAATGACAAAGTTAATATACCCTCTTCACCACTTGCGGTGGTGAAGGGATAAAAATTATAGTTTGATTTTTCTAAAAAAACATCGTTTTAACATTCAAATATAAATTTGAAACTATAAATTGTAAAAAAAACGTTAAGGTGTTGTATGGTTGTGTGTGTTTTAGAACAAAATATTTATATAAAAAAACCATAAACCACAGTTTGTGTTTTACCTTTTTCTACCATTAGTTAGCTAAACCCAGTTAACATTTTAATGATAATTCCAAACAATATCATGTGGGACATGAAATAATTCCCCCCGCAAATTATTTGCTGGATTGTTTTTGACCCATATTTTTCTGCTTTTTTTCGAGTTTAATTTATTAAAGTCTCCCGAGTGAGAAAAACATATATATATAAACCACATTTGCACATAAAATATTTGTTTTAATACTTTAAAACACATAAATTTTAACTAAATATGTTTTTGTTTTTTTATTATATTTATTTATTTTTACACATATGTGTTAGTTTGTGAGAGTGTGCATGTGTGGGTGTTTAAAAGGCCATTTAAAGAGTCTGCTGTTTTAGGAGAAATAAAGACGAAGTAACCTTTAACGATTAATCAAATGTCAAAAACATAAAGAAAACTTATAAAAAAAACAGGGATAACCGATATTTGTTTTTTTGAGGGATTAAATATAATAACAAAGCACAATGGGACTGAACATCAAAAATATTTAAGAAAAAAATTTTTAAAATTCTAATTCTTTTCTCGTTCAGATTCCAATTCAAATTTTAGTTTAGATTTTATTTGAGATTTGAAATCTGATTTTAATTCAGTTTTTAGTTTAGAATCCAGTTTAGATTATTGTCCACATACTACTTCCGGCACCAGTTCAGATTCTAGTCCAAACTCTCATAAGAATTTATTTTAGATCGTAAAAATATGTATTTCAATTAGCATAGAGTCCAGATCTAATTCAGACTACTAGATCGGATTCCAATCCATATTTGGATTTAATTCTGCTAAGTTCAGATTTTACTTTAATTCTAATTAAAATTGTAGTTCAGAATCCTAGATTCTAGTTCTAATTATAATTCAGATTTCAGTTCGAAATATTACTCCGTTTTTTTTTTACAGTTTTAGTTTAGTTTCTAGTCTAAAATTCTTGTTCAGATTTTAATTTAGATTATAATTAGAATTAAATTCTAGTTCAGATTTTAGTTCATTTCCAACTTCAGATTCTAATTCAGATTTAACTTCAGTTTCAAGTCAAGCTTCTAGTTCAAATTCAAGTCCAAATTATGATCTAGAGTATACTTTAGATAGAACTTTAAATTCGAATTCAAGTTCAGATACCAGTTTAAACTTAGCTTTCAGATTCAGATTGCAGTTCAGATGCCAGTTCATCAGATTGTTCTTCAAATTTTAGTTCAGAGTTTGCTTACGATTTTCTTTCAAATTTTACTTCAGTTTTTTCTCTAGACTCCAAATTGCTACAGATTACACTTCAGATTTGAATTTAGATTTTACTTCAAACAGAATTTAAATACTTCATATTTAAATTCTGTTTTGTTTCAGGTTTAAACTCAGATCCAACTGCATTTTCGATCAGATTTAACATCTGATTTTACTTCAAATTCTATTTCGGATTTAACTTCTGATTTTACATCAGATTCAACTTCTGGTTTTACCTCAGATGCCAGTTCAAATCTAGCACAGTTTTAGTTCAGTTCTAGTTCAGTTCTTGTTCAGTTCTAGTTCAGTTTTAGTTCAGTTCTAGTTCAGTTTTAGTTCAGTTCTTGTTCAGTTGTAGTTCGGTTCTAGTTCAGTTCTTGTTCAGTTCTAGTTCGGTTCTAGTTCGGTTCTAGTCCAGTTCTAGTTCGGTTCTTGTTAATTTCTGTTTCAGTTATAGTTCAGTATTAATAAAGTTCTAGTTCAGTTCTAGTTCAGTTCTAGTTCAGTTCTAGTTCAGTTCTAGTTCAGTTCTTGTTCAGTTCTTGTTCAGTTCTTGTTCAGTTCTAGTTCAGTTCTTGTTCAGTTCTAGTTCGGTTCTAGTTCGGTTCTAGTTCGGTTCTAATTCACTTCTTGTTCAGTTCTGGTTCAGTTCTAGTTCAGTTCTTGTTCAGTTCTTGTTCACTTCTAGTTCGGTTATAGTTCAGTTCAAGCTCAATTCTAGTTCAGTTCTAGTTCGGTTCTAGTTCAGTTCTAGTTCAGTTCTAGTTCAGTTCTAGTTCAGTTCTACTTCAGTTCTTGTTCAGTTCTAGTTCAGTTCTTGTTCAGTTCTAGTTCAGTTCTAGTTCAGTTCTAGTTCGGTTCTAGTTCAGTTCTAGTTCAGTTCTAGTTCAGTTCTAGTTCAGTTCTACTTCAGTTCTTGTTCAGTTCTAGTTCAGTTCTAGTTCAGTTCTAGTTCAGTTCTAGTTCGGTTCTAGTCCAGTTCTTGTTCAGTTCTAGTTCAGTTCTAGTTCAGTTCTTGTTCAGTTCTAGTTCAGTTCTTGTTCAGTTCTAGTTCAGTTCTAGTTCAGTTCTAGTTCGGTTCTAGTTCAGTTCTAGTTCAGTTCTAGTTCGGTTCTAGTTCAGTTCTAGTTCAGTTCTAGTTCAGTTCTACTTCAGTTCTTGTTCAGTTCTAGTTCAGTTCTAGTTCAGTTCTAGTTCAGTTCTAGTTCGGTTCTAGTCCAGTTCTTGTTCAGTTCTAGTTCAGTTCTAGTTCGGTTCTAGTCCAGTTCTTGTTCAGTTCTTGTTCAGTTCTAGTTCAGTTCTAGTCCAGTTCTTGTTCAGTTCTAGTTCAGTTCTAGTTCAGTTCTAGTTCAGTTCTAGTTCAGTTCTAGTTCAGTTCTTGTTCAGTTCTAGTTCAGTTCTAGTTCGGTTCTAGTTCAGTTCTAGTTCAGTTCTAGTTCAGTTATTGTTCAGTTCTAGTTGAGTTCTAGATCAGTTCTAGTTCGGTTCAACTTTAGTTCTAGTTTAGTTCAAGTTCATTTTTAAGCAGTTTTAATTCAGTTCTAGTTAAGTTTTGGTTAAGTTTTAGTGAAGTTTTAGTTAAGTTCTAGTTTAATTTCAATGTAGTTTTACTACAGTTTTGTTTCAGTTGTTCTTAAGTTCTTATTTTAATATTTTTTATTAAAATAATCTTATTTTTTCCCATAGTGCATAATTCTTAAGGTTAAATCTCATTTTGATTTTCATTTTCATTCTCAATTTCTTCAAATTTGTTTATGTTATAAATCTTCCAACCAACAAATTATTATAAGATTCATTTGTAGCCCATAAATGATGTCAAACATAAGGATTTCTTAATAAAAAAATATTTTTTGTTTTGAAAACTTTAAATATTAAAACAGTGTTTACACTAACACAAACATAAATATGTCTGTATATTTCTTTTACTCAGTCAGTATTAAGAATTTAGCAAAATTTAAATGTGGAAAATAAATATGTTTTATGTTTCTTTTTAACAATATATTTAAATCAGATCTTTGGATCTCGTTCCATATGTTTTCAAGAGCTAAAATGGTCAAAAATTCTAATCTTTCAGCTGGAGCATTCTCAGCATTTAGAAGGTTATTGTGAATGGAATATTTATTCCTGCTAAAAGTCATAATTCATTAAGAAAGAAAATTTAATTTGTAAAAACCATAAATAATCAGCTTTTGACCACAGATATATGAAAAATATCAATAAATTTAATTTTATATAAAAAAGTTTGAAAATCCAACTTTTACCCGGTGCGCTTTGCTGCCATAAGATTCTCCTCATTGCTACAGCTCGAAAGAAATTTCACATATCACGAAGTGTATTAAAAAAAATTTCAAGCAACGGGGAATTTGCCGAATTCCCCAGAGAATGTAATTAGTGTAGACTCTCATTTCGATATTAGATAACTAATATTTGTTTATAACGGTGTTACATCTCCCCCTGATATACTTCATTTAAAATTTTGTTTAGTAAAACTGATCCTTGGGAATGAATGAATAACCGATAATCAATATTTGCTTTGAAAAATTAATAGGGTCAAATTTGAGATCTCTCGCTGTAGTAGATCCATAGATAATACATATCCATAGATCCATAGATAATACATATTTACTTTTTAAGGAGAGTACCCCTTTCCTTGCTCCTATCCGTCCTACGTTCTGTCAAGTAAAAGAATTCCTTGAGAATGCTGCTGGCACGAAATTTTGAGATCTCTCGCTCTTATAGTTCTTTATTTGCTTTGTATGGGCGATACCTTGGTCCTATCTGATTTTTTATAGACTGAGTTACTTTCGGGTATATTGGGTTCATACAGTGAAAATTTCATCAAATTAGGCTCAGCCGTTTTGGAGTCCATACGTTACATACATACATACATACATACATACATACATACATACATACATACATACATACACACACACACTCATAAATATATCATTTCTTATATATATGGATTTTTATTTAAACAAAAAAATGCGTAAAATATTTGAACATAAATTAACAGAAATAAATCATTAAATTTAAAAAAAAAATAAAAACAAATATTAAGAAAATTTTCACATCCAAAAAAAAATATGTATGGAAATTTCTGATATGACTGGACAATTATTAAGTGGTTGAAGCAAGTGACTACTTGTGAATATTTTTAGAACTCATAAAAAATTATTAAGTTTATATAGTTTTTTTTAATGATCTCACTATAAATAAATGTTTAATTGAGGCGCCTTCAATGACTGTTTAAATTCATAGAAATAAATACAATTTATGTTGAACAACACTCAACTAATAAGTCATCACCCTACACTGGAATTGGAGGAAACATTAAATTACAGAAGACTTTTATATATGTAAGATTATAATTCAGATAATGTTTGCTATTCGTATTCACATTCCATTTTTGATTTTAGATCTCATTTTGCTTCAGATTCAGATTCAAATTATTCATTAGAATGTTGCTCATGTATTAGTTCAATTTCTAATGCAGATTTTAGGTTAGATTCTAGTTAATATACTGGTTTAGATTACAGCCCAAATTTGTTGTCGGTCTATAATTACGATTTTATTCCAAATCCTAATTCAGACTCTAACTCTGATCTAATTTCGGATTTCAGTTTAGTTCTTGTTCAGATTCTAGTATTAGATTCTGCTTTCTTTATTAGTTCTGATTCTTGTTCCGTTTCAAATTCAGGACTTAGTTTATATTATTATTCTTACTCAGATTAATGTTCCCATTTTACTTAAGATTCTGGTTCAGATTCCTATTTTGATTTTGGTTGTGATTCTTCTCTAGATGCTGGCTTAGATTTCTAGGTTCCAGTTCATATCCTAGTTTAGCTTCTAGTTCAGATTGTACTTTAGAGTTTAATTCATTTCCAACTTCAGGTTAATTTCAGTTACTTATTCGGATTCATGTTCAGATTTCAGTTTATATGGAGATATAGTTTCTAAGTTAGATTCTAATTCATTTCTAGTTCATATTTTATTTCAGATTCTATTATTGGTTTTACTTTTTATTCAAATTTCAATTCCAATTTTACTTTAAATTCGGACTCAGATTCCTATTAAGATTTTAGTTGTAATTCTTCTTTAGATTCTGGTTTAAATTTTAGTTCACATTTTTCTTCAGATTCTAATTCACATCGCAACTTGGTTCATATTTTGTTTTATATTGATTTATAACATCCAGTTTCTGGTTTTGATGGCATTTCAGATTCCAGCACATTTAGTTCAAGTTCTATTTCAAATTTCAGTTGAAATTCAGCTTCAAATTGGGATCAAATTATAGTACAAAACTTGGTTCGCTTTTCTCATTGAATTTCTGGTTTAGATTCTGGTTTAAATTATATTTCAGATTCTAGTTCGGTTCACGTTCTAATGCAATTTATTTTAGGATTCAGTTTCACATTCATATTTTAGTTCCACTTTCGATTCTTGTAAAGATTAAAGTTCAGATTCTACTTCAGATTGAAATTCAGATTTCAGATCATTTTCTAGTTCAGAATTTAGTTGATGTTTTATTGAACAAGAATCTGGACTAGAGTTTTAATTCAGATTCAGTTTCTGATTACATTTTAGATTATAGTTGAAATCTTAGTTTAGTTTCTAGTTCGAATCCTTTTAGTTATAGTACAGATCCTATTTCGAATTGAAGTTGAAATTCTACTTCAGACTCTGGTTTAAATTAGGATACGGATTCTGGTTGATTTTCTGTTTTAGGTTCTATTTATAGTTCTGGTTCAAATTCTAGTTCACATAATTGTACATATTCTTATTCCAACCTCTTTTCAGAATCCAGATCAGATTTAAGTTCTGATTATGGTTTAGAATATAGTTCAAATCCTACGTTTATCTCTTCAGATTCTAGTGTAGATTTTAGTTCAGATTCTATTTCAGATTCGTATATCGATCTCACTTCATTTTCATTTTATATTTCAGTTCGAAATCTGTTCTAGATCCTTCTTCTGATTCAAGTTTTCGATTCTATATTTCAAAAAGTGCTTCAGGTCCTTCTATTTCAGATTTAAATTGTACTTCAGATTCTGAATGAGCTTTTGGTTACAATTCTTGTTCAGGGTTTTATTCAGAATTTTGTTAAGATTCTGAGGTGGATCCTAGTTTAGGTTCTTATCCAGATTTTGGTTAATATCCTTGTTCAAGTTTCATTTACGATTTTAGTTTAGTTTCTAGTTTGTATTCTGTTTCAAACTTTAGTTCACTTTCAGGTGTGCGGTTCCTCGATTAGATTATAGTTCAGATTCTGATTAAACATTTTGGTTAATATTCCTCTTAAGAATTTATTTTAGATCTCATTTCAGATTGAATTTAAGGTTTTAGTTCAGAGGCTCATATTCTAGTTCGGAATCTGTTTAGAGTTGTAGTTGAATTTCACTTCACATTCTACTTTAGATTCTAGACCCGATCAGTTACTTCTTTAGATTCCATCATTTTATAATGGTGTAGTAGAGTCTATTTCCATGTTTTGTAAAGTAGCATTTCCAAACTATTGCCTTGTGCCCTGTAAAATCCAAGAGCAATCACAACATTTATTTTTGCATGTGATTGCTTTTGAAAGTGATGTGATGTGTGTGCGTGTGTGTATGTGATAAATACGTGATATTTTAATCAATTTCTTTTGTGAATATTGACGAATAAAAATTCATATTTTTTGCGTTTAAAATTTAATATTTTTTTTCAGTTCATTATTTGTTTATCTTTAATGACCACAATTTCATCAACATCACTACCAACACCAGTTGATGTTGGTGTATGCCTGTGTGTGTGCATGTGTGTGCGTATGCGAATGTGTGAAATCATCATTACCAATAACAAAACAATTATAATTTTGCAGTTAAAATTAATAATATTAAAATTCTTTATTGTGAATTCGTTGGGCCATAAAACAAAAATAAATTAAATTATGACATGACAATAATAATGACAATAATACGACAATAATTTTTTTATTCAATTCTATGACTACTTGTCCGTCTGGTTGCCGCTTTGTCTCACTGTCTGTCATTCTGAAAAACACTTTAAATAAACAAGAGAAAAACAATAACAAAAACAATTGACAACTATAAAGATGTTACAGGATTTCTATGAATTTCAACAAAAAAAAAAGTACAATAACAAAATTGTAATACAAACAACAACAACAAACAGAAAAAATTTACTTCATTGGTCATGCATTACATTTAAATTAACTAATTGTCAGTTTGACCAAACGCCAGCTGAATATTAATGATTCTGACCAAACTCTAGTGGAGTGTTAAAAATGCTCTGGAACTTTAACATAAAGTTGATAAAAACAACAACAACAACAACAACAACTTTTAAGAAACGTGACCAGTCAGAAGCGCTCATCTATTCCCGAGTCATAAACTAAACTGTGTGACTAATTCTCTAATAAAAAAACATATAAATAAGAAATTGATAGCAGGACTGAATGTTGGTTGACAGTGTATGAGTTAGAACCAGACGAGTTGCATTTTTTCTCAATAAAAATATTCCGATTTTATCGATTAGTGAATTATGTGAATAATATGACAGCCCTAATAGGCGATTTATGTATTTCATGCAGTTCCGTCACAATTCTACTATAGTTTTAGTTTATTTTTGCTCTAATCTAGATCAAGTCTAGTTCAGTTCTAGTTCAGTTTTATTTTAGTTCTAGTTCAGTTCTTGTTCAATTCTAGTTCAGTTCTAGTTGAGTTCTAGTTTAATTCTTGTTCAGTTATAGTTCAGTTCTAGTTCAATTTAAGCTCAGTTCTAGTTTATTTCTTGTTCAGTTCAAGTTCATTTGAAGTTCAATTCTAGTTCAGTTGTAGTTCAGTTCTAGTTCAATTCTAGTTCAGTTGTAGTTCAGTTTTAGTTCAGTTCTTGTTCAATTCTAGTTCAGTTCTAGTTTAATTCTTGTTCAGTTATAGTTCAGTTCTAGTTCAATTTAAGCTCAGTTCTAGTTTATTTCTTGTTCAGTTCAAGCTCAGTTATAGTTCAGTTCTAGTTCAGTTCAAGCTCAGTTCTAGTTTAATTCTTGTTCAGTTCTAGTTCTGTTGTAGTTCAATTCTAGTTCAGTTGTAGTTCAGTTCTAGTTCAATTCTAGTTCAGTTGTAGTTCAGTTTTAGTTCACTTTTAGTTCAGTTCTAGTTCAATTCTAGTTCAGTTCTAGTTCACTTTTGGTTCAGTTCTAGTTCAGTTCTAGTTCAGTTCTATTTCAATTCTAGTTCAGTTCTAGTTCATTTGAAGTTCAGTTCTAGTTCAGTTCTAGTTCAGTTCTATTTCAATTCTAGTTCAGTTCTAGTTCATTTGAAGTTCAGTTCTAGTTTAGTTCTGGTTCAGTTCTATTTTAATTCTAGTTCAGTTCAAGTTCATTTGAAGTTCAATTCTAGTTCAGTTGTAGTTCAGTTCTAGTTCAATTCTAGTTCAGTTGTAGTTCAGTTTTAGTTCACTTTTAGTTCAGTTCTAGTTCAGTTATAGTTCAGTTCTAGTTCAATTCTAGTTCACTTTTAGTTCAGTTCTAGTTCAGATCTATTTCAATTCTAGTTCACTTTTAGTTCAGTTCTAGTTCAGTTATAGTTCAGTTCTAGTTCAGTTTTAGATCAGTTCTAGTTCAATTCTAGTTCACTTTTAGTTCAGTTCTAGTTTCATTCTAGTTCAGTTTTTCTGGTTTAATTCAGTACGGGTTCAGTTTTAGTTCAGCTCTTCTACAGTTCCAATTTATTTTAAATTATGATTAAATTTAATGTTTTCTTGTGTATTTGTCTTATTTATATTTAGTATTTGCATTTCTACTTGCTGTAGCAGTTAACACTCACAACATATATATCGTTACTTTCGCTATAGTTTGTCATTTCATTTTTTAGGCTCACAGGTCGCTTAACAGATCATTTTTACTTCTGCGAAACATTTCCGTTCTCAAAACAACAGGGAAATACGTGTTAAAGTAAAATCACAGAAACATGCGTTTGTTAAACCTCAAATAAAATTAAAAAACGGTAAAATTTAAAAATTTTGCTTGAATTTAAATTATTTCTTCATAATCACCTTCATGATATCAAGCGGTGATTTCAATGAATATAAAAAGATTAATTTCTTTTATGCAATTTTACCACCAAATAATGAGTCATATCAAATATTTTTTTCATTTTGTACTCATAAAGCAGATTTCCATTTAATTAATAAATTTGTGAAAACATTTTGACAAAAATTTTTATATGCAAAACAGTTTATGAAAGAAATTTATAATTCCGGGAAATGATTTAAAGTTTCAAATGAGTTTAAGGCGGGAAACGGACAACTGAAGTGAAACAGAAGGAGATTTTTAGTTGAAAAAACATGAAGTGAAAAAAAACTGAAACAGAACTGAACTAGAACTGAACTATAACTGTACTAGAACTGATCTATAATTAAACTTATAACGAAATTATAACCTGATCTAGAACTGAATTGAATTTGCACCAGAATCTCAATAGGAATCTTAATTAATTAGAACTGAACCTGAACAGAACTAGTACTGAACTAGAACCGAGTTAAATCAGAATTAGAATCTGATCTCGAACTGAATTAAATTTGAACCAGAATCTCAATAGAAATCTGAAGTAGAACTAAACAAGAGCTGAACATAGGAATCTTAACTAAAGTTTAAAATATAATCTTAACTTGTATCTAAATTAGAATCTTAACTTAATTCTCAACCAGAATCGAAACAGGAATCTAAAATAGGATCCAAACTGAGTCCATACTAAACTAGAATTTAAACTAAAACTGAACCAGAATTTGAACTACAATCTTAACTGAAATCTAAATTGGAATCTTAATTGGGACTTGAACTAGAATCCAGACAAGAATCTGAACTGGAATCTTAACATGAATTTGGTCTAGAGTCTAAACTGGAATTTTAACTACAATTTTAACTAATCCAAACTGAAACATTAATTGGAATCTGAATTAGAATTCAATCTAGAATCTGATTTCTGTAAATCCCTTTTTAACAAAATTTCCACTTTATTTTATTCAATTTATTCCCTTTTTCAATTTTCCACTTCATTATTCCTCCACTTGGCCACAGACATTTTAAGCTTAAAATGTAAATTAAACTTAATTTAATTAATATTCTGCATTTAAAATTTATTAAATAAAATTAAAATGCAATGAATCCCCTATTTAAGCCACCACAAATAATCCCCTTCATTTTCTACATAAAACATCAACTTAATAGGAAAAATTATTAAAAACACAAAAACAAAAAAATCCTTAAATCAAATTTATTTAAAACAACAATAACAAATTTTTATATAAAGACAACAACAACAACAACTACACATTATTTATTTACATAAATTAAAATTATAAAAAATTGTTTTCGTTCTCAACTGAAAAAAATGAGAAAAATACCAGCACAATTTCACACAGAATCCTTCAAATGAAGTCTTGACAACTTTAGGAGTTTGATGTTTCTGGATTTTGGATGGAACACAAATTAAAAGCTCTTTGACCATTTAAATAAATTGAAAATTTAGTTTAGACCTCAGTAGTTGTAAAAATTTGCAGACATAGAAAATTATATATGCCAAACTATGTCGTCCTTAGTTAGTTCAAAAAGACAAAGGATAATAATCAAAAAAAAAATATTTCACATCACAGAGAAAATGAGAAAAGTCCTTCAAACTACAACAACCACATAAATACCATAACATTTTTCCCCTCTTCTTCTCTTTTCCGAAGAAAAATATAAAAAAGTTTAAGAAAATAAGTAAAGAGTGCTGTATTCGGCTGTGCCGAACATTGAATATCCTTCACCTCTAAAATTATGGAAACATTTGCAGGAGATATTGAGAAATAAAGGAATATAATCCATAAATGCTGGTACCAACAGCCAAAGTTTTCAATGGACATCTATATTAAAGCAATTAAAATTTCCCATATGACGGACAATATTTGTGAAATAGAACCCTTTTCCGGGAAGGGGTCTTAAAAATCAGTAATATATATTCAAGACAGTTAGAAATGTAGTCATGACAGTTTTCAACCAAAAAGCTTCATTTATAAAAGTTTTATAAGCTCAAAATCCTTTTCAGGGAAGCGGATTTATATGGGAGCTATAACAAAAATATGGATCGATATTTGTCAAATTAGTAAAATATATTAATGACATTTTGAAAAATAGTCATGACGATTTTCATTAAAATTGCTTCATATCAAACAATTTTAAAAGTTTAAAACCGTTTTTCGGGAATGGGCCTTATATGGGTGCTATGTACCCAAGATCAATAGAATTGGTCTATATTTAAGAGTTTTGTAAACTTAAAACCATATTTCGGGAAGGGACCGTATATGGAAGTTGTGGCATGATATGAATCGATATTGGTCAAATTAATCTTTTAATCTATTATATAAAGTAGGAAGTGTGTGTGTATTTATGTATGTATGTATTTATGTTTTATGTATGTATATATGTATGTATGTATGTATGTATGTATGTATGTATGTATGTATGTATGTAATGTATGGACTCTAAAACGGCTGGACCAAATTAAATGAAATTTTAGCAGAATGATCCCATAATACCTTGCAAGTTACATAGGCTAATAAAAAATCCCGATAGGACCTGGGGGAGAGGTACCCCCCCATACAAAGCAAATATTGATTATCGTTTATCTAACGAACTATAACATTGAGAGTTCTCACATTTGATTCCGACAACTTTCACAAGTAACTGTTTTACTGGATAAAACGTATCTCTCCTACCAGCTTGCATGAGGGGTATCGCTCACGCAAAGCAAATATTTATTATCGAATATTTAAAGAACTATAACAGCGATAGTTCTCTCATTTGGTCTAAACAGCTTTCTTAAGGAACTATTTTAATGGATAAAACGTAGGACGGATAAGATCAGGAGGAAGGGTATAGCCCATACAAAGCAACATATTTTTTTCTGACGAAACGAAGTTTGCCCGGGACTGCTACACGAGAATGATTGGGCGGAAGTTCAATAGAATTGGTTTGTATTAAAGTATTTTTAACTTTAAAATCATATTCCGAGGAGGCCCTTATATGGGAGTTAGGTCAATAAGCATATTTTTACATAAAAAATAAATGTGGTAGATTTCTCTTTTTGATCCGATTTCGGTGATTTTTTATTTAAGGGCATGCAACTTCTTTAAAATCTTTTGTTGAACAAATTTAGAAAAAATGCTTTTCGAAATTTTGAGGTTATCTCAGATATCGGTGTATAACTTTTTTGCTAATTGATATGGATTAAATAGCCTATGAAAACAACAAACAATATGGCCAAGTCTTATTGAAATCGTATGAATGTTTCCAACAGACAGTTGGAGAGAGAGACGGACATAGCAAATCGACTCAGATTATGATTTAATGCAAGAATGTATACATATTATAGGGTCTAAGATGATTCTTTCTTTAGACACGGTACACACGGAATGACAAAGTTAAGATACCTTCTTCACCTCTTGTGTTGGTGCAGGGTATAAAAATGTTCTATTTTGCAAAACTTTCAGCCCAGAGTTTAGTTTAATTTAGTCCATTTAAACATTTTAGCATATTTTATTTTAGATATTAAAGTATTTTATTTTCTCTTAAACAACAACAACAAGAACAAAAAATTATTAAAAACAATTTTATGCATAAAATAAACAAAAATATTAAATTTTTTTCTTTCGATTTTTTTTTGTTGCATCTCAAAATGAAATTTCATTAAGAAAGACAAGTGTTTCAAAAATAAGACTAAAAAGGATATGGAAAACAAATTAAACACTTATATATATGAATGTACATGTATATATGTGTGTGTGTTTGTCTGTGTATTTGTGTCCTCAAATATATTTTGGTATATGAAAATTTGTACACATACAGATTCATAAATATATTTATAAATTTATAAATTATAAGGATCCAAGAGACCATAAAGGCAGAAAGAAACACATGCATAAACATTTTAAAGGCAAACACCTAAATGAATATGCATACAAGTATTGGGTAGGGGAAAAGCTTTCTCGTGAAGTTTAAGTAGAATTGATATACAAGAGAACAATAACTGATAATAATCGTTGAAATCGAATCTAAACTATAATTTAAACTGAAATCTGAATAAGAATAGGAATTGTGATCTGATCCGATATGAACAGAATCTGGATTAGGATTTGAACTGGATTTTGTATTACAATATGAACTGGAATATAAATTATAAATTGGAATATGAATAAAAATCTGAACTGAAATATAAATTTGAATCTGAGCTAAAATCTGAACAAGAATGTGAACTATAAGCCGAACCCGAATTATGGTTAGAACCTGAACTGGAATCCAAATTAGAAACTGATATGGAATCTGATCCGGAATATCTGTATTGGAATCTGAACAGGGATTTGATCTAAAATTTAAAAAACTAATTCAAAATGGAAACTTGATTAAGACCTGAACTGGGATTTGATCCGGAATACGAAGAAGAATTTGATTAAAAATTGCTCTAGAATCTGGATTAGACGCTAAACTAGAATCTCACCTTGAATATAGAAGCTGAAATCTGGATTACCTTCTTAATTAGAGCTTGGAGTAGAATGTAAATTATATTCTCAATTAGAATCTCAACAAAACTCTGATTTAAAGTTTTAACTATAATCACACCTGTAATATCGGTTTGGGTCCATAGTAGGATCAGTTCCGGTATATTAAATGGAATTTGTATTAGAATCTGAATGAGAATATGGATAGAGAATCTAAACTGGGATATGAATTATAATCTGAATTTTGATCTGAACGGGAATCTGAACAAGAATCTCTGAACTGGGATTTGAATTATAATCTAATTTAGATTTAAAATCGAGTCTAAATTAAAATCAGAAATAGAACATAGAACAATCTGAATTTAAAATCTGAATTATATTTGGAACTGGAATATAGTTAAAAATCTAATCTTAAACTTAGCTAAGATCTCAAGTAAAATCCGAATTTAAATTTGAACTCGAATGTGGATTAAGATTTGGATTGGAATCTAAATCAGATTGCAAACTTAAACCTCTATAGGAATTGGAATCCAAGCTGGATCGGAACTAAAATTTTAACTGTAGTTAAGATTATAATCCAAACTAGAACTAAAATTAGGAATCGGTTTGTAATCTTGCTTACAGTATGCACTGGAATCTGAATAAGACTCTTAAAGGAAATTTGGATAAGGATGTGAACAGGAATCTGAATTAGAATTTGGATTGATATCTTGACAAGAATGTGAACTATAATTTTAATTTGAACTAAAATCAGAACTCGTATCTCGATTAGTATTTGGATTATAATCTGAAGAAGTATCTGGATTAGATGTGAACAAGAGTATGGATTTCAATTTGTGTTAAATTCTTGAATAAAGTCTGTTTTAGAATTTGGATTACAATCCGAATTAGTATCTGAACAAGAATTTAAAGTACAGAGTAAGTGAGAGCCTCAAGTAGGATCTTGATAAGAATCTTAACTGAAAGCTGCATTAGAATCTAGAATTACATCTAATGAATCTGCTTTGGATTTAGTTTTACAAACTGAAATAATTATAGTCTGATATTGAACCGAAAAATGAATTAAAATCTGATTTATGTAAACCCGATATACAAAAGAACTGGTATCTGGGTTAGAATTTGAATTAGAATACAGATCGGAATCTAAAAAAATGATATTTCAGTTAGAGCTAGAACGTACTTTGGAGTCTAAATTATAATCCAAATTGAAGTTGGATAAGAATAATTGAAATTTGGACTTAAACCTAAATTAAAAAATGATGGAACCCATATCAGAATCTTAACTATAAAGTGATGTAGAGTTTGAACTGAAATCGGAATAAAAATTTGAATCTGAACAAGAATCTCAGAATCTGAGAAATATAAAGTTAGAATTTTAAATAATCAGAAATATGATCAAAAGTTGAATCTAAACTAGAATCCGTGCTATTTTGAGAGATGAAAAAGTGAAAAATCCAATCTCTTATCTCAACTGGTCCTTTAATCTGAACTAATTATTATCAGAGAAATTAAAATGGAACTGAACGAGAATTGAATAAGTGTCTAAATTTCAGACCTAAAATCTGCTTTAGAATTTGAAGTAGTAGAATTTTAAGAAGAATTTGAGGTTTAATCTAAACATATATCTGGATTACAGTCAGAATTATGATCTGTGCTAAACTCTAAAGAAATATTAGAACATAATCAGTAACTGAAATCGAATTAGATCTAAATTTGTGCTGAACTTAAATATGAACTAAAATCTAAACTTGAACTGATCATAAATTTTCTCTGAGTTTCTGAAATTTACTTTTTCCTCTCACATCTTCTCTTTAAGAAATTGTTCAGTACCGTTTAAGGATGCTCTTCCTTGTGCTGCATACATAAACATTTAAAATGATGTTGCAGTATTGTTCATTGTTGTTGTTCTTTATTCTGCTTGATTTCTGTGTCAACGTTGTTCTTGTTATTATTTTGTGTTTCATTACATGATGACTACGATGATAATGATGTTATTATTATCATTGTATATGTGTGTTGTTTATATTTTGGGTGTCTCTTTTACGTATGTATGTATTTGTATGTTGCTACACATATTATTTGTATTGTTGTGTTACTATGTGGCAGCAGCATAAACACGTAAATTAATCTGACAAGTGATACTTTTAGCCTGAAGCCTGTGTTGTTGTTTACGGTGGACGCACGTCAAAAATGTTTCACAATCTCTGTAACAAAAACAACAAAAAAAGAGAGAGTAAAAGAAAAGCTTATATTTCTCATCATCATGGTGTTGTGAAAACTCACACACACACACGCACTCACAAAATACTAGTGGTCATTTGTGCTATTTGGAGTATGGAAATGATGATGATAAAAATGAAGATGATTATGTTGCAGCTGAAACTATTTTTGGCTTCTACTGTTGTTACTGATTATTATGCTCTCTCTGTGTTGTTGCAGATGAGCTTAAAAAGGGTAGTGTATCCTTTATTTTATTTCTTCTTAGTGTGCATGTATGTGAGTTTCCTTTTGTCAAACAATAATAACACACACTCACTTGCATACACTAACACTTAAGTATTTTATATATTTATATAAAGTTGTATGTGAGACATTGTCTTCTTATTGTAGCAAGACAATTCTTTTTTTGTGTGTTTTTGTTGCACACAAAATAAGTCACTTATTGCCAGTTGAGGCATTTTGTTATTTCTTGCTACTGTTGACTTTTGGTGTTGCAACTGCTTGTTTTTTTTTTTTTGGGACGGCCAACATCATGAACAGCTGGTTGTACATGTATATTTTGTGTTTTTGGCTGGTATTTTAAATAATTTCAGTTGGGTATTCCATTTTATTGTATTAAAGCGAATAATATTTAAATTAATATTAAACGGAGTTAAAAATTGAATTGAAAAAAATCTAAACTAGAATCTGGAATAGAATATGACTTGGAATCTCCACTAAACCCCAAACTGGAATTTGAACCAAATATGAATTGTAATCTGAATCGTGATCGGAATTGGAATTGGGATTGATCAAAATAAGAATCTCAACTATAAATTTAACTCGAAATTGCACATAATTTCTAATCAAAATCTGAATTAGAATCTCAACTGGAAACTGAACTAGAATTTTAACTATAAAATGAACTGTAACATGGACTAGAATCAGGATCAGGATCAGAGAATCCGAAGCAGAATATAACTTAAAATGTGAACTATAATTTGAACAAGAATATGAACTGTAATCAAAACTGTAATACAAAAAAGAATCGGAGGAATAACTATAATCTGAATCATAATCGAAACTTGAATCGGTACTGGAATATGAACCAGAAGCTGAACTGGAAATAAAACTAGAATCTAAATTAGAAATTGAAAAAAAGAAATTGAACTGAAATTTAACTAGAACTAGAGTGTAAACTGAATTGGGATTGATTTAGAACTTGAAATTAGATCTGAACTGAAATAGTTACTGAACTGGAGCTAAAAAAAAATCTGCACTAAACAGATCAAAATGATCGGATACTAAAATTGTAATTATGTTAAATCGGAAATAGCGTCTGAACTAGAATCGAAACTAAAATCTGAACTAGAGTTTTAACCGGATTCTGTATTAGAAACGAAACTGGAACCAAATTTAGAATCTGAAGAACTTAACTAATATTTAAACTATAATTTGAACTGAAATCGGAACAAGTGTCTAATCTAGAACTGTAAATAAAGTTCTGCGATATGAGGGCAACAAAGTCTTGTGATGGTCGGTGTAGATAGCGATTGAGGCTGCAATTTACGACTTTAATTAAGGATGGATAAATACTCCTACAGTTTGATTGGAGTTTATGATTTTCTACTCATTAGATGGATGGGATTTGCAAAGGACAATCAAGTTTCATATGTAGCATATGGAACGGAAGTATCTACGCTCTGGTGTTTATCAGAAGTGCACCTCGGATACTTGCCCGATATTAGTTCAGGGTCTCAATAATGTTTTTGATATGAAAACTCCCTCAATAGCTAATTTTCATAAACTTAATATCAAATTTTAAACTTATTTCTTAAGTTTATTTTTTTTTATTCATCAACACAACTAAAGGATTCACAGTTGCTTTAAATTTCATCCTTTCTTCCATAGAAATATTTCTACACCTTCAATTCCCAGAAATCTATAACAAGAATGGTGTCATTGTTACACATAAACACATACACACACACACTCATAGACACTACATGCATATTACAAAATACCCTGATGTGGTACTATGGTTTTCTTTGGTAACACTCTCTCTCTCTCTCTGTTCTCCAAACAAAATTTGAGTTGGTCAATAGACGTATTGCAATGATGAACCAAACAACCAACTGGCCACATAAAACATTTACACAGACATAGAATATTCTTGGTAATATGAATATATAAGTATGTATGTGTTTGGGTTCGGATCTTCTTTGGTTTTATTCTTTTTCTCTGTTGTAACCCTTGGCAAAAGATTGTTGAGAATTTTTTAACTTTGATGCGTAACTTGAAGTATGAAAACCAGTAAAATATGTATGAAAAAGGAGTCGAGAGTAAAATAAGTAGCAAAAATAAAGGAAAATTATTGCAGTTCACTGGAAAAAGCAACAAATTTGCATGAAGAGTGCATGAAGTACAAACAAACAGTTTGTCTCCTCATGTAATTGTTGATGAATGCTGCCAAAGGGTATGAAAAGGGACAATAAGGAGCAAAAAGGATTGTTTTTTTTTTCTTTTTTTTGTTTTGAGAAAAGGAGTAAAATTGTATTTTCTTTACATTACTTTGGTTTTGTTTATTGGTTTTCATGTTTTATGAGCTCAACAAATAACCACAAGGAGGAATAATGGAAAATCTTACAGAAGAGAAGAAAATATTAGAAGTGATTTTTGGGAATATCTAAAAAAATTGCAGATACCTTGAACGCGAGAGATGATCAGGGCTTTTAAAGAGACCTTTTGACAAATTGCTATTAGATTTCAAGAATCTGCTTCCTTAGTACCTTCCCATTGCCATTCTTATGTACTCCAGATCCCAGATCGCAAGAAATGATCAAACAAAAAATAATACCTTTAAGAAAATCGTCCTTTATGTTATATTTAAGTCATTTCCTTAGGTTAGAATTCATTTGTCACTTCTTCCATAATAACTTCTCATTGCTTCCTTAAAACCTTCATATGATGATCAAGCGAAAATTTTGGCTCTTAGGAAAATAATCTTCATTGCATTTTAAGATTTATGAAGTTATTTCCATCGATTATCACGTAAAAAGATTAGCTTTTTAGGAAAATACATTGCATTTCAAGACTTGTGAAGTCATTTTTGTCCTATTATAATTCAATAGATACTGCTTCAATAATACCTTCCTACTAATTACCTTTTCAGTTCCTGGATCACGCGATAATTTTAAATAAAAACAAAAATATTAGATTTTAAGGAAATATTCTTTATTGCATTTCAAGACTTGTGAAATCCTTTCTTTGGAATAGTTATCTATTGACATTGCTTCCATAATAACATTATTAACATCATTACCTTTCTTATTACTTCGGATTCTTGATCGCGAAAGATGATTTTAAGAATATTTTCTTTATTGAATTTTAAGACTTGTGCAGTTGTTGTTGTAACAGTTCAGCTGTACCCGGTAGCTTTTTCTTTGGGAAAATATTCTCATTTGATATAGCTGTCGCTGCGTTGACAATCTTTGGTCGAGTGCAACTCGTTTTGGAGTGGAGACTCAATTGTTGTAGGACCGTGACTTATGCAGTTCTGTCTTTCGATTAGGATTCAACTGTTACTACTTCCATAACACCTTCCCACTCATTACCTTTCCTCTTTTCTCATAATCTGCTATAATTTTCCTCTTCTCTTACTGTGTAATCTCGTGTCTTTTTTTATATATTATAATTTTATTCCTTTTCCCCTTATCTTATCCAGAGTCTGTAACAATCATGTTGGATTATAAAAAAATAGCACCAACAAAGTAAATTCTTATTTTTTCTCTCTTGTTTAACAAAAAATTATATTTAATTATAGTAAATGAAAATATTTTTATCCGAAGTAAGCAAAATAAGAAAAATTAAACCAACAAAAAAAGTCTTTTTAAACACACAAAGTAAAGATTTTGTAATTAAATTTTTCTATATAAAAATATTTTTTAAAACAAAATAAATAAAATAAAAAATAAATTTTAAATTTTTAAAATTAAATTCTTAAGTTTGAAATAGAAATAAAGTGAAATATTTAATAAGATAAATATTTTAAGAGATATAAAAATTTTAATACAAAAAAAAAACCGGCTACGTCGAATCTTTAATACCCTCCACCAAAAGTGTGTTTCTTCCGCACACTCACACATACTCTCATAAAAGTATAAAATATATAAACGTCTTTCTTAATTACAACACAGAACTCAGAACACTGAATGAGTCATGAAGTTGGCTATATTTTTGGCTATAACTTTTTTCTACTGAACCGATTCTGGTAATTTGTAGAGCATATAATTCTATATTATACCCTAATCTTATTCTAATTCGTCGATTTCTAATTGAGAGTTCGATGGAACTTAGAGGTTACCTCAGATATCAATCTATATCTTGTGATACACTGAACAAATTTTGCTGATTTTAAAACTTCTTCTGAACTCTGGTAATTACTGTCGTTCACATCGACAGTAATTGTCAACAAAAGACAGACGGTCATAGCTAAATTGACTCAGATTTCAATTTCATGCAAAAATATAAATATACATTATTGGGCCTTAAATGATTCCTTCTTACCGTTACACACGGAATAACAAAGTAAATTCTTCACTACTTGTGGTGGTGGAGGGTATAAAAAGGAAAATTATATACAATTTTTCACAAGAAAAAAGAGCGTAAAGAACGGTTATTGTAAGCTCAAGTTAACTTTCGTTACCAACTATTTCCAGATCATATTCTAAGTTTCCTCTACTTCAGATTTCAATTCAAAACTTCATATTCTAAATCAGCATCTATTTAAGACAAAACTACTAATATTACAGTTCAGAATTTTAGTTAGATGCCAGCTCAGGTTCTATTTTAAATTCTAGTTCAGATTTCAGATCAGGCTGCACTTCTGACACTAGAACCTCACGTGACTAAATCCCTATTTGTCGGCTGGTGCGGGGAGAAATTGACAAGTTTATATTGGATATCAAACATTACTCTAGTTTTTCCCAGCGTATAGAGACCTCTTCGATAATTAGCAGGTCGAGAAGCTAGCCAGGGAAGGTTCTGCATTTAATATGTCCAACACGGAGTCAGTTGCAATTCTAGTTAATCATATTAGGGGCGGTATTTTTGAATACTTTCTCAAACATGTACAGTCGCTAAAGAGATGTGGCCTGCTTTCAACCTGGGATGCTCGAGCAACTGTGTGCTAGGAAGGCATACACGTAGACTTGAATTATCCTTTAATTAATATTGTCGCAGCTGTGATGATTTGGATACTGAGGAAAGTGTTTGTTACCTCCCTTGTGAATAACCGGCATTGGCGATCTTGTTAAACTATATATTGGACTCTCTCTGTGAGGTATCACAGGTCAAACTAAATGATCGTTTTAGATACCTTGCAGAGACATCCCGTTTCACTAGTTGGAAGTACCAGGCCAGGGATAGGTTTAGTACTTGCATCTAGTGGTGCCTTACGTGTTGTATGCTAATATCAAAATAGAGTCATTTTAATAGAGTTTTCATTTTAGTTCAGATTATATATCCGATTTTAGTTCATTACAATTTGAAATTCTAGTTTAGATTTCAGTTCAGATTCTAATTGAGATATTAGGTCAGATTCTAGTTCAGGTTCTTGTCGACTCCAGCTAGATTCTAGTTCATACTCTGTTTCAAATTTTATTTTATCTCCAGGTCAGATCCGAAATCATTTAAAATTCTAGATTTGTATTTAATTTAGGTTCTTAAATTCTTGTTTAGATGCTGAATCAGATTTTATTTCACATTTCAATTTATCTATTCTTGATTCTAGTTTGGATTCCAGATAAGATACTTTAGTGTCTGTTCTAGATTTATGTTCAGATTTTAGTTAAAATTCTAGTTGGGATTCTAAGTTCTAAATTTAAAATACTTTTTAGTTCAGGTACGGCGATCGTCAGATCATGGTCCAGATTCTAATCCAGTATTCAGATTCTGGTTCAGATTTCAGTTCAGTTTTTCACCAAAAATTCAATTTTTCACCAAAAATTCAATTTTTTACTAAAAATTCAATTTTTCACTAAAAATTCAAATTTTTCACTAAAAATTCAATTTTTCACTAAAAATTCAATTTTTCACTAAAAATTCAAATTTTTCACTAAAAATTCAATTTTTCACTAAAAATTCAATTTTTCACTAAAAAATTCAATTTTTCACTAAAAATTCAATTTTTCACTAAAAATTCAATTTTTCACAAAAAAATTCAATTTTTCGCTAAAAATTCAATTTTTTACTAAAAAATTCAATTTTTCGGTAAAAAATTCAATTTTTCACTAAAAATTCAATTTTTCATAAAAAAATTAAATTTTTCACTAAAAATTCAATTTTTCACTAAAAATTCAATTTTTCATTAAAATGTAAAATTTTTATTAAAAAATATATTTTTTTAAATTATTTTTTTAGTGAATGTTTTCATATTATTTTAACTTTAATAAAATTATAATTAAAAGTTTGATTCAAATCTCTTTGCAAAGGGAAAATTTTGAAAATAAAAATTTATTATTTCATTTAAATTATTTGACCTTCTTTTCATCAATAATATATCGCGCATTTATAATTCTCTTTTGCAAAACTGCACTGTCACCAAATGGTTTCGAGTCATAAATATAACTTATTTTCCGTATGCTGATGCATTTTCTCTATAAACAGTGAAGTGAAAGAGTGAATTCGTGATATCAGTTATAAAGATTAAGACGATATTTTAAGAAAATCCCATTCCATTAATATTTTTTGATACTGAAATAAATCGAAATAGATCTTAATAGAGATCAAACTTATTTTTTTCTGAAATAAGATTTAATTCATTTTCATAACTTTTCCAGAAATTATTCATTATTTGCTTTCACCTTCACCATTCGATCATTATTTCATATAATTTTGTTTTTCTCCCCCCCCCCCTCCTTAATGTCTCCCGAATTCTCCTTTGCCTTCATTTATGCTCATGTGAGTTTGAGTATAATAAATGTTAAATTTAAATTGACAACTGTATTGATATGATGTTTGACACATTGACCGATATTTTAATAAAACATAAACCACTGAATTGATACTCTACACAATTCATTTTTTTTCTTCAACTTTATGTTGATTTAAATGTTTAACAAATTGTTGTACATAAACTTAAATACATATAAACAAATACAAACACACATATACGTATACATATAAATATTTATATATAAATGATGTATTGTTTAATAATATTATATATACACGTATGTATGAGTGTAAAATGGCAACGAAATTGATTGAGTGGTTACTTTAAAATACACATACACAAACACACATACACAAACACACATACACTCATACATACATATTTCGGTTATACAATTCAAATAAAATATTTTATTATTACAACAACAATATCCAACTATTATTACAATTATTGTTGTTTTAGTTGCAAATGGTATTGTTGTTGTTGTTGCTGTTACTATAATTGTAAACCAAATGGAGGTTGTTTTGGTTTGTTCTATAGTTTTTTTTATTATTATTTGTACAATTTAATTTTGCAAAAAAATATTTATTTATTGTTGATTTTAAAATTTAAATTGAGGAAATGAAAAACAATTTGCAGATTTATTTTGATAAATGTCAATTGAATATGAAAAATGGAAAAATTTAATACGATGAGTTTACAACAGGTCAAAAGTTAAGTTGAAATTGAACCAGAATCCACACAAAAATCTGAACTGGAATCTGAAAAAGCATATGAACTACAAAGTAGTACAAAGCTAGAAGTGAACTAGAACTTAATTAGAAACAGAACTGAATTTTTTCTGAAAAATTGAATATTTTGTGAAAAATTGAATTTTTTGTGAAAACTTTAATTTTTTAGTGAAAAATTGAATTTTTTAGTGAAAAATTGATTTTTTAGTGAAAAATTTAATTTTTTAGTGAAAAATTGATTTTTTAGTGAAAAATTGATTTTTTAGTGAAAAATTGAATTTTTTAGTGAAAAATTGAATTTTTTAGTGAAAAATTGAATTTTTTAGTGAAAAATTGAATTTTTTAGTGAAAAATTGAATTTTTTAGTGAAAAATTGAATTTTTTAGTGAAAAATTGAATTTTTTAGTAAAAAATTGAATTTTTTAGTGAAAAATTGAATTTTTTAGTAAAAAATTGAATTTTTTAGTGAAAAATTTAATTTTTTAGTGAAAAATTGAATTTTTTAGTGAAAAATTTAATTTTTTAGTGAAAAATTTAATTTTTTGGTGAAAAATTGAATTTCTAGTGAAAAATTGAATTTATTGTGAAAAATTGAGTTTTTAGTGAAAAATGGAATTTTTAGTGAAAAATTGAATTTTTTGTGAAAAATTGAATTTTTAGTGAAAAATTGATTTTTTAGTGAAAAATTGAATTTTTAGTGAAAAATTGATTTTTTAGTGAAAAATTGAATTTTTAGTGAAAAATTGAATTTTTTGTGAAAAATTTAATTTTTTGTGAAAAATTGAATTTTTTGTGAAAAATTGAATTTTTTGTGAAAAATTGAATTTTTTGTGAAAAATTGAATTTTTTGTGAAAAATTGAATTTTTTGTGAAAAATTGAATTTTTTGTGAAAAATTGAATTTTTTGTGAAAAATTGAATTTTTTGTGAAAAATTGAATTTTTGTGAAAAATTGAATTTTTTGTGAAAAATTGAATTTTTGTGAAAAATTGAATTTTTTGTGAAAAATTGAATTTTTTCTTGAATCTGAAAGGAAAATCTGAACTAGAGCCAGAACCAATTACCAACGCTAATCAAGTTCGAACTACTATCTGGACTAGAATCAGAACTGGATTCTCATCTAAAATATGAACTAGTAAGTGAACCAGAAACAGGTATAGAATCCGAACTAGAATCTGAACTCAAAGCTGAACTAGAACTTGATCTTGAACCTACAATGTCAACTGGAATCTCAACAAGAATCTAAACAAGTAACTGAACTAGAATCTGGACTCGAATCTGAACTATAATCTAAATTAAATTGTAACTAGGATCTGAACTAGAATCTGATTTGAACTTTAATCTGGAAAGACACTCTGAAATAGTACCTAAACTGGAATCTTAAAAAAGAATCTGAAAAAAATGTCAAACTGCCTTCTGCACAATATGTTGAACTATAATTTAAACAAGTGTCTCAAATGCAATCAGATTGGAACACGAATTAAAATGAGAACTTCTCTTATGATTAGAATGGATTACAATATTTATGTATGACATCAGACATTTTGTATGATCTCTTTAATAAGGTCCATAAATTCATATGGACCTTTGTAAATATCAATTAATTTATATTTTTCCAAATTCGAATTGTCTGTCAGTTCCCTTAAATAATAATGACTTTATATGGAAAAATATGTAAATATTTGTTTTGAAAAAAATCTTCTTCCTCTGCATCCTTGCAACGACAACAAAATGTTGCAACAATATGTTTCTCTTTTGTTGTTGTTTACGTGAATTGTTAACTATACAACAAGATCAATAAATTGTAATTTTTTTTCGTAATTCTCTAGCGATTCTTTTGTATTGAACGGTCAATAAACATGTAAGCTACCAAGGGAACAGGGTGGAACCAAAATAGGTGTGTAACTGCGTTTAAAGAGAAGTTAAAAATTTTGAATAAAAAATTTTTGATCTTTTTCACTTTTTACCAAAATTTAAAATTTCAATTTTTTTTGGTCATGATTTTAATCGAATGTAAGTTCACGCCATTTTTTGCAACACCCTTTCTTTTTGGTAAATAGTCTTCCTTTTATCTTGTTACTTTATGATGATTTCTTACAGTTGTACGATTTTTATTGCTGCAAATTCATTGAACAACAATTCACAAAAACAACCATTTGGAGGCATCAACATTTAAAGGCAACATCCGCAAGTTATTGCGGTAGATATTGTTATTTTTTTTTATTCCAATCCTCGTTTTCTTCTCTCTTTGTGTTTCATTCTCTTGTTATTTGGAAATATTCGTGATCGCTTTGACCAAAAAGATCTTCTTATTTTGCCATAAAATGCTGCTGCTATCCCAGCAAGCAACCAGTTAACCACCAACCATCCCACCAGCCATATAAAGTTATGGGAACAGTGTTCTTAGCTTATTTCAGTCTGTCCACATTCTCGTTTTTTTTCTCTTGGGTTGACTCCACAATATCTTGAACAGTATCGTGTGTTCCAGAGATGGTAGTAAATAAATTTTATTGCCGGCTATTGAATTCTCCTTTTTTTTCTCAAATTTTGTCTTTTTATCGTTTTGGGATTTCAAATTTATGGCAAATGTTTAAATTTTGTATAATTGAAAGCGGAGAGTTAACAATATTTGCAGTTCTTTTTGCATTTTTTTGTAACCAATTTTAGTTGTTAAGTTGTTAACAAGATGATTCTGTTGGATGTGGATGTTAAAGTGGATTTTTTTTTGTCTGCCATTTGAATATATTCAAGGAAGTTAAATTTCATGTAAATTGTTAAATGGAAGAAAAAAATGGAGTTAAGATTAGAAGTTTTGTTTTATTTAATATTGAAAATCATAAAGAATTATTTAATTGATTGTCAAGTCGGGAAGATATTTAAATCTAATTAGAGAGAAATTGAAATCAGTTTATAGTTTAGATTTTGATTCAAAATCAAATTCAGTTCCTAATGCTGATTCTTCTAACGACGAATTGGGATTTTAATCCAGAATCTGGTTCAGATTCCAAATCAGTTCTAGTTCAGTTCCTAGGTCATTTTAGTTCTTGGTTCAGTTCGCAGTTCAGTTTGTAATTCAAATCTAGTTCAGCTCGAGTTCAGTTCTAGTTCAGTTCAAGTGCAGGTTCTAGATCAGTTCGTTTTCAGTTTAGCTCAGTTCAAGTGCAGTTCTAGTTAGTTCTTAAATTCAGTTCTAGCTCAGTTCAAGTGCAGTTTCTAGTCAGTTGCGAGTTCAGTTCTAGTTCAGTTCTAGTTCAGTTCTAGTTCAGTCTAGATCAGTTCAGTTCTAGTTTAGTACAAGTGCGGTTCTATTTCAGTTCAGGTTCAGTTCTAGCTTCAGTTCTAGTTCGAGTTCTATTCCAGTTCTAGCTCTGTTTAAGTGCGAGCTCTTAGTTCAGTTGTTCAGTTCAGTTCAGTTCTTTCAGTTTAATTCAGTTGTAATTCAGTTCTAGTTCAGTTCAAGTGTTGTAGTTCAGTTTCAAGTGCAGTTAGAGTTCTAATTCAGTTCTAGCTCAGTTCAGTGCAGTTCAGTTCTAGTTCAGTTCTAGCAGTTCAATTTTCTAGTTCAGTTGTAGCTTCAGTTCAGTTCTAGTTCAGTTCTTCAGTTCTAGTTCAGTTCTGGTTCAATTCAGTTCTAGTTCAGTTCAGTTTACTTCAGTTCTAGCTCAGTTCAGTTCGAGTACTTCAGTTCTAGCTCAGTTCAGTTCTAGTTTAGTTCTAATTCAGTTCTAGTTCAATTTTAATTCAGTTGTAGCTCAGTTCAGTTTAGTTCAGTTCAGTGCGTTCTAGTTCAGTTCTGGTTCAGTTCTAGCTCAGTTCAAGTGCAGTTCTAGTTCAGTTCGAGTTCAGTTCTAGTTCATTTCTAGTTCAATTCTCAGTTCAGTTCTAGTTTAGTTCTAATTCATTTCTAGTTCAGTTCAAGTGCAGTTCTAGTACAGTTCCATTTCAGTTATAATTCAATTCTAGTTCAGTTGGAGTTCTGTTCTAGTTCAGTTCTAGTTCAATTTAATTCAGTTGTAGCTCAGTTCAGTTCTAGTTCAGTTCTAATTCAGTTGTAGCTCAGTTCAGTTTTAGTTCAGTTCAAGTGCGGTTCTAGTTCAGTTCTGGTTCAGTTCTAGTTCAGTTCTAGCTCAGTTCAAGTGCAGTTCTAGTTCAGTTCGAGCTCAGTTCTAGTTCATTTCTAGTTCAATTCTCAGTTCAGTTCTAGTTTAGTTCTAATTCAGTTCTAGTTCAGTTCAAGTGCAGTTCTAGTACAGTTCCATTTCAGTTATAATTCAATTCTAGTTCAGTTGGAGTTCTGTTCTAGTTCAGTTCTAGTTCAATTTTAATTCAGTTGTAGCTCAGTTCAGTTTTAGTTCAGTTCAAGTGCGGTTCTAGTTCAGTTCTGGTTCAGTTCTAGTTCGGTTCTAATTCAGTTCTAGCTCAGTTCAAGTGCAGTTCTAGTTCAGTTCGAGTTCAGTTCTAGTTCAGTTCTAGTTCAATTTTAATTCAGTTGTAGCTCAGTTCAGTTCTAGTTTAGTTCTAATTCAGTTCTAGTTCAGTTCAAGTGCAGTTCTAGTACAGTTCCATTTTAGTTATAATTCAATTCTAGTTCAGTTGGAGTTCAGTTCTAGTTCAGTTCTAGTTCAATTTTAATTCAGTTGTAGCTCAGTTCAGTTCTAGTTCAGTTCTAATTCAGTTGTAGCTTAGTTCAGTTTTAGTTCAGTTCAAGTGCGGTTCTAGTTCAGTTCTAATTCAGTTATAATTCAATTCTAGTTCAGTTCGTGTTCAGTTTTAGTTCAATTCTACTTCAGTTCTAGCTCAGTTCAGTTCTAGCTCAGTTCAGTTCTAGTTCAATTCAGTTCTATCTCAGTTCAGTTCTAGTTCAGTTCTAATTCAGTTGTTCAGTTCTGCATTCTAGTTTTCTAGTTCAGTTTTAGATCATTCAGTCCAGCTCTCTCAGTTCTAGTTTTTCTAGTTCAGTTCAAGTGCGTTCTAAGTTTGGTTCAGTTTAGCTCAGTTCTGTTCAGTGCAGTTCAGTTTCTAGTTCAGTTTAAGTTTCAATTCTACTTCAGTTTTCATTTCAAATTCTAGTTCAGTTCTATCAGTTTTCAGTTCAGTTCTAGATTCATTCTAATTCAGTTCCAGATTCATGATTAATTCAGTTGTAATTCAAATTTGGTTCAGTCTAGTTAATTCTATTTCGGTTTTGAAAAAATGCCTTTCAAACATTTTTCTTCCATTTTCAAAAGTGCGAATTTAAGAAATTTTCACTTAAAATATTTTTTACTCCCAATTTTCAGATTGAAAAAGAAAAAATCTCCGCTATTTTCAATTTAAATATCGCTTCAATCACCTTAATTCTTCTTACCTGTTGCTTTCTCTGCGCTTTAAATTAAAAATTCTTTTGTGGCCAAGAATTATCGTATTTCTTTCATCAAATCGTACAATGAAGCATTCACCCATTTATATTGGTTGTACTTCAGTCCCATCAACAGCACCCTTCCAACTCTCCACTTCAATCTTCTCGTTCAATAATATTTAAAAGTATTGAAATATTAAATTTATTTATTGACTTTTTATTGAATTCTTCTTAAGGTTTTTATTTTGTATTTATTTCCTTCATTCTTGTCAGATACATTTCTTTTCGTCTTTATACAAACGCATAAAATTGGTTACGACTTTTGGCTTGAGTTGCCTCGCAGCCCCTTCCTACTTCTCTTGTCTCATCATCATCATCCTCATCATCATCATCATACATAAAAGTAGACATCAAGCAACATTGTATCTCATATGTGGCAATATCACATTCATTTCACTCTTTCCTTTATGCCCGTATGTGATGTTTCATTTTCATCTTTCAATTGCATTTTGTTGTTGTTCTTGTTGTTGCTTGTTTTTAGTATCAAAAGTCATTCATTGATTATAGTCATCGTATTATACGTTTAAATCTCTTTCTGTGTCTTTGTATGTTCATCCGATTGAATAGTTTTAATAATACTTTACTTATATATAATATCAATTGATATCGGAAATCCATAAATGTGTATTTTATTTGTTGCAGTTTTGTTAAATTTCTTCTTCTTCTTGTCTTTCAATTTTATTTAATTTTCTTTATTGAATTAATTTTCAAATGGAAAATTTTCTTTACTGCAGCAGAGCAAAGAAACTGTTTTGTCTAAGATTAAGAAGATTTCACAGAATTTTATAAATTATATAGAAATTTCACAATATGTAGACATATGTTTAAGGAAAAAAAGATTAAAATGAATATTTTAGATATTCGCACTTTAACACTTTTTCAATAATTATAATGAAAAAGATAAAGAAGAAGAACACGGGTGTGAAATAACCGGATATGAAATGATTTATTCAACAAGATTTGTTTATAATTAATTAAATCATGTGGATGGAATCTTACCAAATTAAATAAAGTATATAAGGTGGAACTGACCAGATTTAAATAGGAGCAGTTCTGAACTAGAAGTTAAACTAGAGCTGAACTAGTATCCAAACTACTGAAACTAGAACTAAACTAGAACTGAAGCAGAACTGATAGAGAATTGAACTTGAACTTAATGAGAAGTGAATTAGGATTAAACTTGAACTGGATAAAGTGAACTAGAACCGAACTAAAACTGAACTGGAACTAAACAAGAACTGAAGTAGAACTCAACTAGAACTGAACATCAAGTGAACTAGAAGTGAATTAAAACTGAACTATAACTGAAGTAAAACTGAACTAGAAGTGAAATAGAACTGATAGAGAATTGAACTTGAACTTAATGAGAAGTGAATTAGAATTAAACTTGAACTGAATAAGAAGTGAACTAGAACCGAACTAAAACTGAACTGGAACTAAACTAGAACTGAAGTAGAACTCAACTAGAACTGAAGTAGAACTGATAGAGAACTGAACTTGAACTTAATGAGAAGTGAATTAGAATTAAACTTGAACTGAACAAGAAGTGAACCGAACTAAAACTGAACTGGAACTAAACTAGAACTGAAGTGGAACTCAACTAGAACCGAACTTTAACTGAACTAGAACTGAACTATAACTGAACTGGAACTTAACTAAAACTGAAGTAGAACTCAACTAGAGCTGAACTTCAAGTAAACTGAGGTAGAACTGAACTATAACTGAACCAGAACTGAACTAGAACTGAACTGGAATTTAAAGAAGAATCTAATCTAATGACTCTATTAAAGTCTAATCGAGAATTTAAACTAGAATCTGAAGTAAAATTAAAACTTAAATCTGGAATCAATTCTGAAATGGAATCTTAGCAAGAACTGAAATAGAAAACTATGCTAAAATTGTAAGTAGAATCTTAGTGATAATCTGAACTATAATCTCAATTAGATCCAGAACAAGTTGGTATTTGAGCTTAGAAAATCTTAAATAAAACTCAATTCCAATTTGGAATGGCTTCTGGAACTGGAACCTAGACTAGAATGCGAGAAAAACGTGAAGTAGAATCTTAACTTAAATGTGAATAAAGCAGAGTTTGGGCTGAACTAGAACTAAACTAGATTTTGAACCGGAACAGATCTATGCTTATTGAGTATCTGAATTGTATTTTCAATTAGTTTGATATTATGACTTGAATTAAAGAATCTTAACTGAAACTCAGCTTTGAAGTTTTGAACTATTGAATAATCTGAAATAACTAGAATCAGAACTAGAACCTAAACTAGAAGGCGAAACCTTAACTAGAATCTTAATTTGAATCCAAAATAAAGTAGAGTTTTGGCCTGAACTAAAATTGGAACTGAAATTTTAACAAAAACTCAAAAAGAACTGAACCAGATTAAATAATCTAATCTAAAAGCTAAACAATTTTCGAAATAAAGTTGAATTAAAAAATTGGAAATTGGAATAAGATTTGAGTTTCGAATTATGTTTTATTTTATTTCAATTTAATTTAAAATTGTTACAATTCTTTATGTTCCATTCTTTTGAATTCCTAATTAGCTTTTTATTACGCTTTATAAATTTTTGTATATTATTTATGCGACATTCTACTTTTTCAGCCACTTTATTACAATTCAATGCTCACCATTTCCTTTTATCCTCATCCTATGCCGCCTTTAATTATGCAATTTTCTAGCTAAATTTAATTTCAATCACATATCTTGTGTTATTTCAAACATATTTTAATACCGAATAGAAAAAAAGAAACAAACAAACAAACAAACCCTTAATAAACTCTTATAAATCTATAAATAAGGAAGTAATAAAGGAGTCAGAATCCCCTTTGGCATATGCTTGACATAATGCAATTTTCTCTGAATGCCCCCCAAAAATATGCAACACTCAAATGAAATGTTAATATTTATAACTGGCAAATGTAAAATAAATTAACGCATTGCAGGGACAAACAAATAAACACCACAAAGTAAAAGTGCAATAAAAAAAATCTTAAGAAGAATGAAAGGGAGAGGTTAAGTGCCAGCAGGAGCTGGAGGAAGAGGCAGAGATAATAAAAGTTATTTTATTCCAGAACAGTTATTTATGCTCTTGTAAATAGAATTTTTGGGAAAAAAGGTTTAATACACAAATGCAATTTCTATAAATATACTCACACACACACTTACACACGCATACTTTTGAATTTTGTTGGTGTGTTGGTAATTTATTTATATTTACTTGACGCTCAAAAATAGACAACAAAACAAACCAAGAATTTTTTTATTCTTTGGTCTCAGAAATTGTTTTAGCTTTTAGGTATTTGGGAGCACAAGAGTAAAAGAGAGGGAGAGGGAGAGAGAGTGTTTGTGTTCAGGATGGAGTAATAAATGAAATAGAGTTATAAGGTATTTTTCTTTATATACAGCTGCGGTCAAAATAAGAGCACCACTTACATATGTCTTCGTTTTAATTGTTAGAAAAAATTCAAAAATAAAGAATTGTTTAATTTTTAGTGGTATTTTATCGAATTGATCCATTCCATTAAGATGCATTCTGGCACCTTTCCAAGATAATAGAATTCCGTGCCTGCTCTATAGTGGTGCGGAGATCGCTATTATTGATCGGTTTAATAACCGGCCCTTTTTTATATTAATAAAACAGAAATACAAATCAGCAACGAAAATATGATGACATTTAAGTTGTGCTATTATTATGACCGCTGCTGTATGTATGTATGTGTGTGTGTGTGCTTGATTTTATAATAAAATAACGGAAACTTGATGTTTCCTGTTTGAAGTATTTTAATACATTTGGGTGCTGTGTTTACTGATTAATTGTATTGCAATTTTAAATAGCAACAAACAAAACAGCAACGACTGTTAAAGGGTTCATTACAAAACTCACCAAAAAGATTTTGTCCTTAACCGTAAGCTTGTGGACTTTACAACAGGGAAGCTTTTGATTTGATTTGCTTGGATGTGTGTGTTTTTTTGTATAGAAATTTATAAAAGGTTGGAATAAGAGGACTTCAAAGATGAGCTATAATAAATATTTAATGGATTTTTAATGTCTTTCTCAATATCTGCTTTTATTAAAATTTATTTATACTTTTCTTATGGCTTTTTTTTGGATTTTCTTTATACTTATCCTTAACCTTTTTTCTTCTTTTGCAGGTATGTATCCTTTATTTTGTTATTGATCCATAAAATCTGCTATAAGTTGTAAGTATATTTTTGAATATAAAAAGAACTAGAAACGGGGCTTATTTATTGATTTATAAAAAAATCTGTTTCGTTCAAAAGTAATTAGGATGAAATTATAATACTCTCATTTCAATCGATCTTAAGATATTTGATAAATCATATTTTGCATTAAATTGGGGCTACCTCTCCCCCTGATCCTATCCGTCATTTATCCAGTAAAAACTGTTTCAAAGTGCTTAAGATAATACTCTAACTTCAATAGTTCTAATTGAGGGCTAACACTTTCCCCTGATCCAACTCGTCCTTCAGTTTGTTCAGTCAAACAGTTCATTGAGAAAGTAATTGGGAAGAAAACTATATCTCAATTTAACAGTTCTTTAGGTACTTAATTAATAAATAATAATTGTCATCAAATTGGGGTTAATCGCTCTTTTTGATCCTACCCGATCCGACCCACCTTATTTTTTACAATAAAACTCTTCACTGAGAAAGTAAGTAAGATGAAATCTTAATACTCTCACTTTCATAGTTATTTAGATATTCGGTAATTAATATTTGTTATGTACTGGAGCGACCTCTCGCCCTGATCCTGATTCCATTCTACTTTTTATCTTGTTAAACTGATCCTTGGAATATTTCCTAAGTTATTCGAAAAATAACATTTACTTTGTAGCAAAGAAATGGTCCAATGAATATTAACACAATCGCAAATGTCCGATTTACCCAATTTAAACCTTTATAGCTCCATATATTGATCTCCAATGGTACCAAACTGGGCTCTGCTAACTAATGGTTCATATTTTAATGATTCTGAGACGTAATTTAGTGTCAATGTGCCTACTCTGCTATTCCGCAGAGTCATATCTCATTTGCATGATAACACGGACTAAACGAGGTACACCACCGGGGGGTGTACTACAGCTACTCCTGTGGATAACCAGGATTCACTGTCTGCTAATTTTTACCAACGAAGGATTTTAACCAGTCTGTTAATATATCTGAGGGAAAGCAGTCCGTACCTCCTTTATATAAAAGTAGAACAAGTTCTGGACATAGCATTTATATGAGAGTCCTGGAATCTAGTCAGACTCAATACCTAAGTGATAAACTTGATAGAATACTCAAATGGAAACTCTGGAAGAAAGAGCTCAGAAATACTGATCAATATTCAAAAGGACTGTTGAAATTTAAAAGGGTGTTAATCCCAAACTGTCACACTGTCACACACAGGAGCGTAATTCGGCCTATTCTTACTTATGCTACAGAAGTATGATGGACATCGATGGGAATGATTTGCAACATTAAGATCTCACAAAAGATTCATGGAATGTGCAGTTTGGGAATAAGTGGTGCTTGACCATTTGGCACATGTTGGAATTCAAGAGTACGATTTCACGGAGTATCCTGGATTGTAAGGAGGGTATAAACGATTTCGATCGGATACATGGAGGCAGACAATTAAGCTAACAGTGCTAAACTTTTCCGATTATGAGCGATAGGAGGATAGAGCTGTACAGAACTATGTGTAATACTGACACGGTTGGAGGGACTATGAAGATACTATGGGATGATCCAGAGGAGAAGAAGACCACGGTTATTCAAAACTTGGGGAAAAGCGAGCTATTTAAAAAGGAAGGGCATCCCAACTACATATTCCACTTTTAATCGAATAATTTTCTTTGCAAATGAGCTGCACCATTAATATTCCACATCTTGTATCACATCTATTTTTCTCTTTGTGTAGTGAATCACAATATATATCACCAAACATTAATACTTATAATACCATTATTAACCAGAGTATACATGAACATTTATATGTATTGGGCTCTGTGTTTGTGTTACAGAAAAAAAGGAAGTGGTTAAAGGATTTAAAGCTACCAAGATTTCCTACTGTTCATTACACAACACAAGCACACACACACACATACATATGGTTTAAGACTACCACAGCCACAGTTTATTAAATTCTTACTTAATGCAACAGCACGCTGCGTTGTTGTACAACAATTGTGCAATATCTCGCAAAAAATTATTATACCAAAGAAAATATAAATATTACAGACGTTTTAAAGAGAAATATTTATTTGTATTTCTATTTTTTGGTTAAGAATTTATATTTCTGAATTTTACACACCCCCCAAAAATTGTCATTTATTGTTCTATGCGGTACCTTGATTATTTACTACATTCAACTTGTTGTTTTTGCTGCTGCTGTTGCAATAACAAACATTAAAAGACGGTGTCAATGAAAATACCCCCACTGTTGCTAACCGTGTCATTCACTGTTTGTTTGGATGGTTGTTGGTTAAATACTAGGAATCATAAACTTTATAGACTTGTACCCCTTTTTCTATAGCATGTTACACTACAACAGGTGAAATAGTCAATCATACTAATTGTCACACTAAAATCAAATCAACGAATAACTAAGAAGAACTGGGTTAGAACTGAACTAGAACTGAGCTAAGACTGGACTAAAATCAAACTAGAACTAGAACTGAACTAGAACTGAACCAGATGTGAATAGAAATGAACTAAAACTGTACTAGAACTGTATTAGGACTGAACAGAACTGAACTAAACTAGAACTTAACTAAAACAGAATTAGAACTGAACTAGAACTGAAGTAGTACTAAAATAGAACTGAACTAGAACTGAACCGGAACTGAAGTAGAACTGAATTGGGACTGACCCAAAAGTGAACTAAAACTGAACTAGAACTGAACCAGAACTGAACCCAGATTTGCACTAGAAATGAACTAGAACTAAACTAGAACTGAAATAATACTGAACTTGTGCCTGAACTAGAACTGAACTAAAAAAGAACTTGAATTGAACTAGAACTTAACTAGAACTGAACCAGAACTGACCCAAACTGAACTAAGAACTGAACTAGAAACTGAACCAGAACTGACCCAAAACTGAACTAAAACTGAACTGAAACTGAACTAGAACTGAAACTAAAACTAAACTAGAACTGATTTAGAACTGAACAAGAACTGAATTAGAACTGGAACTGAACTAGAACTGAACTGGAACTGAACTAGAATCTGAACTAGAACTGAACTAGAACTGAACCAGAACTGGACCAGAACTGAACCAGAGCTGACCTAGAACTGAACTGCCTCGAACGTAAATTTTAAAAAGTTAGGGTGTTTAAATTCACCAAAACCGATTATATAGTGCTTTTTCCTTTTCTTTTCGTTCACCTCTAGCTGATTTTAATTTTCCTGCCACCCAACATTGAAGTCCATTTGATGACTGTTTTCTATTATTCTTTACTCTTCTCTATTTAACACAGGTATTATGCAACAAATACTCAACATACACAAGCACTTACTAAACTTACAGACATACAACCTGGGGGCACCTTTGATGTTCCACTTTATGCAAAATTTTCTATTTAAAAATACATACAAACAAACAAACACACACACCCACACACACACTCAATTTTTCACTTAAAGAGCGACCTGTAGTTTTATGAAAACCAGCAGTAAGTCACAGCGTTGGCGTATCCTTGTTAAGGTCCTGTTCATGTTTTACTACACATATAAGTAAATGTGTGTGTGTGTGTGTGTTTGTTTATATTTATAATTTGACTTTTACTCTAACATTGTTGTTGTGGTGTTTTCTGTTTTTGTACATTTATAGTCCTTTTTCTATGTTTTACTTAGTTAGTCATCATTTACAACAAGAATATTTCTTAGTAAATCATTCATTTGTTGTTGTCGTTGTAGTTGTTTCATTTTTAAAACCAAAACCCCATCGTGTCGAAGTGGTCGTCTTTTTTGGTCTTGGGTTAATTTGCCTTTGAGTCAGTTGTGACTTGTACTTGACTTTCTAGTAACGCACATGTCAAAGTATCTTTTGTTGCACAAAGTAATGACAGCAATAATAATGTTGACGACGTTCGTCGTCATTGTCGTCTATGTAGTAGCTGTTGTTGTAGTTGTTGCTGCTGCTACCATCAGAATAGTTTAAGTCTTTAATAAAAGTTGTAATCATATTTTTTCTTGGACTTCCATTTAAGTTTGCATAACAAAATGTATTTAAATCAAAGGAAAATCTCTAAAAAAAACATGACGTAGAAGTAAAAGGAAGTTTTGAAAAGAAATATGAAATCTTTCGTTGAGGTTATTTATACTATTTTAACATTAATTATAGGTATTTTTTCATATGCGGCTAAAATATAAATTTATTTTAGTAAAAAAAGTAAAACTGAATTGGAATGAGATTCTGAAGTAGAATCTAATCTGAAACCTAAGAAAGATCAGAGCTTTAAAGAAATTCAGAATACAATATGATCAAAGATTTGATATAAAACCTGAGTAGCAATCGGAATTTTTACTATAATGTGAACTGGAATTGGAAGATGAATCTGTATTGGAATCTTAATAGAAATATGAACTAGAATCTAAGCTGGAATCTTAAAAAGAATCCGAATCTGTCAGTTCTGGAGTCTTAATTAAAATCTTTAGTCAAATGCGAATTAGACTCTTCAGTAGAATATTAACTATAATATAAACCAGAATCTGCTTTAGAATGTGAATACAAATACGAATCAGATCTGTATTAAATTGAAATATACAAAAAAATTTTGATTAGTATTTGATTTGAAATGAAGATCTTAAAGATAACATGAACCGGAATTGGAAGAAAAATCCCCTTAATCTAAACTTTAGTCTGATATAGATTTGAATCAGAGATGAAGAGATCTAGATTAGAATATGAACCAAATTTTTATTAGAATCTTAAGCATAATCCAGACTCTAAATTTGTATAAGAACTTAAATCTGAAGTAAAATTTGAACTGACATCTGAACTAGAATCTAGACAAGAATCTGAATAAGAACTGAATAGAGCTGAACAAAAACCATATTAGACCTGAACTAAAACCGAGCTAGAACCTGTACTAGAACTAAAGTTAATCTGTATTAGAACTGAACAAGAATCAGAACAAAAATCTGAACCAGAATCTAAATTCGAGTCGGACTAGAACCGAAATAGGACTGTACTGGAGCTGGACTACGATCTGAACTAGAATTAGAACTGGAATCTGAACTAGAATTTGACCTAGTTAAACTAAACTAGAACTTAAATAGAGCTGAACTAGAACTGAATTAGAACTGAACTAGAACTGAACTAGAACTGAACTAGAACTGAACTAGAACTGAACTAGAACTGAACTAGAGCTGTACTAGAACTGAACTAGAACTGAACTAGAACTAAACCAGAGCTAAACTAGAACTGAATTAGAACTGAACTAGAACTGAACTAGAACTGAACTAGAACTGAACTAGAACTGAACTAGAGCTGTACTAGAACTGAACTAGAACTGAACTAGAACTAAACCAGAGCTAAACTAGAACTGAATTAGAGCTGAACTAGAACAGAATTAGAACTTAACTAGAACTGAACTAGAACTGAATTAGAACTGAACTAGAACTGAACTAGAACTAAACCAGAGCTAAACTAGAACTGAATTAGAGCTGAACTAGAACAGAATTAGAACTGAACTAGAACTGAACCAGAACTGAACTAGAACTGAATTAGAACTGAACTAGAACTGAATTAGAGCTGAACTAGAACTGAATTAGAACTGAACTAGAACTGAACTAGAACTGAACTAGAACTGAACTAGATCTGAACTAGAACTGAATTAGAACTGAAGTAGAACTGAACTAGAACTGAATTAGAGCTGAACTAGAACTGATTTAGAACTGTATTAGAGCTGAACTAGAACTGAATTAGAACTGAACTAGAACTGAATTAGAGCTGAACTAGAACTGATTTAGAACTGTATTAGAGCTGAACTAGAACTGAATTAGAACTGAACTAGAACTGAATTAGAACTGAACTAGAGCTGAATTAGAACTGAAGGAGAACTGAACTGGAACTGAACTAGAGCTGAACTTGAACTGAATTAGAACTGAAGTAGAACTGAACTAGAACTGAATTAGAGCTGAACTAGAACTGTATTAGAGCTGAACTAGAACTGTATTAGAGCTGAACTAGAACTGAACTAGAAATGAACTAGAGCTGAACTAGAACTGAATTAGAACTGAACTAGAACTGAACTAGTACTGTACTAAAACTGAACTAGAACTGAATTAGAACTGAATTAGAACTGAACTAGAACTGAACTAGAACTTAACTAGAATTAGAATTGAAATACAATCTGGTGTTGGATCCTAACTTGAGTTTGGAGAATTTGAACTGGAATCTGCACTGGAATCTTATCTAGAATTTATATTTTTTATTCGAATAATTATTAAATTATTAAAAACTCCTCTAAAAAGTGAAACGTTAAGTTGAAGCAGCTTTAAGATGTTGACGATTTAAATACTCCAAACGAGTTGTAATTTTAAAGAAATTATATTTACAAACACATCATATGGTTTTCAGACTTTATTCCTTTTGCAATTATTCATCCCAAAAGACTCTTGTTTCAAATGCGAGAAAATGAGAAAAATAAACTGCTGCTACAACTTCATCCAATTGCTGCTGTTACTATTTACTGTTGTTGACGTTATATTTGTCTGTTTCTCTGACTGACTTGTATATTGCAGATATCTTCAGCAATGTCTCAAGTTGTTTCTATTGCTTTTGTTTTTATTATTTTTTATTGTTGTTGTTGGTGGTGGTGGCAGGCTTTACACTTGAGCTCATATTTGCAATGTCGTTCATTGCAATGTGTTGTACATTGTTGTTGCTTCAGCTGTTTTTGTGTTTTTTTTTTAATTTCTTACATGCGACAACAATTCAACCAACAACTTCTCATTTTCCACTTATTTTGCGTATTTTTGCTTGTTTTCTTCCTCCCCAAAGTGAAAAGTCTTGTTATTTGCCACCAAAGGAATTTAAGTACTTTTTGACTGAGTTTTTTTTCGTTTTTTGCTGGAAATTCATCAACTCAAGAACAAGAACTTCTTTCTTGTTCTCTTGTTCTTATTTGTTTGTTTGTTCATTTCATTTATTTGTTGTTTATTCTGGAACTTTTATTTTCTTTTGGTTGCATTTTTGTTGCTCTTTAGTTGTGCAACAACATGTTGTTGCTTTTGGGGTTTGACATATTGAGTGAGTTGTTATTTGTTGTTTGTGCCGCATGTGTTGCATTGAATTGGTCCGGTTGGTTTGATATGTTGGCGTCATATAATTTCAGTTTCAGTTGCATTAAAAATTAATTCATCATGTTTTTTTGACTTTGAACATTTTCATGCGCTTTTTTTTCCCTGTTCCTTCCTTTTTCGTCAAATTTAAGCTTCAATGATACTCGTTGTGTTCAGTTTTGTTTTTGCTGCTGAAATAACTTAATTAAATTAAAAGGATTTCGTTGAAGGGAACTGCTACTACTTTTCACATTGTAAAGGATTTGTTCTGATTCTTTAAAGCGAAAAACGGTTTAAGGAATTAAGAAGTCAGGAAGTTGAAATATATTTGTTTTAACAAGATCAGAAGTAATTGAAGTTAAAACATTACAAATGATCTTAAGTTAACACTTAAGCTGTAGCTAAGTAGTTCTAGTTCAGATTCCAGTTCAGTTTTCAGGTAAGATTTCTAGTCCAGATTCTAGATCAAGTTCCAGTTCTATTTCAGATTCTTGTTAATATTGAAGTTCATACTCCTGTTTAAATGATGAGTATAAATTTAAGCTCAATATCTAGTAAAGGATTCAGCCTAGTTCAAGCTCAATTCTAGTCCAAGCTCAATTTTAGTTCTTGTTCAGTTTTAGTTCAATTCTAGTTAAGTTCTAATTCAGTTCTCGTTCTGTTTTAGTTCATTTCTAGTTCAGTTCCAGTCCAATTCTAGTTCAGTTCCAGTTCATTTTAGTGCAGTTTTGTTCACGTTTTGATTAAGTTCTCGTTCAGTTGACTCAATTTTTTCAGTTCTGGATTCAGATCTTGATTCAATTATCGATTCAGTTCTTGATTCAGTTCGTGATTCAGTTCTTGATTTAGTTCTGAATTAAGTTGTGGATTAAGTTCTTGAATCAGTTATTGATTTAGTTCTAAATACAGTTCGTTGTTCAGTTCTAGTTCAGTTCTTGATTCAGTTCATGATTCAGTTCTTGATTCGGTTCTTGATTTGGTTTTTGATTCGATTCTTGATTCAGTTCCTAATTCACTTCGTAATTCAGTTCTAGACACAGTTCTAGTTCAGTTCTACTTCAGTTTTAGATCTGTTCTAGTTTTTGTTTCAGTTCTGCATTAACTTCTTGTTCAGTTGCTTTTGCACTCTTTCAGTTTCAGTTCGTTTCTAATTCAGTTCCAGTTCAGTCCTTGAAATTTAAATGCAACAACAATTTATATAAAACTATATCTTCTCAACTCTTCTTCTTCTTCTTCATTCTAAGAAAACAATTTGTTTTAAATCTTAATATTTATTTAAGATTTATTGTCTCCCTTTTTTGCTGCTTTCTTGCCCTCTTTCTTTGCCAGCTTAATCTTACAAATTTCAATTAAAATAATGTTAATTCTTAACGTTTTCTCTCAGTTCAAAATTAAGAGAAGAAAAAGAGGAACTAAAAATAATAAAAATAAAAAATAACATGGAACACAAAGTCTTAAATCATTATTACTAAAGAAATAATTCTTGTCTCAAAATGTCATAAATTTTATCCCCAAAAAAATTAAAAAAAAAAAACAACAACAAAAGATTAACAACAACATAAATAAACTTAACAGAAAAAAAACATGAAATAAAAATATTTATCTGTTTCTGTTTTTGGTTAAAAAAACTAAATCCTAAAGAAAAATTATGCGAAAATTTTAATGCTGAAATGAACAGAAAACAATAACGAAAATATACAAAAAGGCAACAGAAAATGCAACAGCAACAACAATTTAGCAACAATGATAATAAAAATAATTTGCCATTTGCCGAAAAGAAATATTAAAATTAAAGTTTTATTTGGCAAATGACTAGAATTGGAGATTTTTAGTTAGAAGAATTTTTAATGTATGAGTTCAAGTCTGTATTTCAGGTCTCCAATCATTGATTCAAATCTTATAAAACTGTCCAAATCGAATTTTGTTAAATAATAATTATGCAGTTTGTGTAACGTTAGAAATAAGGAGTGAAATCGGAAAATTCTCAACACACGTTTAATCATCATGATCCACATGATGTTTTAAAGCCAAATTATAGAAAGCTCGATAGGACAACAGCTCGGTTAGTTGAGTACTCGGATTTTTTGAAATGAGAAATTAATGCTATTGCAGGATGAAAACCATACGAGGCTCAAAAAGTTCCTGAGACATTCAGAGGCCTAAAACGCAATACGGCAATTGAAGTCTAGTTTTCTAAAAAAATTTCTTGCCTCATAATGGATGACGAATCGTATTTTCTAGCAGATTTTTCGCAACTTTTATGTTGCTGAGGCTCAAGGTTAATGGGACCAAAGGGGTCAAAAAATTCGCAAGAAGTTCCAGGTATGACAAGCAGTTTGCAGTTGCTGCAAAACAAACCAATTACTTGTTACAACAAGTTAATGCTTTAATTCATAAAACTTCATAATGAGTCCACTTATTTTTGGCCTGAAAAGGCATTCTGTCACAATGGCGAAGAAGCTCTTGAATGGTACAAGAACAATAATGTTGCATTTGTATCAAGAGAGGGAAATTCTCCAAACTGGCCTGATCCAAGGCCAGTGGAGAGATGTTGGGCTCTAGTAAAAAGAGAATTGAAGAGCAAAAAAAGGGGGCCATCGATGGAAAACAACAAAATTTGGCTAGAGGAAGCCGGATTTTCTGCTTAAGTCACTTATTACGCAAGTATTTGGTAACTGTGAAATTAGACATTAAAACTTTTCGAAAATTCGATTTGTTGAAATATAATGATGATTAATATTTCATAAAATAGAAACGAATAATGATATTTACCAATCAATATGATGATATGTGAATTTCTCCTTGAATCAGAGAATTCAAAAGATTCCCATTTTTCTATGCGAAAATACCCAAAATTCCAAGTTTTAGAAATTTCACATGTTTCATTTAATTAATCCCCTTATCATTGCAAGAGCCTTCTGGTAGATAACTCCTTTTGGTGTTTACCCTACATGTGTAGCTTAATGCGGAAAATGATGAAATGATGATCTCGGATTTGCGATTTGATAACTTGTTAAAAAAAATATTTAATCTAATTTTTTATTTCTCAATTGACCAACTTTGGAGGGGGCTTTCTGGTAGGTTGTTATCCCTAGCTAATCCGGATTTAGTTTATATTCCGACCCGTTAAGATTAAAAAGAATGATGTTCTTTAGAACCAGCAAATTGTTGCCACTTTTTTGGAAAAAAATAAAAAAATATATTTTTTTTCAAAAGTTCCACATTCAGGTAAACATAACTTTTTTAAGGTTTCATATATTTCGATGGTTATTTGGCAATATTATTTAGAATTTTATAAGGAATCTGATATATAATTAAAAAAAATATTAGTTCCTATATTGAGTCCGGCAATTTAGAAAAAGGAAACGGTAACAATTAAATTTAATTATAGTCGGTCTAGTTTGAATTATATAATACCCTACAGTGCATAGTTGGCTGTAAATGACAGCTACTTATGAAAGAGCCCCATATAAGTGCTTTTCTGTTTTAGTCCTAACTGTACAATAGATTATTATAACACTTAAATATATTAACGCGTTTCTAAATGATTTCTTCTGGAGGATTATATGGAAGTAAAATAAAAATTATGGACTTATCCACGTATAGTTTCGCTCATTGATTTTTGTTTATATTATCTTAATATTTTTAAAAGATCACGTATATGTAAAAGGGTGGTTGCATGGGACCAGTGAAAAATAATAGAGTGATTGGGCGCATCGTTTCAGAATATCATAGGACTTATTTTTGCAAAGCTCAGTTAAAACCTTTTTATATATAGGAATTTTAATGGACTTATGATATCCGGTTTCAATAGGCATCGCTCTTGAGTCAAAATAAGATCACATACAAAATTTAATTAAAATTACTGAAAAACTGTGATCAGTACTTTGCGAACAAGCCTTACATGGGCAGCGAATGAGACGGACGGACATGGACTCAGGAAGTGATGCTAAATCGACCTCAGAATCACTTCCTGAACATATCAGATATATTGAAAAGTGGTGATAGTACCACTTCGTCCAGATGTTGCAAATTTATACGCATAATAAAATGGACTTAAAATTTATTTTGATTTGAATATCTCTGAAACTCTAAGGGGTAAATTATAAATGAAGTCACATTTTTGTAGGGAACTACAAGGACTGTATATACATACAAAGCTCTTTCTTGTCTCATTTCATAAATGAATTTTTGACGAATTAAAAAAGAAATTTTGGTGTGTCATTGACTATGTCCCTGTCCAGTTAAGTAATCTGTATTCTTTAACAGCAACTCGGAAATACCTGAGCTCTAACCATATGAAATTTCGTGATCAAATTTTTATTAAATTTTGACAAATTTTTAAAAGTTTACGCAACCGAGATTAACAACTTTGGCGGGGGTCACCGACTGCATCCCTAAACAGATATTGATCTGAAATATTTCAAATCAACTCTTAAACACATCGGTACTAAATATGTGAAATTTCATTTAAATATCTCTAACGACACTAAAGTTACAGAATTTTTTCCAAAATAAATCGATTAAGTTACACAGTGGATCAATTATCTAGACTAGAACAGATCTTTACCCGAGTTCGTTTAATAACTTAAAACAATTGTTGTGGAATTAATAATTTTTTGTTAAGAATTTAATTTTCCAAAGTTTTTTTAGTTCCCATTTTTTTCTTAAAAATCCTAAAACCATTAAATTCCTTGAAATGTCCTAATTAAGTCCATTTAAAATTTCTCAATTTCAAAATCAATTGTACATACAAGTGTTTATTTTTGTGCATAAAATATTTTCAAAGACATTAATTTAATTTCCCCTTAATATTTTTTAAGGAAACCAAAAACGTATGTAAAAATAATATTCTCCTCTAGGGAATCGGTCATTCAAGCTGTAAAATACATTAATCATTTCACAGTTTATACTTAACGCTTAAAATCATTATAAACAATTGAATACATAAATACACATATCCTCATTTGAAAGAAAACCCAACAACATATTTACACAGAATTAGCTGCTCGATCCTAGACCCAGAGAAAAAAATAATAATGACAGTTCCTCTTGTGATCGTCAGTAATGCAAATTAACATAAAAAATAATATGGAAATTGCATTTAAATATAATTCTGTCTTATTCACGTATTCTAAACATTATGACGCTGCTCCCCCTTCCTATTTAACAACCATATGGATCATTAACAATATTTGTGTGTGAGCTCACTTGTGTGAAGGTAATAAGAAGATCAGCCAGCAACGAAGAAGCAGAAGAGAGAATTTCAACACTTGGTTTGAAAGCACAATAAATATGGGATAAATATATGAAATGAAAGGAAAAGTGAATTTGTTGTGATTTGAAAAAGAAGGACCTAAACGAATTTAAAGTGAACTACGATACATTTAAATTAAATCACGGCTTCACCACAAAAAGAGCTAAAATTACATTGAGAAATACTCTAGAGCATTTATTTTAGTTCTGAAACCTTTAGAAATTATAATAAGCTCACAACCTGGGAATGGTGTGCATTATTCAGTCATAAATTAAATTTTGAAGTGAACCACGATCACTTTAATGTAAGATCATGGTCTTACTCCAAGTTACATTGAGTTAGAGTTTCATTGAGAAATAGTCTAGAGCTTTTTATTTTAGGAAGTTCTGAAGGCTTTAGAAATTATAATAAACTCAGAAACTTGGAATGAAACAAATTTTGATGTGAACTACGATCACTTCGAATGCAGATCACTCTCTCTAAAGAGAATTACATTCGATCATAAAACAAATTTTGATGTGAACTACGATCACTTCGAATACACTTTCACTTTCTCTAGAGAGAGCTACATTAAAATTTTTAGTAAAATAATCCAGAAAGAGCATGAGAACTATGATCCTTGCTGATATGATCACTACCTATAACTGTCTATTGCAATAATCACTTCGAAATAGTTCAGAGTTTTATATTTTACAAGTTCTGTAGCCTTAATAAAATATATATAAACTTAGGAATTTTGATCATGAATCCTGAACTATGAACACTTCGAATAAAGATCGTTCCCTCTCTCTCTCTCTCTCTCCCTCTCTCTTAAGAAATACTGGAACCTGAAAAACCATACCACGAGTTTAATATGATCCCTTTCTCCATCTGTCTAACGCAATGATTACAACAATCTTGTTTACGTATTTGTCTTAAATCAAACTTAAATTTGAACTGAACTACGATCATTTAAAATAAAGATCACTTTCTCTCAGTATCTCCTAAAAATGAGTCATATTAAAATCATTCAAAAAGGTTTATATGACATAAGAACTGCAATCTCTTGTATACTTTTATGTATTTTTCTGTCTAAAACAATGATCACCAAACAATATTCTAGAATAAAAATTTATTCGTCTGTTTTACAAACATAACACGAACTTCAACAAAACTCTCGGTACTAGTTTGAATAACATTAATCTGATCTACAGAAAAAGATCTAATACAAGATCAAAAAATTTTGTATTCTATATCTTTTAAATAATAAACTTAAGTTTATTACGATCATATCTTATGTGATCTTTCTCTAAAAGTAATGATCTCTCTAAAAGAAGATAAAATTTTATGTGGACTTGTGATCACTTTTAATAATAATAAATAAAAGATAAAAATTTAATTCCAGAATTTTGTAGCGAATTTCTTTCTTAAGAAAATCGATCTCTTTAGGAGGAGATAATGATAATCACTCTGTCACTGAAGAACGACCGATTTATTTCCAGATCATTAAGCAAAGATCATTAAATTTTTTAGTATTAAAATATTAAAAAGCAATTACGATCGCTTCCAATAGTATTATATATACAGAAAGGGCAAAAGTTTAGTACGATCTTATCAAATATGATCTTATCCTTTTAGCGACAGACTATCATCATCATGGTTACAGTTGGGAAATGTGAATTCGCTGTTATAAGGAAATAATTGATTTTAGTGGCCTGTTTTAAAATCTACGATCTCTTTTTCTAAAGATTCTAAATATATTAAAATAAATGGTCCAGAGCTTTTTATTTTAGACTAATAAGTACTGAAGTCAAAAAGATATTTCATGATTATGACCAGAAGATCTCTTTATATAAATGTACGGTCTTTTTTATTTCAGATTAAGTACTAGAATCGAAAGAAAAATTATATTTTTTGACATACGATCGTGTCTTATATCATATCTCTACAACTGTCTAAAGATCATGTGATCCCTTCAAGATCAGATTACTCGAAAGCTTTTTATTTTAGACTAATAAGACCTGAAGTTTAAAATAAATGAAGTTTTCTTATTTTGATCTTGGAAATGAGCCAAGAATTTTTCTTTTTCTTTTTTTTTGAAGTCTAAAGGTAAAGAAAAAGGTCAAAAGTCTATGACGATCATTTTTAATATGATCTGTTTCACTCCTTCACATTAAAGAAACAAATTGTATTTTATGAAAACGATCGTCTCTTTTAGTATTTAATATGATCTTTGAGTAGAGGGGAAGACAATAGCCTACGATCACATTAAATATTAACTCATTCTAAAGATCATGTGATCCCTCCAAGATCAAATTACTCGGAAGCTTTTTATTTTAGACTATTAAGACCTGAAGTTTAAAATTAACTCATTCTTTCTAAAGGGAGAGAATTAATTAGTGAATGCTAGAAAAGCTTGATGAGAAATTATAAAATGATCGGGAAAATTATGAAGATCATTTTCAAAATTCTCTCAAATCATTTAAAGTGTCCATTATTGCAGCCCTTTAAAGAGTAGTGATATCTTCAAAACCAAAACAAAAGTCTACACAATCAACAACATCATCGAAAATTTCATTGCCAGTCACTCACTCATTTATTTTTTCATTCAATCATTGCCAACACAGCCCAGTCAGTCGTCGTCGTCGTCTCTTTGCTCTGTCTGAAACTGTGTCGTCTTTAAGAAATTTTTTGTATATAATTTTTTCTTTGCATTGTTTTTGTTTAAATTATTAATGATCCTTTAACGCTCATGCGTGGTAAGGCGTCATAATTCATTTTGATCGTAAAGCAACGTCAAGATTTTTTTCCAAAAACAAACGTCCATTTTTTTGTTTTTAAATTTTATTTAATTTCCTGCAGTTTCTTAATCTCAGCATATGTTAGTCACTGTTTTATTAGCAAGATCCTTTTGGTTTTCAAAAATTTTTCTTTAACATAAAAACAACATTTCAAAATCTTTTTTTTATTACAGTCTTTTTTGACACTTTAGCTAAATATTCTCTTGTAGTTTAATATGAATTTTTATGGGCGGTTCTCTCTTTTTTGTCAGAGTTTCTTCTTCATATTTAAATACTCTATTAATTTTGAAAACAAAATAAAATTTTTTAAAATGCTGTCATGTTTAGCTTTCAGTTTCATATTGGGATCTTCTTAGAAGTTTTCTTTTTTTTATTGATTTTTTTAATTAAAAAAAGATTTCAGTTTCAATATCCCATAAATCGTATAAATAAATTAAAACTTCAGTTTTGACATTCTTTCAGGTATTTGGAATGAAACATTGAGAGGATTTTGTTAAAGGAATTTTTAGGAATCATTTTTGTTAAGAAATATAATTTAGCAAATGCTTAAGATTTACTTCCCTTTTTAACCAATCAACTTTTCTCTATTGATCACCTTTTAAAAGTTACTCTGATCGGGTCCTGGACATGCTCACGTTTTAATTCTTGCTTAGTTCTAGTCATATTCCAATACAAATTATTATACAGGGATTTGTTTATATTCCAGTCCGAATTAAGTTCATATTTTAACTCAAATCTCAATCAGATTTTAGTTTCGATACCAGTTAAATTACAGCATTGATCCTAGTTCTTATGCTAATTCAGATTCTATTTAAAATTGTAGTTTTGAATCCAGTTCTATTTCTACTTCAGATTCTAGTTCTGATTTCCACTTCGGGTTCTAGAGCAGATTCTACTTCAAGATTGTATTTAAAGTTCTCGTTATATTATAATTCAGATTCCAGTTCAAATATTAGTTCAGATCTTAGTTCAGTTTCTAGTTCAGATTACTCATGTACAGAGCCTCTTTTAATTATGGTTCAGTTTCAACAAATTATGCAGCATCTTATTCCGTCTTCAAGTTCAGATTCAATTTTCGACTTAATATCTGATTATGTTTCAGATTCTATTTTAGATTACGATTCAGAATTTGTTTGAGATCCCAGATTCTACTTCAAAATTGTATTCACAGTTCTCGTTATATTATAATTCACATTCCAGTTCAAATATGAGTTCAAATCTTAGTTCAGTTTCTAGTTCAGATTACTCTTCAGATTTTGGTTCAGTTTCAACTTATGATTCAGGTTCGTTTTCCAATCAAATTCTAGTTCAGATTCCAATTCAGGCACTAGTTCGTTTTATTCTTTAAATTCTTGATCTAATTATGATTCTAGATTAAATTTTTATCCAGATGCCAATTCAGATTTTGAAGGAAATTCAATTCAGAGTAAATTTCAGATTTTCATGTTACATTCTAGTTCAGTTGTAGTTCAGATTCCAGTTTAGTTTCTAGATCAGAATCTAATTTAGATTCTAGTTCAGATAAAATTTTATATTCTTGTTAAGATTCTAGTTATGATTATAATTCAGATTACACTACCGCATCTAGTTCGGTTACATTTGAGTTAAGGTTCTATTAAAGACTTCTGCTCAGTCCTACTTCAGATTCTGAAGTAGCACCATTTAGTTCCGATTTTAGTTCAAATTCAAGTCCAATTCAAGCTTAGTTCCAGTTCACTGCTATTTCAGTTCTAGTTCAGTTCTTGATCAGTTCTAGATCGGTTCTAATTTTCTGCTATTTCAGTTCTAGATCAGTTCTAGTTCAGTTCTAGTTCAGTTTTAGTTCAGTTCTTGATCAGTTCTAGTTCACTGCTATTTCAGTTCTAGTTCCGTTCTAGATCTGTTCTAGTTCAGTTCTAGCACAGTTCTAGTTCTAGTTTGGATCTAGCAAAGTTCTAGTTCAGTTCTAATTCAGTTCTAGTTCAGTTCTTGATCAGTTCTAGATCGGTTCTAATTCTCTGCTATTTCAGTTCTAGTTCCGTTCTAGATCTGTTCTAGTTCAGTTCAAGTTCAGTTCTAGTTCAGTTCTAGCACAGTTCTAGTTCTAGTTTGGATCTAGCAAAGTTCTAGTTCAGTTCTAATTCACTTCTAGTTCAGTTCTTGATCAGTTCTAGTTCAGTTCTAGTTCACTGCTATTTCAGTTCTAGTTCAGTTCTTGATCAGTTCTAGATCGGTTCTAATTCTCTGCTATTTCAGTTCTAGATCAGTTCTAGTTCAGTTCTAGTTCGGTTTTTAGTACAGTTCTAGTTCTAGTTTAGTTCTAGCAAAGTTCTAGTTCAGTTCTAATTCAGTTCTTGATCAGTTCTAGTTCAGTTCTAGTTCACTGCTATTTCTAGATCGGTTCTAATTCTCTGCTATTTCAGTTTTACTTCAGTTTTAGTTCAGTTCTAGTTTAGTTCTTGATCAGTTCTAGTTCAGTTCTAGTCACTGCTATTTCAGTGCTAGTTCAGTTCTTAATCAGTTCTAGATCGGTTCTAATTCTCTGCTATTTCAGTTCTAGTTCAGTTCTAGTTCGGTTTTAGCACAGTTCTAGTTCTAGTTTAGTTCTAGCAAAGTTCTAGTTCAGTTCTAATTCAGTTCTAGTTCAGTTCTTGATCAGTTCTAGTTCAGATCTAGTTCAGTTCTAGTTCAGTTCTAGTTCTGTTCTAGCACAGTTCTAGTTTAGTTCTAATTTATTCCTTATTCAGTTCTAATTCAGTTGCAGTTCAGTTCCAGTTAACATCTATATCTGTTGTTAGTTCCTAAACTAAATTCTTTTTCATATTTAGGTCAATTACTTCATACTTGTGGTTTTAAATGTCCAAGAAATTCCAGAAAATTTTATAAGTGAATTTAGCAGTTTCTAAAAAAATATTTTCAATTCCTTAAAAATAAACTTTTTCTCATTCCCTTATTGTCCCTAAAAACAAAAAAAAAATATTTCATTGTTCTTTTTTATTTCTTTGTTCCCTGTTCGTTTCTCCGTCAAACCCTAAAATTTGATAATTTGATTTGGAAAAACTTTAAATAACGAATTTTACAATTCTACTAAAAAACAGAGAAAATTGTTCTGTTGACGACAAAAAAAGAAAAAAAATAGAAGGAAAAAAAGGAGAGAAAATTCACATGCCAGGACACAAGAAGGAAATCGTCAACAGTAAAGTTACGTGCTGCGTTGCATTGAGATGATTCGTTCTTTACTTTTCTTTTATTTTTTTTTCTAAACAGTTTCACAGTTCTCTAGATGAGAATTGCCATCCATGGTTGGCAGTTGGGGTTGTTGTTGTTGCCTGGAATTGACAGTAAAACATGTTTAGATGGCAGAAGAAAGCTTTTCTATTCTTTTTCTTTTTTTCTAAAAACGACATAGTTAAATTTGATTTAAATTGAGTTTTGGGTGAGAAAATCACAATGTTGATTTGTTACAGACGACAAATACGTAAATAAAAAAGCAACAACAGAATCGAGTGAAAATGCAGGCATTAGAAGATGAAATAAAATAGCGAAACAATAAAAGAAGAAAATAATCTACAAAAACAAAATCTATAAAGAAATTTTAAGAAATAAAAGAGGAGGCAAATGAAGGGGGTTTTAGGCCAAAGAAATATTTTTTATTATTAATTTGGCGAAAAATATGAAGGAATCATAATTAAGAAAAATCGGGGATAATATGTTTTATGCATTAAGGAGTATTAAATCATCAAATCATTTTCGACTTTTACTTGATCCACTCTCTAAACTTTTCGACAATTATCAGCTCCAATTAAAGTCCTTCTATTCCATTTCAGATAACTAAAAATGTCGCTAATGCTGATTTATTTTCTCTTTCAAGTTTAAGTTCAGCTTCCTCTTAAGACTCATGTACAGAGTCTCTTTCAGAGACAGAGACAAATTAAGGTTCAGTTTCAACAAGTTATTCAGCATCTTATTCCGACTTCAAGTTCACATTCAATCTTCGACTTGATATCCGATTCTGTTTCAGATTCTATTTTAGATTACGATTCAGAATTTGTTTGAGATCCCTGTACCTATACTATTGCAGATTCCGTTTCAGGTTCTAATACTGATTCCGTTTCATATTTTGATTCATATTATGCTTTGGAATGTAGCTCAGATTCTTGTTTAGTTTCCAGTACAGTTACTATTCCTGAATTTATCTAAAATTTCAGTTCAGATTCAGTTTCTACTTCAGATTCTAACTTAAATTCTCGTTTAGATTCTAGTTCAGATTATGATTAATTCTCTAGAGCAGATTTTGTTTCAAATTCTGGTGTAAATCTTATCCTAGATTCCAGTACAGATTTTACTAAAGCTTTTAATTTAGATTCATTCAGATTCAGATTCCAGTTCAGTTTCAGATTCTAGTTTAGATTCTAGTTCAGATTTTAGTCCAAGATTAGGTTGATATTCTAGTCTTATATTAGATTTTAATTCAGATTTAGTTTCTACTTTAGATTCCGGTTAAGATTTCAGTTTATATTCCATTTCAGATTAAAATTAATATTCTTGCTCAGACGCTAATTCAGATCTTATTTAAAATTCCAATACGTGTTCTACTGCAAATTCTGAGTCAGATTTTAATTTAGATTCAGTTTCTGCTTTTGATTTTAGTTCAGACTGTTGTTCAGATTCTTGATATGAAGATATTAAGTGTTTTATTCCAGTTCAGATTCTAGATCAAATCCAAGATCAGATTCATATTTCGATTTTAGTTTAAATTGTAGATTCTAATTCAGTTTATGGTACAGATTCTATCTCTGATTTTTATTCAGATCCAGTTTTAAGTTTTAATTCTAGGTCAGATCATATCTAGATTCAAATTAGAATCCGCTTTTTTTTCTTGAAATAAAAAGGTTTTCACATCCTGTTTTATTAACATTTCTATTTCTTCCCTAATTTTTTGTGTTTATTTTTAAGCATTTGGGGAATTTAATTTATTTCATTGGTGTTTTCAGCAAAAAGGAGTGGCTGCTAGTCACCAACCTTCTCTAAGGAAAAAGCCTTTTCCAATAACGAAAAAAAATTCTTAGCAATTTCCTGCTTTTTTCCCCCAGAAACAAAAAAATAATAATGGAAACACAATAACAGCAGAAACTCTTAAGCGGATTTCAATTTCGATTTAAAAACTTTTCAATACATAAAATCGAAAATACCAAAAAAATGATACAAAAAAACCTATAAAACTTAAAGAAGAAAAAAAAATGCGAGAAAAAAACTCTTTTTTTTTTGGTTAACAATATTTTGTTGTTTATTTCTTTTGTTTTAACTCCTTAGAGGATTTAATTTTATATTTATTTCTGTATTGTTCAATTTTCGTTAAAATCATCGTCATCATCAGCAACAACCAACAGCAGCAACAGAAACACTTTCTTAGGAAAAACCTCTTTTTTTTGGTGTTTGAGGAGGAGAAAAAAAGGTTTAAAAATAAAGTGTTATTTTTGTTTTAAATCTAAAGATTTTTAACTAAAATGTGTCTACATAGTGCGTTTAAATGTTTTATTGTTATTTAGACCTTTTTGTCGTTTTCCGTTGACTGGAAGGGGTCTTTGTGTTGGATATAATGTTTTTGAAATAACATTAATCCCTTTGAAAAAATTGTCACCTCTTTTGTTGTTTTTTCTCTGTTTTAGTTTCTTATAAGACAACAACAAAAATGACAAAAAAGCTATAAAAAATATTAAATCAGCTTTAAATCTTTTTTGGTCATAAAAATTATACGAACAAAAACAATAACAACTAATAAAATATTTTAAAGTCTATGGACACATTAAAGTCTTAATGATGAATAGTGATAACGAATTGAAGAAAAAATCATGAAATAAATATTTTAAGAAAACTTTAATTTTTAATGAAAATTTTAAATTTTAGTGAAAATTTAAAATTTTAGCGAAATTTTCAAATTTTGGTGAAAATTTCAAATTTTAGTGAAAATTTCAAATTTTAGTGAAATTTTCAAATTTTAGTGAAATTTGGAAATTTTAGTGAAATTTGGAAATTTTAATGAAAATTTAAAATTTTAATGAAAATTTCAAAATTTTAATGAAAATTTCAAATTTTAATGAAAATTTCAAATTTTAATGAAAATTTCAAATTTTAGTGAAAATTTCAAATTTTAGTGAAAATTTCAAATTTTAGTGAAAAATTTCAAATTTTAGTGAAAATTTCAAATTTTAGTGAAAATTTCAAATTTTATTGAAAATTTAAAATTTTAGTGAAATTTTCAAATTTTAGTGAAAATTTAAAATTATAGTGAGTATTTCAAATTTAAGTGAAAATTTTAGTGAAATTTTCAAAATTTAGTGAAATTTTCAATATTTAGTGAAATTTCTAAAATTTAGTGAAATTTTCAAAATTTAGTGAAAATTTAAAATTTTAATGAAAATTTAAAATTTTAGTGAAATTGTAAAATTATAGTGAAAATTTAGAATTATAGTGAAATTTTCAAAATTTTAATGAAAATTTAAAATTTTAGTGAAATTTAAAAATTTTAATGAAATTTAAAATTTAGTGAAATTTCAAATTTTAATGAAAATTTAAAATTTTAGTGAAATTTTAAAATTTTAATGAAAATTTAAAATTTTAGTGAAATTTTCAAATTTAATGAAAATTTAAAATTTTAGTGAAAATTTAAAATCTTAGTGAAAATTTCAAATTTTAGTGAAAATTTCAAATTTTAGTGAAAATTTCAAATTTAGTGAAAATTTCAAATTTTAGTGAAAATTTCAAATTTTAGTGAAAATTTCAAATTTTAGTGAAAATTTCAAATTTTAGTGAAAATTTCAAATTTTAGTGAAAATTTCAAATTTTAGTGAAAATTTCAAATTTTAGTGAAAATTTCAAATTTTAGTAAAATTTTTAAAAATTTTAGTGCAATTTTCAAATTTTAGTAATATTTTTAAAAATTTTAGTGAAATTTTCAAATTTTAGTGAAAATTGCAAATTGAAATTTGGAAATTTTAATGAAAATTTCAAATTTTAATGAAAATTTCAAATTTTAATGAAAATTTCAAATTTTAATGAAAATTTCAAATTTTAATGAAAATTACAAATTTTAATGAAAATTTCAAATATTAGTGAAATTTTAAAATTTTAGTGAAATTTTAAAATTATAGTGAAAATTTAGAATTATAGTGAAATTTTCAAATTTTAATGAAAATTTAAAATTTTAGTGAAATTTTAAAATTTTAATGAAAATTTAAAATTTTAGTGAAATTTTCAAATTTTAATGAAAATTTAAAATTTTAGTGAAATTTAAAAATTTTAGTGAAAATATCTAATTTTAGAAAAAATATCAACTTTCCGCGAAATTTTCAAATTTTAGTGAAATTTTCATACTTTAGTGAAAATTTCAAATTTTAGTAAAATTTCAAAATTTTAGTGAAATTTAAAAATTTTAGTGAAATTTACAAATTTTAGTAAAAATATCAAATTTTAGTAGAAATATCAAATTTTAGTGAAATTATCAAACTTTAGTGAAATTTCAATTAGTGAAATATTCAAATTTTAGTGAAATTTTCAAATTATAATGAAATTTCAAAATTTTAGTGAAATTTTCAAATTTTAGTGAAAATTTCAAATTTTAGTGAAAATTTCAAATTTTTTGCGAAAATTTCAAATTTTAGTGAAAATTTCAAATTTTAATGAAAATTTCAAATTTTAGTGAAATTTTTAAAAATTTTAGTGAAATTTTTAAAAATTTTAGTGAAATTTTTAATTTTTAGTGAAATTTTTAAATTTTAGTGAAATTTTTAAATTTTAGTGAAAATTTCAAATTTCAGTGAAATTTTTTTAGTGGAAATTTAAATTATTTTAGTAAAAATTTCCATTTTTGAAGAAATCTTCAGCAAAAATAATTTCCACCATTAACTCCTTTTTCCCAATATCTGCTTCTCAATTATTCCCCTTTTAATGTCATTATTTTTATTTCTTCACTTATAATCGTTATTTTAGAATTTTATCTTTATCTTTCTCAATTGAAGTATTAAACTTTTATTTATATCTTTTTTCTCCGATTTGAATTATATTTGTCGCGTTTTTATCTCAAAAACATTCCCTTCAAATAACCACAAAAAAAACCAAATAAGAATTCCCCATTAATGTGATTTTGTTGTTGTTGTTCTTGTTGTATCTACAAACGTATATGACCCAATAAAAATCGGCTTTCAGAAACGTCAACGAAATAAAATTTATTAAATGACACTTTAAGCCGTTAAACATTAAACATCGTTTTGTTGACAGTTTATAAATTAATTATAATTTTTTTCTTCTCTTTCAATTCACAAATAAATTAATTCACTCTCCTCTTGCTGTTGTTGTTGTTGTTGTTGTTTGCGACTTAATATGAAATTTTATTAATGGACTTAATAGTATTAAGCTTCAGCGGGGTGTTAGGGTGATGTTTCGGAAGATTATTATTATTAGAATTATTAGAGAGAGAGAGAGTGAGGAATTATTTTTAAACAGGTTTGATTTTGATATAAAGAGAGATAAAAATCAATTATAGATTTTAAAAATTAAGTCTTTCTACTTTTTCACGGTCATTAATTAGATTAAAAAATATGTCATTTATGGGGGATAAAGTTTTAAATAATAAAAGCTTCAAAAAATAATAAATGGAGGCTTTAAGAAGAGCTTAATAGAGTTATTAATCAAGTCATTAATAACGAACTGAACTAAAACTGAACTATAACTGAACTAAAACAGAACTAAGACTGAAGTAAAACTGAACAAGAACTGAACTGGAATTGAACTAAAACTGAACTAGAACTTAACCGAACTAGAACTGAACTTAAAGCTAATACTGAACTTGAACTGGACTGAACTTGAATTAATCTGGAATTGAACTAGAACTGAACTAAAACTGAACTAAAACTAAACTAAAACCAAAGTAGGACTAAAATTTAACTGCACTAGAAATTAGGTAGTGCATAACTAGAATTGAACTGGAACTGAACTTGAAATGAACTGGAACTGAACTTGAATTAACCTGGAACTGAACTAGAATCTAAGTTAAAAACAATCTTATTTAAATAATGAATTTTAATCTCTACTTTAATCTAAACTTAAATCTGAATAAGGATCTGAGATGGAATCCGACTAAACTTTTAACTAGAAACTGAATTAAATTCTAAAATAGAAATAAAGTGGAATCTGAAGTGGACATTAATTATAACACCGAATCTGAATCTCTACTAAAATCTGAATTAGGATCTTAATTAGAATTTTGACTAGGATCTGAACTTGACTAGAATCAATAATAGAATCAAAATTTAAAATTGAAGTAAAATCTAAAAAAAATCTGAAGCAAAATGTTAACTTGAATCTGAAGAAGAATTTGAACTTAAGTCTTACTTTGAACCATAACTATTATCTCGGTTAGGATTTAGAACCTGAACAAGAGTTTTTATAAGAATTGAAATTAGAGTTTAACTAGAATCGGAACTAGAAGCTAACTAAATCTGAAAAATAGTATGAAGTAGAATCTGAACCATTATCTTAAATAAAATCTGAACGAGAATTAACTAGATACTAGAATCCGGGGTAGCGTCTTTTCAAAGATCTAAGCTAAAACTAGATATAGAATCTTAACTGCAATATGATTTAGAATTTGAAAAATAATCTGAAATGGAAGTAAAATCAGAACTAAAATATGAAATTCATATTGACAAGTATCCTAACCAGTATTTGGACTTGGATCTGAATTACAATTTTATATAAAGATAATTAGAAACTGAACTAGTGTCTTGACTAGTAATCTGAACTGTTATCTAAAATAGAATCTGAATATGAATCTGAAAATGTATCTTAAATAAATTCGGATTTAAAATCTGTAATAAAATCTAATGTAGAATGTGAACTAGTTTCTCAGCTAGTATATAGACTAGATCGAGAAAATCTGCCAGAATTTGAAATAGAAATTTAAATTAGTTTGAAGTAGACTCTGAAGTAACAACAGAATTAAAAGCTGACTTAGTATCTGAACTATTACCTGGAATAGGGTGTGAATTAAAATTGATATATTTATGAAATAAGATTTGTGAATTTATGTATGTATGTATGTATGTATGTATATTATGTATGTATGTATGTATGTATGTATGTATGTATGTATGTATGTATGTATGTATGTATGTAACATAGAACGGTTGGGTCAACTTTGATGACATTTTCACAGATCGACCCCAATATACCCGAAAATAACATAGGTTATGCAAAACTACGATAGGTCATGGGGGAGGGGTACCCCCGTAGCAAATTTTTATTATCGAACACCTACAGAATTATTACAACGAAAGTCTAAAATTGTTGTTCCACTTTTTCAAGGAGTTGTTTACTGGACAAAATGTAGGGGGGGATAGAATCTGTGGTGGCACCACCCCCCCATACATTTCCCATTTAATTTCAGCAAAAATGTTACAAAATTGTTCCCTCGAGGAGTTGTTTTACTGGACAAAAATAGTAATCAAATATCTGAAGAAATATTACAGCGAAAATCTTTTAATTTGTTCAAATCCTCATCCTGATTTTTTTTAAATGTCTCGATTTTTTTAATTGTTTCTGAATTTAGAAAGGAGTAGAATTTTAATGCAGCAAAGCGTAACGGGAGGTTTTAAATGAAATTGAATCTAAACTAGAACTTGAAATATTATCCGAAGTAGAGACTTCACTAGAATTTTACATATTCTAAATGGAACTAGAAGTTATTCTAGGTTAACTGAACTTAAAGCTGAAATCAAATCTGAATTATTATACGGAATGTGACCTGGAATCTGAATTAAGAAACAGAACTTTATCTAGAATCTGAACTAGAACAAGAAATAGAATCTGAAGTATAATTCGGAATATGAACTAGAATTTTATTTGAAATCTGGAGTAGATTCTGAATTGGTATGAGTGGGTTCTGAACTGTAAGTTGAGTTAGAATCCGTATTAAAATTTAAACTGGAATCTGAAAGCAGAACTCTAATTGAATTAGAATCGAACTAGAACTGAATTTGAATTAGAATTTAATGTGGTCTGAACTGAATGGTGATTTAGAGCAGCATCAGAATGGAACATTTTATTTTTTTATTTATTTTTTCCTTTATTAAAATTATTTTCCCCACTGTAGTTTATATTTTCTTTATATCTTAATGAGCTTAAAGCTTTATAGCTTTATCAAAGAATCATTTCTTTATATTAAAATCACAAAAATCGTTGTAAAAACAACGAGAAAAGTTTATAAATTTCAAATGTCTTAAATCGGTAATAAAAAAATATTAAAACAAATAAAAATGAATTTAATAAAAATTTTAAAAAGAAATTATAACTTTTTTTATTTTTTTGATATTAAAAAAAAATTTTTTTGGGACTTAACCACTTTTAGTGTTCAATTCCCTCTTCCCCCAATACATGTTTTGCCATAAAAGAAAACTTAACTGAATGATTCAATAACAAGATTATATCGCAATAAAATTTATAAGGCATTATAAATTTAATGGTTACCCCCTTCTGCTGCCGCTTCTTCTCTCTTCTTCTTCTGGACATACTTTCCAAGCAAAAACAGAAGCAGCTACATACATACGACTTCAGCTAAAAATCATCAATAAAATCCAGATTTATTTATTTATTTTTTTGGTTTTTAAGTGTCTTCTGATCGTTAAAAATAAACAAAAATATTGCCCCCCACTCGGAAAATAAATATTTTCAGTCTTTTTTACCCTCCTCCACCACCATAAGTGGTCAAAAGAGGGAGGGTATGTTAACTTAGTCATTCAGAGTGTAACACTAAGAAGGAATCATTTCAGACTCCATAATGTATATATATTCTTGCATCAAATCAAAATCTGAGTCAATTTAGGTAGGACACGCCCACATCCACTGAGAAGCCCTGAGAAGTTTTCTATTTAAATCCAGCAAAATCTCGGTGCATTGTACTAAAAGATATATACCAACCTCTAAGTTCAAGCAACGAACTCCCGTAAAAATTGTCCATTATAAGTCATTTTAATAAGAATGAAATTTTGTCATGACATTAAGTTATCTGTGAGCTTCATTACCTTTCAAAAATGAGCAAAATCGGTTCGGTAGAAAAGAAGTTATAGGCAAAAATATTACTAATTTTATGATTCATTTAGTGTTCCTGTGTTATATTTGTGAGTATATGTGTGAGTGTGTTTGTACAAAACATGTACAAAAGTTTGTACAAAATTACTTCACACGAGGTTTGGTGCAGGGTATTGAGAATTTGGCATAGCTGACTATTGTATTCTTACTTGTTTGGAAATAAAGTAATAAAAAATTACAGACGTAAATAAGAACAAACGCTAAATCTAACGCAATAAAATTAATGAGATTCTTTAGTGTTTTGACAAAAATTAAAGGGATTGAAGTCAGAGAAAATGATTTATTTATATTTTTTAAAAATTTTATTGATTTTATAAAAATCTTAATTGGAATGTTTTTCTTTTATTATTTTGAAAATTATTGAAATTAACGTAAGTTTACATCATAAAATCTTTTTAAATCGATTGTTTTTGGAAATAATTCAAGAACTTTGAAACTATTAGACATATCACCATGAAATTAAACAAAGTTGAAGCTGAAGTATTTTCGAGTTGATATGTGGGATAACAGGATCCTATTTTATTAGGGTCGTAAATGCCGACCCTCCAAATTTGACCATCTTAGCATGTCCATATCACGTAGTGTTTTCAAATCGATGATTTTTGGAAATAATTCTGTAGCTTACGAAATGTCAAAGTTATCTTAATGAAATTCAATATGGTAAAAGTTTAAGTGTTTTCGAATTGATCTGAAAAAGTACAGGAATCTATCTAGTCAGGGGCGTAGTCAGTGACCCTCCAAAATTGTCCAACTCGGGTGGGTTAATTTAAAAAAACTCGCAAAAAAAAAGAGAATAAATGATACCTTTAAAATCTCTCTAAAAAATGCCCATATATAGGTTCTATAATATCTATAAAAACACTAGAACTTGCAGATTCAAAATTTTTTTGAAAAATAATAATTTGAATGTCATTTGGTGTCAAAATTTTACGATAAACTTAAAATTTCAAATGTTTGCAGTTTTAATGAGAAATAAACTTAAGTTTTGAACTTAAGTAAAATTAAGAGGAATAACAGTATATTCATATTCTGTACGATGTATATGAGTTTATGCATTAATCATTGAATTAAAAAAAACATCCAACTTTTCTATACGGAAAACCCGAAATCCCAATCCGTATAAATCGTGTTTAAAAGTTTGCTTTTTTTCAACTGATATGATCACCATAATATTGAGGGGGCAGTTTGGCGGAAAATACTTCATGGGTATTTAGCTTAGATACAAAGTTATATATCAAAGATAATTTAAAGACGATTTCAGCTTTGTGACCAACTTTGGAAAGGGCTTGTAGGAAAGTATTTGCCGCAAGCTTTCCAGGGCTAAATGCATTTCCCTTAAGATTTCTTTGCTGTCATTTTGAAAAATAAAAAGAATATCAAAACTTTAATTAAATTGAAATGAAATTTCTCGTAGTCTCAATATGATATATTAAAGTCGACCAATATTTAGGGAATTAAAAAAATTCCAACCTTTTCATACAGAAATACACAAAATCCCCATCCGTATAAAACATGTTTAAACATTCGAATTTTACACTAAAAAAGCTGATACTGTCATTATGAGGTCAAGGCTTAAGAGCAGGTCTTTATCCCAATTTCGCCCAAATATCTTTATAAACCAGTAACACATTTTTAAAGTCCAAAACAAAAACTTAGTTTTATAAGTCATAAGGCGCTTTGCCACCCTTATAAAGTCGTGATAAACCTTCCCAGTTTTATCCGTCCTTAGGCCAGTAAAAAAGATTGGGAAAGTTATTGAAATCAATTTGAATACTCCCACATGAACTGCTCTTATGTCATTTGATAATTTGCTTTGTATATTTTTATCAGTAAAACAAATTCTTGAGGAAGTGATTGGGGTCGAATATGAAAACTATTGCTGTTTTAGTTCTTTATATTTTCAAAAATAAACATTTTCCTTCAGAGGGTGACACCTCCCCCTATGATCCTATACGCGTCCACTAAAGTTACTTGACAAATTTGTTGACACCATATTTAAAAAATCCCGTTGTAGTGGTTCTTGAGATATTCGATTATCAACATTTTCTTTGTATGGATGCTATCTCTCCCCCTGATCCTATCTGTCCCTCATTTTGTGTAGCAAACCAAATTCGAAAATTCTCGCTGTTAAAATTCTTTACATATTCGATGATCAATATTTGACTTGTATGAGAGCTAACACTTCCCCTGATCCTATCCGTCTTACATATTGTCTCGTAAAAAAATTTCTTGAAAAATTGGGTCCAAATTTTGAAATTCTCACAGTTCTTTATATATTCGCCAATCAAAACTTGCTTTTTATGGGGGCTACCTCTCCCCTGATTTTATCTGCGCCAGATTTTGTCATGTAAAATAGTGCCTTGAAAAAATTATTGGAACCAAATTTGAAAATTTTCGATAAAGTGGATATTTAAATATTCGATAATCAATATTTTTTCTTTTTATAGGGAGTATTTGGAAAGACTGGAATTATCAGATTACTCAAATAATTTTATTCCCCTTCCCTATTTAGTTTAGTCTCTTCTAATTTAATTTCCATATTTTCCCAAAAATTATTCTGTATGCAAATTAATTTTTTTCATTCTCATTATTAAATCTCCTTAACAAATTTTTATAGACCCTTTAAAATGTCCCCCTGTTTCTTTTTGCATTTTGTTGCACCCAAACATTATTGTATTTAAGTACATGATTGTATGTTAAACGAAAATATGTTTAGAAATATTTATTCCATTTTATGTCCATGTTCTCCAGAGTTTGGAGAAAATAATTTATATTTTGACATTTTTGACTGATTTATAGATTGTTGTGGGTCAGTTTTTTTTCTAAGTCTAAGTGTCTGCTTTGGAGTCTTTTTTTACGAAAACAGTTTATATAACATGAAAAATAAATATTAACAAAAATGCAACATTATGTGGCATAAAAATAGCGAAACATTGTTGCAAAAACATACTGGAGAAAATTCCAGTTTCACTATTAATGTCATTTAGTTTGATTCTATTTCAGGCTCTTGTTCAATTCAAATTTAATTCCAGCTTGATGTCAATTTAATTCCAATTTCAGTTTAGTAGGATTCTAACTTGATTCCAATTACTTTAGATTTAAATTGTTTTTTGTTTAACTTTTGCATGATCTTTTTTTAAATTTATTTAGTTTGCAGTTTGGTTTTACTTCAAGTCTCGATCGACTCTAGATCAGCTGAGTTCTGCTGTAACTTCATTCTGTTTTCAATTTGCATGATTTATATTTATTCATATCTAGTTTGATTCCATCTAAGATTGATAATAATTTTACTTTTCTTTGATATTCGTTCGACTGGAATTCAATTCTAAGTTGATTCAAGTGTGATTCAAATTTGAATCTAGATTTATTCTAATTCAATTCTAATTTTACTCTGATGCGGGCCTAGTTCGACTACCACATGATTTTAGTTAAAGCCTTTGATTCTAGTTAGATTTAAGTTTGATTCCAGTTTGTTTAAATCTAGATTGATTTTATTTATATTCTAACTTGATTCTAAGTTCAATTTAATTATTGTATGATTTTATTTTGATGCTAATTTAAACCTAGTTCAAGTTCAAATTCAAATTCTAGTTAAACTCTAGCTCAAGATTTTAGTACGATTCGACTCTAGTTCAAGTTTGGTTTAATAAGAGTTATACTTCAATCACCACAATGTAAATTCGTTTGTAGTTGTATTCTAGTTAGAGTTGCTTCAAGTATAACTCCTTTCATATTCTAGTCCATTTCAGTTTGGCTCTAGTTCAGCTGTATATATGTATTCGAAATTTATTTCGAATCTGGTACGATTCTAATTCAGGTTCGTTAAAAATTTAGTTCAGATTCTAGTTCAAATTTTTGCTAGGATTATATTTTAGTTCTAGATAATAGTTCAGCTAAAGATATGATTCTATTACAGATTAAAACTCTAATTCTAGTTCAAAATCTAATTTCTGTTTTCATTCCTATTGTGATCACAGTTAAGGTTCTGGTTTGAAACTTTATTTTATTTTCTACTTTCAGATTCTAGTTTGATTTCCAGTTGATATTCCTTATCAGAACCTTGTTCAAAGTCTAGTGCAGTTCCATTTAAGATTCTAGCCTGGTTTTTGTAACAATCTTCTTGCTGAAACAGCTTCAATTTTAATTCAGTTCTTGTTAAGCTCTAATAAATTTTTAGTTCAGACTTTAACTGTGATTTTTGCTCAGATTGTCAGATTTTTGATAAAGTCTAGATTCAGTTCTAATAAGATTCTAGTTCAGAAACCAGTTTAGATTCTAGATAAGACAGATTCTAGTTAGGTTTCCAGTTAAGATTTAGGCTCTAGTTCAGATTACATTTCAAAATCTAGTTCTTATTGCAGTTCATAATGAAGCCCAAGCTATAGTAATGTTCAGACTTTAGTTCAGTTCGAGTTTAGATTTATTTAGATTCCAGTCCTTATTCTAATTCAGATTTTAGTCCGGATTGTAGTTAAATTGCAATTCAGTTTATGTTTCGGGTTGTAGTTTAAATTCTATCAAAAATTTTTGTTCAGATTCTAGCTGAGGTTGTAGTTCAGGTTCTAGATCATAGTTAAAATTCCCTTCTAATTAAGATTCTAATTCAGACTCTTTTTCATTTTCAGTTCAAGTTCAGTTCTAGTTCACTTCTAGTTTAGTTCTAGTTCAGTGGTTTAGTTCCTTATTCAGTTCTAGTTCAATTCAAGTTCAGTTCAATTTCAGTTCTAGTTCACTTCTAGTTTAGTTCTAGTTCAGTGGTTTATTACTTATTCAGTTCTAGTTCAATTCAAGTTCAGTTCTAGTTCAGTTTTTAGTTCAGCTCTAATTCAGTTCTAATTCGGTTCTGCTTCAGTTCTAGTTTAATTCTAATTCCTAGTTCTTTCTCTAGAACTAGTGCAGGGTATTTGGAAGTCATTACAGCTTAATGCATTTTTTTCTTTTTGTTCTTATTTCTATTTATTTGTTGCAATTTCAAGTATCCATATTTGTTGCTCTCTAAATACACAAGGCGTTACAGATTTGTTGCAGGCGGCAAGCAGCTTATTTGTAGATACATATTTTGTATTTGTTATTTTTGTGTTTTTATCGAAGATTTATGGTTTTTGTAAAAGATTTTAGGTGGCAAACTTTGAGTGTAAATATAAATTCAATTTCTTACTGACAGTCAAACAGGGAATGACAATTTGTCAAAATTTGTAAGAAATTGTAGCTGGAGATATGAGTCATTTGGAATAATAATGTAGTTCTATGTGTTTTGTGAGAGGTTAAGTAAAATTGTATTATAAAGTTTTAAAAAGACCTTTTTTCAGCCAGATAATGGAATCTAAAGGGGACCTCTTTATATAGACTTCACTGTAATAATTTTCCAATTAATTATTTAAATTAATTGTCAAGGAAAAATAGTTTTTTTTTCATTTAAAAAAAGTTTTCTGTTCGAGTTAAATTATTTTAATCGAATTTCTTTAAATTCAATTTAAGTGTTGAAATTTATTTTCTTCTTTTCTGCAGAAAAGACTAGAACTTGTTAAATACTTTTGTTGTAACTTAGACCTCTTTCACTTGTTAGACACAAAGAAACTTTTATTCTTCTCTTCTTTCCCACTTGCTGTTCCTTTTTTCTTTTTTGAACATTTCTAATCCATTAGTTTCGTTAGATTTTTTTTTCGTCTTCCCAAATTTTACTCTTTCTCCACTTTCTAGAGAAAAAAATGGGATACAGTATTTTTTTCCATTGCGCCAGCTGTAAAATTTCACATTTCAGTGTTGTTTTTTCGTATGATTTTTCCTCACGCATTTTGTGTGAGTTTAAGTCTCAAAACATTTGAATTTTGTTTCCTCAATTCTTTAAATGTGTCTGCACTTTGGTGTTTTGTGATTTGTTTTGCTTTACATAAATTATTTGAGGAGCTTTTTTTTTCTTTTCATTCTGTAACTCCTACCATTTTTACAATGGGGCAGGATCCAAAAGTGGTGATCAGATTTCTAATTCAGATTTTAGTTCAGGTTTCAATTTTAATTGTATCAGTAAGGATTTTTGATCAGATGTTAGATGACATTTCCTGACCGGATTCTAGCTTAAATTCAAGTTCAGATAATTTGGATTCCAAATCGCAGGTAGGATTCTAGTTCGATTTTAAGTTCTGATTGAAGTTCACATTCTAAGCCGGATTCTGGTTCTAATTCAATATCCATTCTCTTGTTTGAAGTCAGATTCTAGTTAAACTTATGGTTTAGACACTGATTTTAAGTCTTTATTCGGATTCTGGTTTAGATTCTAGTTGAGATTCTGTTTCAAATTCTAATGCATATTCCTGTTCGGATTCAGACTCAGATTCTGGTTCAGATTCCAGTTCACATTCTACATCTCATTCTAGCTCAGATGCTTTTCGGTTTTCTGGTTCACATTTTAGTTCATATTGTGGTTCAGATTCCATTTTAGACTTATTCTCATTCTTGTTCAGATTTTGTCACAAGTTCTTATTAAAGTTTTAGTTCGGTTTCGGATTCCAGTTTAGTTTATAGTTCAAATTCTGTTTCAGATTCTAATTCAAAACGCAGTTCAAATTTTCGTTCAGATTCTGGTTTAGATTTAAAAGTTCTGACTCTATTTCAGAATCTGGTCTAGGTTCTAGTTAAATTTCTGGTTTAGCTCTTAGTTGAGATTCTGGTTTAGATTTTTTTCCGATTCCATAGATTTCCAGTCCAGTTTTCCGTCCAGATTTAAATTCGGTTTCTACTTCAGATTCTAGTTCAACATTAAATTTCGGATCTTAGTTTGGATTCTAAATCGCAGGTCGGATTCTAGTTCGATTTTAAGTTTTGATTGAAGTTCACATTCTAAGCCGGTTTCTGGCTCGGATTCAAGATGGATTTTCTTGTACGAATTTCAGCTTATATTCTTGATTAGATTCAAGCTTAGATCTTCTTTTAGATCTAATTCTAGATTATATTTCGGATAAAGTACACATTTATTACAAGTTTCAAATATTTCTTTACATTTCAGTTCTGCTTGTAATATGAGTTCAAAATTATAATTCTGATTTTACTTCAGACTCCAGTTTAGCACAATTTAGCTTAAATTGCTAATAATTTATAGCAGGTTTTGGTTAAGATGCTTATTCTGCTTCAGTTTCTAATTTATTTTATAGTTCAGATTCTTATTCAATTTCTTTTCGGAAAATGGTTCAGATTCTAGTTTATTTTTCATATTCAATTCCAATTCTAGTTCAGATTATAGTTCAGATTCGAATGAAAATTCTGTTTCACATTATAGTTCAGTTTCTACTTCTGGTTCAGATTCGAGTTAAAATTCTAGTAACTGATTCTGCCTGCAATCAATTTCAGATCCTTAAAGTTTAAGTCCAGATTCTGATTCATATCTTGTTCAGATTATGTTTCAGATTGCAGTTCAAATTTAAGTTTAAATTTTTCTAAAACAGATTTTGATTCCAATTTTAGTTTAAATTTTGATTCAGAGTTCATATCCTCGTTCATATTGTGATCAAAGCTCAGAGTATCGTTCAGCTTCCATTTCGATATCTAATTTTTTGTTCTCGTTTAGATTTTGTTTCGTATTACAATCTCCGTTGAAGTTCAGATTCTCTTTTAGATTTTAGTTCAGAATCTGGTTTAGGTTTTTGTTCAGATATTTTTGTTCAAATTTCGATTTAGATTCAGATTCTTTTTGAGGTTAAATTCAGACTCATGTTCAGAATCTAGTTCAAATTCAAGATGACATTGCGGATTTTAGCAATGGTCCTTGTTAAAATTCAGCTTCTTGTTCAGATTCTGATTTAGGTTAAACTTTAGTTTGGGCCTTTAAATTGAAATTCTACTTAAGTTTTTCATTCAGACTGTATTTCAGATGCCAATTTATATTGCATATCAAATTCTGATGAACTTGAATCTAGTTCAGATTCTGTTTCAAGTTTTGGTTCAGATTCTAGTTTAGATTCAGGATCAAATTCTCATTAAAATTCTAAATTACATGGTTGTTCATATTCTAGTTTAAATTTAAATTCAGATTTTAAGTTCAATATCCTGATCAAATTTTGGTTGATATTCCGGATTCTAGCTCAGACTCATTTTCACATTTTACCCGGTATTCCAGCACAGATTCCGGTAAGAATTCTAGTTGCGATTTTCGTTTTACTTCAGCTTCGAGTTTAGATTTTAATTTTGATCCTGTTTAGGATTTCACTTCAGATTTTGATTTCTAGCATTTTTCAAAAATATTCAATTCTGCCCCATTGTTTTTTCAACGGGTGTCGTTAAAGTATTTTGTCTAACCGTTGAATTTTAGAATTTATGCGTGACGCATAATTTCCACAAAAGAAATCAAAGAGACTGGAGGCGCAAAAAAGCATGGATTTCAATAATAAAAATGAGTACAAGATTATTGGAAACCTCTTAGGAGGATTAAGGAGATAAAAAACCAACACAAAGTGATGGCCAAACTTTAAAGTTTTAAAGGGCCACAATTTGAAAAGAAATTAAATTATTTTGGTAAAAAGAGAGGAAATTAATTCTAATTAAAATCGTTATTAAAATAAAGTCCCCTTTAAAGCAGCCAATGACCCCTAAAATACTGTTTAACATAAGTTTCCGCTAAATGTGAGTCTTTCAGTCTTAGACTGACTCAGTCTCGATTAAAAATTCTTTTCATGTCTTAAGAAAAATAAAAAGCTCGTGCCTTTGTCTGTTTACCGCTGTTGCACGATTATTTTCACCATAAAGGTGTTGCAACAGAAGCGCTTAACAACCCAAACCATTCATTCGTTCACTCATTCATTCATTGTGTTGCAACAGCCGCAGCAATAACAACTGGAAGAACAATCGGGAATAAAAGCATGCGTGTCACATTAAAATGTTCGACTGAAAAAAGACTACAATTGTAATTTTTATTGTTTTGTTGTTGTTGTTACTTTTTTTCAATCTACAATTTTGTGAAAAAGAATGTTATTTCGGTTGTTTTCTTGTCTTTTAGACAAAAATTTGAAGTTCAAAGTGTTTTTAGCGGCAAAACAGTGTTTTGAAGAGGGAAAAACTAAAAACTTAAATCGTCGATTTAATAATTAAATTTTTTCTAAAAATTAAATTTTCACTAAAAATTGAAATTTTCACTAAAATTGAAAATTTCACTAAAAATTGAAATTTTCACTAAAAATTGAAATTTTCACTAAAAATTGAAATTTTCACTAAAAATTGAAATTTTCACTAAAAATTGAAATTTTCACTAAAATTAGAAATTTTCACTCAAAATTGAAATTTTCACTAAAAATTGAAATTTTCATTAAAAATTGAAATTTTCACTAAAAATTGAAATTTTCACTAAAAATTGAAATTTTACTAAAATTGAAATTTTCACTAAAAATTGAAATTTTCACTAAAAATTGAAATTTTCACTAAAAATTGAAATTTTCACTAAAAATTGAAATTTTCACTAAAAATTGAAATTTTCACTAAAAATTGAAATTTTCACTAAAAATTGAAATTTTCACTAAAAATGGAAATTTTCACTAAATGAATTAAATTGAAATTTTCACTAAAAATTGAAATTTTCACTAAAAATTGAAATTTTCACTAAAAATTGAAATTTTCACTAAAAATTGAAATTTCACGTAAAATTTAAAATTTCACTATAAATTTAAATTTTAATTTCCATAACAATGAAAATTTTCACAAAAAATAGAAACTTTCACTAAAAATTTAAAATTTTACTAATAATGGAAATTTTCAATAAAAGTTGAAATTTTTTACTAAAATTTTAATGTATTGAATATGGTAATTTTTACCATTTTTTTCTTATCCAATCACTGTCTTTTTTGTTACCTTTAAACTATCCCTTAAAATAATGGCATTCCTTACATATTTGTACCATGTTCTTAGGTTTTTTAAAGTTATTGTTAAAAATATTGCGAAATTCATTATTTCAACCAAAAATTCAAGACAAAAGAATTGCAAGGAAGAAATCATCTTGTTGTTTAATTTCAATAAATTTTGCATAAATATTTTTATTACTTTTTAAAGAATCGTAAATTCTCTGTAATTCTCGTTTTTAATACAAATTAAAATTCTCTTAAGATGATTGTTTTTAAGTCCTTTGGAGAAAATTTTATTTATAGGACTTAATAAGTTTATTGTGGTTTCATAAAATAACCAATTTTTCTGCAAATAAGCCATAATTTATAAATTTATTATATTTTTATTAATTTCTTGCTTAAATTTCCGTTTAACATTAAATTTATATTTTAATTTTTATGGTTAAAAAATTTTGTTATTTCGACTTAAAGTCTTTAAGGAAAAAATGTTTGCAAAGTTGTTTCAATTGAAACTGCATGAGTAATTGCATTTTATTGAAATTTATACAAAAACAAATGGAAGAAATATTTATGTTTTCTTAAATCCAGTACCTAAATACCAGCAAAAACACCACAAGCTCATAAAAAACGGAGAGAAGACCATAAAAACCCCAGAAACACTTAAGAAAATATCATTAAATATGTTGGAAGATATTAAAGTAAAGTAAGAGGATCCATAGGGATAAGGCGAAAATAAATATTTGAAAACAAGACAGTCACTTACAAAAGTAATGAAATATGTATATAATAAATTTCATAAGAAATTCTTATAAATCAAATATTTAGCTTTTATTAAAGTGAATTTTTTGGAGTCACAATTATGTACCCAGTTCTGTCTTTTTATACTATTTCAAAACTACCCATTCAGTCCTTGCATCTGTTTACTATCCCCTTAATTTTCTTCCCCACTGTAGCCCAAACTAAATCACTCCTGTTTATTTAAAATTTATTTCACACGTGTTATTACTCTTCATCTCTACTCTCGGCAATTATATCAGATTCGACTTCTGACACAATACAACATATTGCCATGTTCTCATCCGATTCCATTTCGCCCTTACGATTTTACTTCACTTTCCAACTCAGTTTCTATTTCATATCATATTTTAATTCAGAATCAAGTACAAATTCTGGTTTAGTTTATAGTTCATTTTCATTTGAGATTCTAATTCAGATTCTTCTCAGAACGCAGTTTGTTTTGTGGATAAATTCTATTCCAGATTCAGGTTCAGATTCTCCTTTAGATTCTGCTTCAGATTCTACTTCAGATTTTATTTTAAATTCCGATTCAGACGACGTGATTTCAGCAGTCACCAGTAGATCCCCAGTCCTCCTTATTTTCTTTAACTGCCTTTCTCGTTTCATTCTCTTTACTTTTCTTCCCCACTGTAGATCCATCTAAATAATTTCTATCACTTATCTCTTGTTTATCCAATGTTTATTTCACACTTTTTATTACTCTTCATCTTCATCTCAAGTCTCAGCAATTATAATGCATTTTAAGCATTTTTTAAACCTATAAAAACAGCAGCAACAGCAGCATCATCACATTTATGTTCATCTTCACCTTCTACACATGTTCCATGAATTTTAGTTAACACTTGTTTGCGATAAAGGATTTATTTACTTAACTTCCTCTTTTGGCTAAAATTCTCTTCGCTCTTTTGGGCTCTTAAGTAGATAATTTTATTAAAAACCAATCAAATAGTTGATTGAAATTGTAATAACAAACGTTTTTATAGGTTTTGAAAACATTTATTGCCTAAACGTGTGATATTTTTTTATCACTTCACTTCAATCATGTTATCAAAGGTTTATTTTTGGCGAATATATAGAGAGAGGTAGGTCACGTGAAGATTATTAAGAAAATTGAAGAAACAATATTAAATTTCGGGTGAAAAGCAAAGAAAATTTAATCAGTTCTGGTTTAGATTCAATTTAAGAATTTTATTCACGTTCTTGGGCAGATCTTAGCTAGAATCTATATAAACTTTTAATGCAGATCACTAACAATCAAGTTCCAGATTTTCTTATTCAAACTCCACTTAAGTTATAGTTTAGACTTCAGTTCAATCTCCAGTTAAGATTCTAACTCAGATTTTATTTCAGGTTATAGTTTAGATTCCGGTTAACATAACATTTTTAAAATATCAATACCAATTCAAGATCACATTTTGCTGCACATTCAAATCAAGATTACAGTTCTTATTTTAGTTTAGAATCTTCTATTGATTCCAGTTCTAATACTCATACAGTTTCTAAACCAGAATCAAGCTTAGATTTTCTTAGATTTAACAGTTTAAATTCTCAATCACTTCCTAATTCGGAATCTAGTTCATGTACTCGATAAGACTTTTCTTAGTCCAATTCAGATTTTTGTTTAAATTTTAGTTCAGATTCTAGTTCAGATTCTGGTTCGATTCCAGTTCAGATTCTAGTTCATATTTTCGTTTCGAGTCTAATTCAGATTCTGGTTCGATTATAGTTCAGATTGTAGTTCAGATTGTAGTTCAGATTCCAGTTAATATTTCAGTTCAGATTCTAGTTCAGATTCTTGATCGATTCTATATCAGATACTAGTTCATAATTTCGCTTTGAGTCTAATTCAGGTTCTGGTTCCATTATTGTTCACATTCTAGTTCAGATTCTGGTTCGATTCTATTTCAGATTCTGGTTCATATTTACGTTTCGAGTCTAATTCAGATTCTGGTTTGATTATAGTTCAAACTTAAGTTAAGATTTCAATTTGTGCTCTAATTTGAATGCCAATTCAAAATCTAGTTTGGATTCTAGTAAAATTTTTAGATCAGATTCTAATCCGGTTTTAGTTCAATTTCAGATTTTCAGATATTACACAGATTCTACTACGGTTAAAGTTAAATTTCAGATTCTTTTCAGATTTAATACAGCTTCTACTTCAGATTTTTGTAAATTCTGAAACAGATTACTTATAAATATATACTGTTTCAGATTCTAGTTCAGTTTCTATTTCAGAATCTACTCTAGAATTTAGTGTGGATTCTTGTTTAGATTCTCATTTAAATTGTTGTTCAGTTTAGAGTTTGGATTCCCAATCAAATTCAAGTTCTACTTTTGATTCTGATTGTAGTCAATATTATAATTCAGATTTTAATTCAGATAAAAATCAGATATTTAGATTTTAAGCTAAATTCTTGTTCTCAATTCCAGATAAGATTCCTACTCAGATTCTATTTCAGTTTCTATTTAAGAATTTATCCCAGATTGAGTGCGTATTCTAATTCAGATTCTTATTTAAAATTCAGGTCAGCTTTTAGTTCCGATTCTAAACCAAATTATCGATCAGATCCAGTTTAGATTATTACTCAGATGCCAGTTCAGATTAGCGTTTTGATTCTGATTCACATTATATGCCAGATATCAGTTTCAAGTTCGGATTTTATTTCTTATTCTAATTTGCTTTTATTTCAGATTCTAAATCAGATTCCAGTTTAGATTCACGGATTCTAATTCAGATTTTAGTTTTTATTTCTAATTAGATTTGATTTCAGAATACTTTTGTAATTTTTATAGAAAATAGAAATTTTCACTAAAAATAGAAATTTTCACTAAAAATAGAAATTTTCACTAAAAATAGAAATTTTCACTAAAAATAGAAATTTTCACTAAAAATAGAAATTTTCACTAAAAATAGAAATTTTCACTAAACATAGAAATTTTCACTAAACATAGAAATTTTCACTAAAAATAGAAATTTTCACTAAAAATAGAAATTTTCACTAAAAATAGAAATTTTCACTAAAAATAGAAATTTTCACTAAAAATAGAAATTTTCACTAAAAATAGAAATTTTCACTAAAAATAGAAATTTTCACTAAAAATAGAAATTTTCACTAAAAATAGAAATTTTCACTAAAAATAGAAATTTTCACTAAAAATAGAAATTTTCACTAAAAATAGAAATTTTCACTAAAAATTGAAATTTTCACTAAAAATTGAAATTTTCACTAAAAATTGAAATTTTCACTAAAAATTTAAATTTTCACTAAAAATTGAAATTTTCACTAAAAATTGAAATTTTCACTAAAAATTGAAATTTTCACTAAAAATTGAAATTTTCACTATAAATTGAAATTTTCATTAAAAATTGAAATTTTCAATAAAAATAGAAATTTTCATTAAAAATTTATATTTTCATTAAAAATTTAAATTTTCACTTAAAATTTACATTTTAATTAACAAATTAAATTTTCACTAAAAATTTATATTTTCTATAAAAATTTATATCCATTTTTTATTTATCTCTTTAATTTTTTGTCTTAAAAAAATTCCTCATTAAATACGTCGTTTAAACTCCCTTCTTATATTAACAAATTTCTGTGACTTTCTCTCGGTAAAATAACTTTAAATTATTTATCACAAAACCAATTTACTAATCCTGATTTGAAGTTTTTTTTTCTTTTCTTCACTATTTGCGATTATTACTTGGTTACCTCAAATTATCCGCTTCTTTGCATCACTTTTACTTGTATTTCTGTAACTTTTCGTTTTTTTTTTTTTTTTGGAAAATCTTGTTGGTTTTAACTTTTGTTTCCCGAACAAAAAAATTACTTAATTAAAACTAAAAACATAGAAAATCTTATGATGACGACGTTTTGTCTTGTAATGAAATTTTTGGATTTAAATGAACTTTATGGATGCCACACACCTTGATGACGTTGATAATAATGATGATGATGACGATGTTTTGGATTCGTTTTAGGGACTCAAATGTAAAACATTACAAAGTAAATAGACTTAAGATCTAAGAAACTCCATTTAATAATGCAAAAATCCCCAAGAAAAAACAAGTAGTAAAATGATTGAAGATAACTTGTTAAGAGTAGAAAATGAAAAAAAAATATGCGTTGGATATCATAAAGTCACGATTTGATTATAAAGTCCAAGAAAAAGAAATAAGGAAAATAATACAGAAATAGCTTCCCAAAAAAAGAAATCAGATGAAAGAGAAAAAATACAGAAACTGTATTGTTTAAGTACTTAAACTACTACAAGTACCGATGTCACTGCAATGAATTAAATGAAGAAATAACTACACTCAGAAAATTTTCAAGTATTTTCTGAAAGCTCAGATATTCCAGCCTACAATGTTCCTTAAACAAGACATATTTGTTCTGATTTTTTTTAATTGTATCATTATAATTGTTTTCATCCCATTTTTTCTCTTAGTGTATGTTAAATATTTTTTTTCATATTGTCTTGTTACGTTTATATTTTCCTTTGCTTTTTGCTTTATATTTTTTCTCGAAATAATTTGAATAAATTTATGGGTTTTCAATTTTATTTTGTCTCGCATGTCGGTCTGTCTTCATGTCCATATATTTGTCTTTTCATCCATTTGTGTTCGTTGGTCTGCTGTTTGACATTAAACGGTTGCACTCCAATTGTTGGCTTTAATATGAATATAATTTTTGTTTATATTAAAATACCCTACGCAAGTCATTACAAGTTATGATTCAGCTTTTAATTCTAGTTCATTATTAGTTAACAGATTCTAGTTTAGATTCTAAATCAGGCTTCTAATCAGATTCCAATTCTGATTATTAGATATACAGATAGATAGATAGATAGATAGATAGATAGATAGATAGATAGATAGATAGATAAATAGATAGATAGACAGATAGATAGATAGATAGATAGATAGATAGATAGATAGATAGATAGATAGATAGATAGATAAATAGATAGATAGATAGACAGATAGATAGATAGATAGATAGATAGATAGATAGATAGATAGATAGATTGATAGATAGATAGATAGATAGATAGATAGATAGATAGATAGATAGATAGATAGATAGATAGATAGATAGATAGATAAATAAATAGATAGATAGATAGATAGATAGATAGATAGATAGATAGATAGATAGATAGATAGATAGATAGATAGATAGATAAATAGATAGATAGACAGATAGATAGATAGATAGATAGATAGATAGATAGATAGATAGATAGATAGATAGATAGATAGATAGATAGATAGATAGATAGATAGATAGATAGATAGATAGATAGATAGATAGATAGATAGATAGATAGATAGATAGATAGATAGATAGATAGATAGATAGATAGATAGATAGATAGATAGATAGATAGATAGATAGATAGATAGATAGATAGATAGATAGATAGATAGATAGATAGATAGATAGATAGATAGATAGATAGATAGAAAGATAGATAGATAAATAGATAGATAGACAGATAGATAGATAGATAGATAGATAGATAGATAGATAGATAGATAGATAGATAGATAGATAGATAGATAGATAGATAGATAGATAGATAAATAGATAGATAGATAGATAGATAGATAGATAGATAGATAGATAGATAGATAGATAGATAGATAGATAGATAGATAGATAAATAGATAGATAGATAGATAGATAGATAGATAGATAGATAGATAGATAGATAGATAGATAGATAGATAGATAAATAGATAAATAGATAGATGGACAGATGGACAGATAGGATCTAAATCCAATAAGCTCAACTAGAATCCATTAAAATTTATGTTGTAATTCTTATTCACCTTCAATTTAAGATTCATTTTAAGATCTTAGTTCAGATTCTAATTAAGATTCATATTCAAATTCTTTTAAGATTTGGGTTCAGATTCGAGTACAGAAATTTTTTCAAATTCTAATTCTAGTTCAGATTTTTACTCAGCTTCTTTAGTTCAGAATTTAGTTCGGGTTCTAATTTACGTTACAGTTCTTATTCTAATTTAGATTTTTGTTTGGATCCTATTCCAGATAATCGTTTAGATTCTTGCTAGCTCATATTCTGATTTATATTCAAAATCTTTTTAATATTAGAGTTCAAAAGTCAGTTTAATTTCAAATTCAGCCCCTAATTCCTATCTCAAATCAACCTCAAGTTAAATCAGTTTATATTTTAGGTTCGAGTTTAGATTTGCACTCCGATCCATGTTTAAATTATGGTCCGGACTGTGGTTCAAAAGTTCTAAAATCCAGTTTATATGTTCAGATTTCAACTGAGATTTTACTTCAGATTCCAAATCAGTTATAATCCAGTTGAGACTCTAGTTCAGATATTATTCCAGTTCCAATTTTCAGTTAAAATAACTCTCATGATCAGATTCTAATTTATATTCGAGTTCAAGTTCAGATTTTAATTGAGATTCTATTTCAGATTTTTGTCCATGTACAAGTTCAAAATTTATTTATGATTCTAATTCAAGAACATTTTAGATTTTATATCTAACAAATCTTCAAATTATAACTCGGATCTGGTTTCAGATTATAGTTCGTATTCTAGTTTAGCTTCTGTCACATTTTTTAGTTTAGAATTAAGTTTGGAATATGAATTATATTCAAGTTCAGACTCAATCTTATATTTCAGTTCAGATTTAAAATCTGAAATAATTTAGATTCCTGTTTTGCTTCTAAGTGAAATTCAAGTTCAGATTATGATTTACCATGTTCTCACATTTTCCCATTCCTTTTAATATTTTACCTTGACTTTTAATTTTGTCTTTTCTTTATATCTCTCATTTTTATTTTGTAGTACATTTTTTTTTTAATTTTATCAAGTTGTAGGGGAGGGGTAGCAGGGTACTTTTTAATAACTAAAAACGGTAGTAGTGATCCCAATCTCTTAATATGCCCGTTAAATAAACTAAAACGTTATTAAGAGTATTTATTTCGTTTACCTTTTATCATCAGCTAAAGAGTCAATCCTTAATAGTTGACTGACTCTAAAGTTGACTATCTGAATACCTTTAATATATAAAATTAATATTTATGGTTTCTTTTTGCCTCTTTTTTGAGAAAAAAATTCATCTTTATCATTAATTTGACATCTCAAGTATCTAATTTACATATGAGTGAGACCTTTTTTATATTTTTCACTTTAATTCTTAATGATTTTATTGATTTAGTAAGACAAATAAATTGGGTTTTTTTTTAGATCGAAAATGATCTTGCAATATTTCTATTAATTCATTAACAAATTGATGGGAAAGATTTTGTTAGAAAGATAAGGAAGAAGTTAAAAAAGTGGTAAATGAATTGAAATTAGATGAATTTTGAATTAAAGAAATAGTTTCAATTCAAATTTCTCGATCATTTTGTATTTCAATCCTGGTTCAGTTTTGATTCTGTTGTAGTTCAGTTCAGTTCTAGTTCAGTTCTAGACCAGTTTTACTTCAGTTCAAGTTCAGTTTTAGTTCAGTTTTAGTTCAGTTTTAGTTCAGTTTTAGTTCAGTTTTAGTTCAGTTCTAGTTCAGTTCTAGTTCAGTTCTAGTTCAGTTCTACTTCAGTTCAGTTCTAGATCAGTTCAAGTTCAGTTCTAGTTCAGTTCAAGTTCAGTCCTACTTCAGTTCTAGTTCAGTTCCAGATCAGTTCTAGATCAGTTCTTGTGCATTCCTACATTAATTCTAGTTCAGTTCCAGATCAGTTCTAGATCAGTTCTAGTTCAGTCCTACTTCAGTTCTAGTTCAGTTCCAGATCATTTCTAGTTCAGTCCTACTTCAGTTCTAGTTCAGTTCCAGATTAGATCAATTCTAGTTCAGTTCTAGTTCAGTTCAAGTTCAGTCCTACTTCAGTTCTAGTTCGGTTCCAGATCAGTTCTAGATCAGTTCCAGTTCAGTCCTACTTTAGTTCCAGATCAATTCTAGTTCAGTCCTACTTCAGTTCTAGCTCAGTTCCAGATCAGTTCTAGATCAGTTCTTGTGCAGTCCTACATTAGTTCTAGTTCGGTTCCAGATCAGTTCTAGATCAGTTCTTGTGCAGTCCTACATTAGTTCTAGTTCGGTTCCAGATCAGTTCTAGATCAGTTCTAGTTCAGTCCTAATTCAGTTCCAGATCAGTTCTAGTTCAAACCTACTTCAGTTCTAGTTCATTTCCAGATCAGTTCTAGGTCAGTTCTAGTTCAGTTCTAGTTTAGTTCTAGTTCAGTTTTAGTTCAGTTGCAGATCAGTTCTAGATCAGTTCTAGTGCAGTCCTAGTTCAGTTCTGATTCAGTTCTAGTTCAGTTTTAGTTAAGTTCAAGTTCAGTTTTAGTTCAGTTTTAGTTCAGTTTTAGTTCAGTTCTAGTTCAGTTCAGTTTTAGTACACTGTTAGTTTAGTTATAGTTCAGTTGTAGTTCAGTTACAGTTCTAGTTCTTGTTTAATTCTAGTTAAGTTCTGTTTTATTTCTTCCTCAGTTATAATTCAGTTCTTATTTAACATTCACTTCTTATTTCAAAAAACAAATCTAAATCTATTTTTATATCTCAAACTAATTAATCTCTATTAAATTTGTTAATTAATTAAACTTAAATTTTCATAATTAAATATTATTTTCCTTATCAAACATTTTTGCTCTTAAATCAAGATATAAAAATTTTATATAAATTAAACGCTGCTATTTACAGTTTAATGATATTTTATTTTTAGGCACCTTTGAACACACACCCACACACATTTTTAAACAAGAAATTAGTTTCTTTTTATATGTTTTTGGGAAATAATTTTTCGTAATTTAAGTTTAAGTATGAATTTAGGATGGATTGAATGAATGAATGGATGAGAGTCGTCTGAATGTTTTTATTTTATTAAATCTTTGGAAGCGTAACCACAAAATCCTATTTTCTACTTGTGATACTTCAATGTCACAATAAAATAAAATTAATTAACTTAACACACACACTCATATAAACACACACAAACAAATACGGTTTACTCCCATACATTTAAAACGACATCCTTATTCACAAACATACACATACATATACACACAGACATTTCTTATCCTTGTCACTAACATTAAATCAATTAGTCTCACGTACTTTTGATTGTGTGTAGGTTTCTCCCTGTAACTCGTCAAGGTTTCACTATATATTTTGTTTTTGGAATTTTCGTTTTTCTGTTAACTTTTTTTCCTTCTTTTACAAATTTTCTCAAGGATTTTCTTTCCAGTATTTTTTTTCGTTTAAGGAATTTTATCCATGAATAAGATTTGTTATGGTTTAAAAATGTATTTCATCTCTCCGTGATGTTAGATTTGTATTGGAAGAAACATTTTTCTCTCACTCACTCATTCATCTCTTAGCGACAAATCTTTAAGAAAATTTATATCTTTTTAATACAAATGAATCTATTTAGTACCCTACAAAGGAAAGTAATAGCAAATTGATGAGAAATACTTAAATAGTTGGGATGTAGAAAACAGAAAAAGTCGACCTTCTCGACTGAAAAAATTTCTCAAATAATTCTTCAATTCAAGGAAAACTTCTTTTCTTCAAACTATGAAGAAAATTTCACGGATGTCATTAGTTTTATTAACTTTTTTAAGGAAGGAAACCTAAAAAAATTATGTATAAATGTCAAAGTTAAATAAAACAAAACAATGAACAGTGGAGACGATATAAAAATTCTAAGAGAACTAAACTAAAATTTCTGAACCAGATTCTAAATTAGAATCGGAACTGGATTCTGAGCCAGATTCTGAATTACATTCTAGATCATAAGAAGACTCTGAACTAGATTTTGTAATGGATTCTTAATGAGATTTTCAACTAGAACTAAGCCAAATCTAATTTAGATTCTGATTCTAGAATTAATTTGCAAATGAACTAGAGCTGATTTAGAAATGAACAAGAACTGCAGTTGAACTAGAACCTAAAACTGAACTCGAACTAGAAAAGAACCGGTCTCAACTGAACTCGAAATAAAAGAAACTTATTTACAACTGAAGTAGGATTAAACTAGAGTTGAACTAGAACTAATCAAAAACTGAACCAAAACCTAATTGGAACTGAATTAGAATCGTGCTTAAACCGATTAAGAACTGAGCTTCAACTGGCCTTGAACTGACTTAAAACAAATCGAAAACTGAGCTAGATCTGAGTTAAATCTGAAGTAGAACTGATCTCAAACTGAACTACAATTGTAGTAATGCTGAACTAGAATTGAAATACAACTACACTTAAACTGACTTTGGACAGATCTACAACTGATCTAGATATGATCTTAAACTGAAATAGAACTGAAGTAGAGCTGAACTAGAACTGATCTAGAATCTATAACTAAACTAGAACTGATCTAGAATTGATCTAGAACCGATCTATAACTGAACTAGTACTGAAGTACAGCTGCACTAGAATTGAACTTGGACTAATCTAGAATTTAAAACTGAACTACAACTGATCTAAAAATGATCTAGTACTGATCGAAATCTAGAACTGATCCAGAACTAATCTAAAACTGATCTAGAACTGTACTATAACTGAAGATCAAAATACAATTGATCTAGAATTGAACTAAATCTAACTTGAACTCGAACAAAACCTAATTTAAACGAAATCTATACTTCTATTCTTTACCACTGTTTTCTAGAATTTAACAAAAAATCTAAAACGAACATGTCTCCAAGACACGTATGAGCATTTATCAAAATCATTTACTACTTCATTGTTTCGCTTAAAAAAAAATAAATCGTACATGATTATGTACATGTCTGTGTGTGTGTTAGTTTGTAGGTTTGAATAAATAAGGGTCCCAGTGTCTTTGTAATTTAGTTAAAAGCAATAATGAGTACTATTTTCTTGCCAATATTATTTTTCTGTTTGTCTAAATGTGTGACAAAATGTCTACATAAAGGAAATCCTAACAGCAGTAAATCCTTAAATACAAATTATTATTAGTTACAGTGTTTTGAAATGTAGATGTGTACGTGCATTTACAACATTTACAATCAAACAAAAAAGGGAACAATAATCGTAACGATTTTTTTCTGTTATTTTTGCAAAAATAGAGAAAAAGCAAAAAGACAAAAGCAAATTTTCAACAAATTGCTACAATTAGTGATAATTATAAAACGTTAACAAGAGCATGATAAACTACAACAAAAGAAAAATTAAAGGAGAACAAATTAAAAAAGAATTGATGTTTATGGGACAAAATAGTTAAATAAACGACTTTTTCTCGTTTACACAAAAAATAAATGCGAAATGTTTTTAATAAGAAATTAACGAGTGTTAAGGGCAAAGAAATTATAAAATTGAGAATAGTGAAAGTGAATTACACCAACTGAAATCTTACTGAACTGAAAATTAACTAGAAATGAACAAGAAATGAACTAGAAATGAACAGAACTGATCCAGAACTGAACTGGAAATGAACTAAAACTGAACAAGAACTGAACTGGAATTAGAACTGAACTAAAACTAAACTAGAACTGAACAAGAACTGAACTAAAACTAAACTAGAACTGAACAAGAACTGAACTAAAACTGAACTGGAACTGAACTGGAACTGAACTAGAATTAGAACTGAACTAAAACTAAACTAGAACTGAACAAGAACTGAACTAAAACTGAACTTCAACTGAACTAGAACTAAACTAGAAATGAACTAGAACTGAACTAGAACTGAACTAGAACTGAACTAGAACTGAACTAGAACTGAACTAGAACTGAACTAGAACTGAACTAAAACTGAACTAAAACTGAACTAAGACTGAACTGGAACTGAACTAAAACTAAACTAGAAATGAACTAGAACTGAACTAGAACTGAACTAGAACTTAACTAAAACTGAACAAGAACTGGACTAGAATTAGAACTGAACTAAAACTAAACTAGAACTGAACAAGAACTGAACTAAAACTAAACTGGAACTGAACTAGAATTAGAACTGAACTAAAATTAAACTAGAACTGAACAAGAACTGAACTAAAACTGAACTTCAACTGAACTAGAACTAAACTAGAAATGAACTAGAACTGAACTAGAACTGAACTAGAACTGAACTAGAACTGAACTAAAACTGAACTAAGACTGAACTGGAACTGAACTAAAACTAAACTAGAAATGAAGTAGAACTGAACTAGAACTGAAATGGAACTGGACTAAAACTGAACTTAAAATGAACTAGAAATGAACAAGAACTGAACTAGAACTGAACTAAACTAGAACTGAACTAGAAATGAACTAAAACTGAACTAGAACTGAATTGAACTGAGATAGAACTTAAATAGATCTGAACTAGAACTGAACATAAACTGAGCTAGAACCAGTACTAGAAACAAAACTAGAATCAGCACTGGAATTGGAACTAGAATTAGTAGTAGAAGCGGAACGTAAATAGAAGTAGAACTAGAACATGAACTGGAATTTCTGCAAAAATCTGATCTGAAATAAAATCTTATCTGGATTCTGAGCTTGATTTTGAACTAATTCAGGGCTGTAATATAATCTAGAATTAGAACTTCTATATGAGTTAGATATAATCTTAAATCGGAACTAAGGTAGAATCTGAACTAGAATTTCAAATAATTTGAGTTACTCTATGAGGCCAAATCAGTAGACATACCGTCTATCTAGTTTGAACTCGAATTTTATTAAGAGTTAACAGAAATTACAGTCTAAAATTCAGTTTCGATTTGGATCGAAACTATTGTGAATTGATATATGAAGTGAACTAGAACTAAGCTCATATATCAATTGATCTAGAAAGTGATCTGGAATGTAAATTAGAATCTAAACTAGTATTTGGAGTGGAATTTGAAGTATGTTGTTAGTTGTTAAACCGCAAACTGACTGATATCTTAACTACAATTCGAACAAGAGTCTGAATTGGATTCTGAAATAGGTTTTAGAATTTTAGTTAGAAACCGATTTTTAATCAGATCTAAAATCTGAGATTTACAGTTTGAACGAAAGTCTAAATTGGATTCTGAAATAGATATTAGAATTTGAGCTTAACTTTTAAAAAAGATCTGAACTTCATTTAGAACTAAAATTCGATATTGATCTCTTCTAATATCTAACCTAGAATGGGAACTAGGATCTGAAATTTGGTTCCAATTTTCCTCATTTAATGGATTTAAATTGCATTCGGCATCAATACCTTCTAACACTTCTTTTCCTTTCAAACATCATGTGCATAATGATCGACACGTTTTGTGGAAAAATCGCATTTGCAAATTAAATTTTCTGCTTAATAATCCTAAGAAAGCACAAGCATCAAATATCACCTCACACACATGACCAAATGTCAAACTTTCTTCATGTTCTTCTTCGTTTTTAGCTTAAGGCCACAAAAACACCAGAACAATAGTTTAACTTAACTTAAGAAGTTGGAGATCATTTCGACAATTGAAGATGATGATGCTGTTGCTTGTGGTGCTGCTACAGCCAGGTGCAATATGATCACCTTTTTGTCAGCGACATCGAACTTTTTGACACAATCAGCATACAATTGCAATTTGAGAAGGTAATAAAATAAAAGAAAGAGTCGGCTGGAAGCAAAAAAGCAACATTATACTCCTCTAGAGCAAAAAAGAAAAGAAGAAACGCTGATTTTGTATGCACTTTACTACGTGAAATACCACAAAATGAGGATGACTAAAGGAAGAGCTGTTCACCTAGAAAATGATGAGTTTTGTGTTTGTGTGTGTGTGAAGAAAACAAAATATCATTATAGAGGTCATAAAATATCAAAATAGGGAAAATAAGCAAAATATGAGAAGCAAAAACCTAACAATAGAAGAAAACTCAAAAATCTATTAGAAATAGAAAAATAAGTAGTGAAGAAGATTCTTTTTTTTCATATTTTTCTTCTAAATGTTGTTATTGCAATTGCTAGTGTTGCTGTTGTTGTTGTTAGCATCTAACTCATCGATATTCACGTTTATGAAGTGGGAAAACACGACTCTGCATATTTAATTGTTGATTATTCACCATTAGCCTCAATCAAGCGCCAAACCGTGATTTTAGTGATCAAAATGCTACGTGATCATGACATACAACAACAAAAACGAAAATCAGGGAGAAAATTATAATAGAAGACGGATGCACACACTCTATTACAAGATTAGAAAAGTACACACATAAAGACACTAAAGCAAATACGTAGGCAGGGAAAGAAACCCTTAAAAAATATTTTGAACCACTTAAATCTCCAATGTTTCTATATAAAAAATATTCGATTGGAATTTCGATATCGATAAATATTCGATTTTTCTATTGGAAAAATATTCGATTTTTTCTGTATAAAAAACAATCGATGTTTTTTAAATTTTTTTTCTATAAGAAAAAATTCATCAATTTTTTTCTATAAGAAAAAACTCATCAATTTTTTTCTATAAGAAAAAACTCATCAATTTTTTTCTATAAGAAAAAACTCATCAATTTTTTTCTATAAGAAAAAACTCATCAATTTTTTTCTATAAGAAAAAACTCATCAATTTTTTTCTATAAGAAATAATTCATCAATTTTTTTCATAAATTTTTTTCTATAAGAAAAAAATTCATAAATTTTTTTCTATAAGAAAAAAATTCATAAATTTTTTTCTATAAGAAAAAAATTCATAAATTTTTTTCTATAAGAAAAAAATTCATAAATTTTTTTCTATAAGAAAAAAATTCATAAATTTTTTCTATAAGAAAAAATTCATAAATTTTTTTCTATAAGAAAAAAATTCATAAATTTTTTTCTATAAGAAAAAATTCATAAATTTTTTTCTATAAGAAAAAAATTCATAAATTTTTTTCTATAAGAAAAAATTCATAAATTTTTTTCTATAAGAAAAAAATTCATAAATTTTTTTCTATAAGAAAAAAATTCATAAATTTTTTTCTATAAGAAAAAAATTCATAAATTTTTTTCTATAAGAAAAAAATTCATAAATTTTTTTCTATAAGAAAAAAATTCATAAATTTTTTTCTATAAGAAAAAAATTCATAAATTTTTTTCTATAAGAAAAATCATAAATTTTCTATAAAAATTCATAATTTTTTCTATAAGAAAAAAATTCATAAATTTTTTTCTATAAGAAAAAAATCATAAATTTTTTCTATAAGAAAAAAATCATAAATTTTTTCTATAAGAAAAAAATCATAAATTTTTTTCTATAAGAAAAAAATCATAAATTTTTTTCTATAAGAAAAAAATCATAAATTTTTTTCTATAAGAAAAAAATCATAAATTTTTTTCTATAAGAAAAAAAATCATAAATTTTTTTCTATAAGAAAAAATTCATAAATTTTTTTCTATAAGAAAAAAATTCATAAATTTTTTCTATAAGAAAAAAATCATAAATTTTTTTCTATAAGAAAAAAAATCATAAATTTTTTTCTATAAGAAAAAAAATCATAAATTTTTTTCTATAAGAAAAAAATTCATAAATTTTTTCTATAAGAAAAAATTCATAAATTTTTTTCTATAAGAAAAAATTCATAAATTTTTTTCTATAAGAAAAAAATTCATAAATTTTTTCTATAAGAAAAAAATTCATAAATTTTTTTCTATAAGAAAAAAATTCATAAATTTTTTCTATAAGAAAAAAATTCATAAATTTTTTTCTATAAGAAAAAAATTCATAAATTTTTTTCTATAAGAAAAAAAATCATAAATTTTTTTCTATAAGAAAAATCATAAATTTTCATAAAAAATTCATATTTTTCTATAAGAAAAAATTCATTAATTTTTTTTATAAGAAAAAATTCATACATTTTTTTCTATTAGAAAAAATTCATACATTTTTTTCTATTAGAAAAATTCATACATTTTTTCTATTAGAAAAATTCATACATTTTTTCTATAAGAAAAAGTTCATAAATTTTTTTCTATAAAAAAAGTTCATAAATTTTTTTCTATAAAAAAAAGTTCATAAATTTTTTTCTATAAGAAAAAGTTCATAAATTTTTTTCTATAAGAAGAAATTCATAAATTTTTCTATAAGAAAGAATTCATAAATTTTTTTCTATAAGGAAGAATTCATAAATTTTTTTCTATAAGAAAAAATTCATAAATTTTTTTTATGAAAAAATTCATTAATTTTTTTCTATAAGAAAAAATTCATTAATTTTTTTCTATAAGAAAAAATTCATAAATTTTTTTCTATAAAAAAAAATCATAAATTTTTTCTATAAGAAAAAATTCATAAATTTGTTTCTATAAGAAAAAATTCATAAATTTGTTTCTATAAGAAAAAATTCATAAATTTGTTTCTATAAGAAAAAATTCATAAATTTGTTTCTATAAGAAAAAATTCATACATTTTTTTCTATAAGAAAAAATTCATACATTTTTTTCTATAAGAAAAAATTCATACATTTTTTCTATAAGAAAAAATTCATACATTTTTTTCTATAAGAAAAAATTCATACATTTTTTTCTATAAGAAAAAATTCATACATTTTTTTCTATAAGAAAAAATCATACATTTTTTTCTATAAGAAAAAATTCATAAATTTTTTTCTATAAGAAAAAAATCATAATATTGTAGCAAAATATTTATATTTTTTGTAATAAGAAGAAATTCATCCATTCTTTTCTTTAAGAAAAATTTTATTAATTTTTTTTTGTAAGAAAAAATTGTAGATTTTTTTCTTTAATCAAAATTTTATAAATTTTGTTCTTAATAAAAATACATAATTTTTTTCTATAAGATAAAAAATCTTTTTATTTCTATAAGAAAAAACATCGAATTTTTATAGAAAAAAATCAATTTCTTAAAGAAATTTGTTTTTCTTTTATAAGAAAAAATATCGAATTTTTCTATAAGAGAAACATGAAATTTGTTTTTTTCTAGGAAAAACATCGAATTTTTCTAAAAGAAAACATATTTTTTTCTATAAGGAAAAAACATCAAATTTTTTCGAGAGAAAAAGCACCGATTTTTTATAAGAAAAAACATGGCAGTTATTTCTATGAACCGAAAAAAAACATAGAATTTTTTCTATAAGAAAAATACCGATTTTTCTGTTTGAATCGAAGTTTTTTATTAAATTTTAAATACAGTATCCATATTGTTCTGTTAGCCTTCTTCCCTTTATGATAAGATTTTGTAGTGGTATATTGTCTCTAGTGCCGTCTGTTTGTGTGTAAGTTTGTCTGAGTACTTTCCTGAATGTTTTGACAGTTGTTATTATAAACATTTACGTTTTGTGCCCAACCACCAAATCATGGACACATATTATTTTCCAATATTTTCAATACAATAACAACAAAAACAATAACAATGATCATGCAAAATGTTAATGATAAACAAGATATTGACTACGACTACGATGATAATTATGATGCTGATTCTGCTGCTTCTGATGGGCCCTAACAAAATGATAAATTTATGTTAAGTATTCAAAAAGCGACAGCTAAAGATGCATTTCAAAACTATCGAAACGATATTCTTGGCGTTGCGATGTTTGTTTTTTTTGTTGGAATATTTTACGTATTGCGGTAGTGGGTAATTTTGGAATAAAACTCATGTCATGATTTGCATTACAACTGTAAAATAAATGTGCGATATTTTGCATGAGATGCGTGTTTTATTTTTTGGGTAGCGGAAGAGAAAAAAGGGCTTTTTTATGGGTACGTGGTCGTTACTGGTTAATGGTTTTAGAAACTGTTATTTTATTATTGATTTTAGGTTGTTGTTGCTGTTTGTACCCTACAACATCATAGGTATAGGTTGGAGTATAATGCGTTTGTAATTAAATTTATAACGCACAGAAAAAATTAATAGATTTTTTTCTATAAGAAAAAATTAATCGATTTTTTCTATACGAAAAAAATTCATCGATTTTTTTCTATACGAAAAAAATTCATCGATTTTTTTCTATACGAAAAAAATTCATCGATTTTTTTCTATACGAAAAAAATTCATCGATTTTTTTCTATACGAAAAAATTCATCGATTTTTTCTATACGAAAAAATTCATCGATTTTTTTCTATACGAAAAAAATTCATCGATTTTTTCTATACGAAAAAAATTCATCGATTTTTTTCTATACGAAAAAAATTCATCGATTTTTTCTATACGAAAAAAATTCATCGATTTTTTTCTATACGAAAAAAATTCATCGATTTTTTCTATACGAAAAAAATTCATCGATTTTTTTCTATACGAAAAAATTCATCGATTTTTTTCTATACGAAAAAAATTCATCGATTTTTTTCTATACGAAAAAAATTCATCGATTTTTTTCTATACGAAAAAAATTCATCGATTTTTTTCTATACGAAAAAAAAAAAATTCATCGATTTTTTTCTATACGAAAAAAATTCATCGATTTTTTTCTATACGAAAAAAATTCATCGATTTTTTTCTATACGAAAAAAATTCATCGATTTTTTTCTATACGAAAAAAATTCATCGATTTTTTTCTATACGAAAAAAATTCATCGATTTTTTTCTATACGAAAAAAATTCATCGATTTTTTTCTATACGAAAAAAATTCATCGATTTTTTTCTATACGAAAAAAATTCATCGATTTTTTTCTATACGAAAAAAATTCATCGATTTTTTTCTATACGAAAAAAATTCATCGATTTTTTTCTATACGAAAAAAATTCATCGATTTTTTTCTATACGAAAAAAATTCATCGATTTTTTTCTATACGAAAAAAATTCATCGATTTTTTTCTATACGAAAAAAATTCATCGATTTTTTTCTATACGAAAAAAATTCATCGATTTTTTTCTATACGAAAAAAATTCATCGATTTTTTTCTATACGAAAAAAATTCATCGATTTTTTTCTATACGAAAAAAATTCATCGATTTTTTTCTATACGAAAAAAATTCATCGATTTTTTTCTATACGAAAAAAATTCATCGATTTTTTTCTATACGAAAAAAATTCATCGATTTTTTTCTATACGAAAAAAATTCATCGATTTTTTTCTATACGAAAAAATTCATTGATTTTTTTCTATACGAAAAAAATTCATCAATTTTTTTCTATACGAAAAAAATTCATCAATTTTTTTCTATACGAAAAAAATTCATTGATTTTTTTCTATACGAAAAAAATTCATTGATTTTTTTCTATACGAAAAAAATTCATCAATTTTTTCTATACGAAAAAAATTCATCAATTTTTTTCTATACGAAAAAAATTCATTGATTTTTTCTACACGAAAAAAATTCATCGATTTTTTTCTATACGAAAAATATTCATCGATTTTTTTCTATACGAAAAAAATTCATCGATTTTTTTCTATACGAGAAAAATTCATCGATTTTTTTCTATACGAGAAAAATTCATCGATTTTTTTCTATACGAGAAAAATTCATCGATTTTTTTCTATACGAGAAAAATTCATCGATTTTTTTCGTATAGAAAAAAATTCATCGATTTTTTTTCTATACGAAAAAAATTCATCGATTTTTTTCTATAAGAAAATATCGATTTTTAAGTATACCGTTCGTCTCAGAATAACTTTCGGAGTGGAAAAAATTATATGACTGCAAGGTTCAGAATCACAGACTTTGCAGTTCGCAAACAAAGCCTATTAAAATTTGCCATGTTCGGTCCAATTTTTCAGGTACCTCTTACATTAATGTCGTCCTGGAATATGTTTTTAAGCTCAAAAGTAGTAAATATAAATTGATTTTTTAAGTCTTATGATATTCGAAAACGATATGCTTAATTACACTAGAGTAGGTCCACTGCTTCTCATAGGTCCCCTACTATTCACCTTCCAAGTATCATTTTGAAGGGCATAAATGTGACATATACGTTGGTGTTATAGTGACAATTGGTCAAGTTAAGATAAATATAAGTAAAAATCGATGTACAGAATTATACAAAGGTCGGTCCGTAATTTCCCAACCGCCCCAAGAAAAATTAAGTTTAAAACGCATTAATTTCACATAAATGTTATATTCACAATAATGTACTGCACTTTAAAGAGTAAATCAGAAAACCATATTATACGAGTGTCGTTCATTTAAACCAACAATGTGATGTAGGGTATAAGATAGTCAGGCTTGACCGACTATAACATTCTTACTTGTTTTTTTTTTTCTTTTGCAAGACGCGACCTTTTAGGTCTTGAGTTGTGTTTGTTGTAGTCGCTTAAATCGTTTTTGCGGTTTTGTGTGTTAATGTCAGCCAACCTAGTGACACTGTTAGGGAAAATTGAAATAAATGACTAAATATTGCAATAAGGAAAATAATTCGAAAAAGCATATTTTTAAGGTAAAAATTAAATTCGTGATTGTGAACAAGTTGAAAAATTATTTTCTAAAAAAAAAAATAAATTTTTTTTTATAAAAATTTGTTGTTTATTTTTTGTCAAATTTAAATTCCTCAGAGATTTTCATTCTCCATAAAGTTGTCAATTTAAATTTGATTTAAAAATTATGTCACTTTAAATAATTTCCTTTGAAAGTTAAAGTCATTACTTAATTATTTACATATAAATCACAAAATAATGTCTTTTACAAAAAAATAACCTGATCTCTACACGAGTTTATCTTTAATCTATGAAGTCTTCTTAATGTTCGTGTTTTGACTTCAATACCAAAATATTTCTAAAACACGTAAATGTCAACATGACACATGACTAAGAAGAGCGTTAAATAAAACATTGAATTTTATTTAGTTAGAAAATTTTTGTAGTAAACTGACTATCACAACAACTGACATTTAACACTTAAATGGACTTAAATACTCTCAAAATACGTATGTGTTTTACAGCAACACGTTCCATTTTTGTCTACCTTAATGCTCATTCTGGTCCACTTTGTTGTCTTCTGTTTTCCTAAAAACAACAAATCAGTTTATTTAAAATTTCCAAACGAAAAAAGAAATCTTATCAATCTCTTTCTTCCTTTTTCCAGAGAAAAGGGAGAGTAAGAGATTCTTAGAACTTAGAAAGCTATTTAGCTTATCTTAAGGACAATAAGCTTTTAAAAATTAATGTCATTTTTGTCTTCAAACTATATCTCTTATTGTTTTTGTTTTAGTCTCTTTGCCAGGGAAAAAAATACCGTAAACAAAATCCTGATAAAAATATGATAAAACTTTTATAAATTCATTAAATTGTTTTTTTTTTGCTTCCCCTGAGCTGGCAAATGCTGTTATTGTTGCTAGTGATTTACATATCTTTATAACTACTGTCTCCTCCGAAAAAAAATAAAGAGAGATAAAGCGAAAAGCGTATAAGAGAAACTGAAACAAAAAGTTTAATATTTAATCTTATTTATTGCCGTTAAAAAGTAATGTTTATGTTAAATATAAAATAATAGGGAGGGATCACAGAACTACAACTGGACTAGCACAGAATCAAAGGGCACTGGAACAGAACTAGAACAGAGCTGGAAGAGAACTAAAGAGAACAGGAACGTAACTAAGACTTAATCGGAACTCTATTAGAACAAAAACTGCAATAAACAAAAACAAAATTAGAATAGCACTACAACTGAACCAGAGCTTAACTAGATCTAAATTAGAACTGAACTGGAACAGAAATAAACGAGAACTAAAACAAAACTAAAACAGAAATAAAAGAGAACTAAAACAAAACGAGACAAGAATTGGAACAGAACTGGCACAGAACTTGGACAGAACTAAAAAAACTAGAACAGGAATAGAACTGAACTAGGACTGAACTAGAACTGATTAGAACTGAATTAGAACTGAGCTAGAGCTGAACTAGAGCTGAACCTGAACTGAACTAGAACTAAACTAGAACTGAACTAGAACAGAACTAGAACTGAACTAGAACTGAACTAGAATAGAACTAGAACTGAACTAGAACTGAACTAGAGCTGAACCTGAGCTGAACTAGAACTGAACAAGAGCCGAACCTGAACTGAACTAGAACTAAACTAGAACTGATTAGAACTGAATTAGAACTGAGCTAGAGCTGAACTAGAGCTGAACCTGAACTGAACTAGAACTAAACTAGAACTAAACTAGAACTAAACTAGAACTGAACTAGAATAGAACTAGAACTGAACTAGAATAGAACTAGAACTGAACTAGAAATGAACTAGAACTGAACTAGAACTGAACTAGAATAGAACTAGAACTGAACTAGAATAGAACTAGAACTGAACTAGAACTGAACTAGAATAGAACTAGAAATGAACTAGAACTAAACTAGAACTAAACTAGAACTGAACTAGAATAGAACTAGAACTGAACTAGAATAGAACTAGAACTGAACTAGAATAGAACGAGAACTGAACCTGAACTGATTAGAACTGAACTAGAGCTGAACCTGAACCAGAACTGAAAAAGAACAGAATTAAAACAAAACTTGAATAGAACTGGAATAGAACTTTAATAGAACTAGAATTGAACTTAGAACTGTCTATAACTTGTCTACAAAAAAATTATGGTCGTGATCTTTTTTTATAGAAAAATATGATCGTGGTAATTTTCTATATAAAATTGAAAAATTATGGTCATGATCTTTTTTCATAAAAAATGATCGTATTTTTTTCTATTAGAAAATATGATCATAATATTTTTCTATAGAAAAAATTTAACTTGGGTTTTTTCCTATAAAAAAGTAAAGTTTTTTCTATATTAAAAAAATCTCCGTAAACCCTGTATTCAAAAATGCTTTTAAGTTTATCTAAAGAGAAATAATTCCAGTTCTTTTTCAGCGGAAAAAAATTGCCAAGATCTACCTTTCTATGGATAAATATGATCTTGATCCTTTGCAATGGATAAAAGTGATATATTCTCAGCGATAAAAGAATCATTTTCCGATTTTGATCTTTAGAAAAATTATGGCCTCTTTTTTCCATTTTCGGAACATCCTTAATTTTTATTATTTTCGTTCCTTTAAAACCCAAAAAGGACAAAAACTTTTGGAAAAAAAATCAAATAAATTTATGCGCCAACTTTTCCATATTCGAAGAGACACTTAATTTTAAATTTTATATTCTTTACACAGCGACACCTCTACATCTCACATATACAAACTCGATTCACATTTTATTTAATTTTTGGTCGTTCGTTGGTGGCATCATTATAAAACTGTCTGCACCTTTTTTTCCCCCAGTTTCCCACTCAACACTCGTAACAGCATCCAAATGATCTGGATATGAAGAAACCCTCTTCCAAAGACTTGAAGATGATGATGATGAGATGTGGATGCATAAAATGTGGTTGCATAAATTGTTGTTGCATGTTTCTTTCTAGCGTTGTTGCACGTTTGTCACATACAACTACTTTGGTGGTGCTTCAGTGTTCTTCTTGCAACGTTTCTCATTGCTGTTGTTGTTATTTCTTTACTTATTTTTATGATTAAATTTAAAATAAATCTAATAAAAAAAAGAACACTGAAGGGAAACAAGATGAAAATGTGTTGTTGCATCAACAAGCAGACAACAAAAACATAAAATCAATTGACACCTTTTTGTTGTTGTGTTACTTTATTAGTTGAACAGACGACAATGATGATGACGATGACTCTCGTGTTCGGATGGTGTCTATTTTATGAATCTTTTCAAATCAAATAAAAATCATAATGAATGTGTTTCGTTGTTGTGCTGGATGAATCTTATAGATAGAGATTATTGTTGTTGTTGTTATTATTGTTGCATTAAAGATTGTTTGTTGTTTGTAGGTGTGTGTGTGTGTGTGTCTGAATGTTTTTCCGATTTTGGAAAAATGTCATGTCATTTTAATAATATAGAATTTATTTAAGTGGTTTGTTGTATCTCTCGCTCTCAGTCATTTTAGAAACCAAAAAACATGGATTATTTGAAAGATCGACATAAAGATTAAAACCAAATACCGGTGTGTTTCTTTAACATGGAAAACAATAGAGGTCATTAAATGGTCATAATGTTTTGAGACTGATGACCAAAAAGAATAAAATAAAGATAAGAAAAAATAAATTAATAATGAACCATTGAAAAGTCGTAAAATTGTCTGTGAAAAAATAAAAATCAATAAAATTATTTTATTATTAATTTTTAATCGTACAACATTTTTATACAAATATATTTATGCGTCTAACTTTAATCGAATAAATTTTGAATTCAAGTCTGGTACTGTATCATAGTTTTAGTTCATTTCTAGTTCAGATTTTAGTTCTCTTCCAGTACTGTGCTAGTTTAGTTCTATTTCTGTTCTAGTTCAGTTCTAAATTTTAGTTCAGTTTTAGTTCGGTTTTAGTTCAGTTTTAGTTTAGTTTTAGTTCAGTTATACTTCGGTTTTAGTTCAGTTTTAGTTTAGTTCTAGTTCAGTTTAAGTTCGATTTTAGTTCAGTTAAGTTCAGTTTTAGTTTAGTTTTATTTCAGTTTTAGTTCAGTTTAAGTTTAGTTCTAGTTCAGTTTAAGTTCAGTTTTAGTTCAGTTTTAGTTAATTTAAGTTCAGTTTTAGTTTAGTTCTAGTTCAATTTTATTTTAATTTTACTTCAGTTCTAGTTCAGTTTTACTTCAGTTTTAGTTCAGTTTTAGTTTAGTTCTAGTTCAGTTTAAGTTTAGTTTTAGTTCAGTTTTAGTTAATTTAAGTTCAGTTTTAGTTTAGTTCTAGTTCAATTTTATTTTAATTTTACTTCAGTTCTAGTTCAGTTTTACTTCAGTTTTAGTTCAGTTTTAGTTTAGTTCTAGTTCAGTTTAAGTATAGTTTAAGTTTAGTTCTAGTTCAGTTTTAGTTCAGTTTTAGTTTAGTTCTAGTTCAGTTTAAGTTTAGTTCTAGTTCAGTTTTAGTTCAGTTAAGTTCAGTTTTAGTTTAGTTTTATTTCAGTTTTAGTTCAGTTTAAGTTTAGTTCTAGTTCAGTTAAGTTAAGTTTTAGTTTAGTTCTAGTTCAGTTTTAGTTTAGTTCTAGTTCAGTTTTACTTCAGTTTTAGTTCAGTTTTAGTACAGTTCTAGTTCAGTTTTAGTACAGTTCTAGTTCAGTTCCAGTTCAGTTCTAGTTCAGTTTTACTTCAGTTTTAGTTCAGTTTTAGTATAGTTCTAGTTCAGTTTTAGTTTAGTTCTAGTTCAGTTCAGTTTTTAGTACAGATTATTCAGACTCTGATTAAAATTCTAATTTCGATTTTATTCAAAATTCTAGTTCAAACTCTAATTAAGATTTTAATTTAGATTTTATTGAAAGTACTTGTACTAATCTTTCTGTAGATTCTAGTTCTAATTTCTGTTCAGATTATAATTAATCTTCTTTTTAATTTTGGATTCAGGAAATATAGTTGATATATGATTTAGGTTATTGTTCACTTTCTAGTTGGTAACTCATTTCAGAGCACGTTTTAAATCAGATCCTGGTTCGAGATCTATTTCAGATTCTAATTTAGATACGTGTTCACTTTCTAGTTCATATTCAAATTCATAATTTAGTTCAAATTCGACTCCAGATTCTTGCTGGTAGCTTCAAGTTCCAATTCTTATTCAAATTGTAAATTTAGAGTCTTATTCGGATTTTAGTTAAGATTAAAATTAAAATTCTTATTTAGATTCTAGTTTGTGTTCCAGTTTATATACCAATTTTAATTTTAGTTCATATTCTACTTGAGATTTTAGTTCGATTTCTCTTCAGATTGTATATCGAGTTCTAGTTCACACATCTTAGTTGAGATTCTTGTTCAGTTTCAAATTCATTAGATTCTTGTTTGGAATATAATTCAGATTCTAATTCATATTCATGCTAATATTATTCTTAGATTTTTAATTTCGATTCTAATTTAGTTTTTTTTCGATTCTAGATGAGATTGGGGATCAATTTGTAGTTGTGATTTCATTTCAGATTCTTGTTTTTTTAATTTTTATACGCAAATGATTTTATGTTCTCCGTTATATTTAAATAAAGAAATAATAAATTTAAATTTGTCTCTTTTATTTTTTTCTTGATTTGAATAATTTGAACTCCATTTAAAATCCCATTTAAAAGTTATTTTATTTTAATTCATCTTCTCTATTCATTGACATTAATTTCCATAAAATTAATTTTTTACACCCAAAATATTGAGAAAAAAACCTAATAAAAACCAACTAAAACATTTATAGATTTCAATCAATCATTCCAACAAAGAAAATAGAAAACAAGAAAAGTCTTCGAAAGAAAAACACAAAAACTGCATTTTTAATTAAACGGAAACCACTCAAAATAATATCGCCTGTCAATACATTTGTCCACAATGACGTGGTGGAAAACTAAAACAAAAAAAAAACAAAAAAATAGAAATTAAGAATCTAAAGAACCTAAAATTTAGAATAAAAAAAACAATTCCCTTCCCATTAGTCTCATCCAAAACATTTTCCCCTCCACTTGAGAAAACAATGAGAATCGAATGAAATTGAAATAAAATAAAAATAAGTAAAAATGCCGTAATCGGCAAAGCCGAATTTGTATTACCCTTCACCACAAATTAGTGTGAACTAAATGGGTTATGTTTCGTACATCTACACGCATACATACACTCGCAAACGTGTACTCTGCATAAAAGTTTTTTTTTAAATATAACAGGGAACATGTGTTCATTTGGGACTTATAGACATCTAAACTACTGAACCGATTTTGTTGAAATTTTCACAGTACAATTCTCATATACCCGAAAGTAACATGGCCTATAAAAATATCGATAGAACCAGTGGGGAAGGGGTACCCCCCCATACAAAGCAAATAATGATTTTCGAATATCTAAATAAATTAATTGCGAGAATTTTCAAATTTGATCCCAATAAAATTTTTCAGGGAACTTTTTTACGACGCAAAATGTGAGATGGGTAGGATCATACGAGGCCAGTATAGATAAACGAATATTTCAAAACTATAATGGCGAGAATTTTGGTCCCAACCACTTTGTCAATGAAGTGTTTTACCAGACAAAATGAAGGACAGATAGGATTAGGGGAAGAGATAGCGTCCATTCAAAGAAAAAGTGGATAATCGAATATCTAATGAATCTAAGCCGAGTATTTTTAAATTTGGTCTCAATAAATTTTTCAAGTAACTGTTTTACTGGACAGACTGAAGGGCAATTATGATCATGGGAAGAGGTTGGAACTATTGAGAGGTTCAACTTTTAATGGTCTTCGCTAGTGAGTTATGCGAAAAGTTGTAACTTTTTTTCAACTGAACTGATTTTGGTCATCTTTGGAATGATAAAGAAATATATATAAATTTATATTATGATAAAATCTTATTCTAAATTTGTTTATATCGAATTGACAATATTTCCCAAAATTCTTCACTGGAACTTAGAGTTGGCTTCAGATATCGGCCTATAACTTTTGATATACTGAAACGATTTTGTTGATTTGAAATACAAAACTTCTCAGGACTATGACAAATATTCAGGACAAATTTCATTGAGTTCTGTCAATTATTATGGATGTGTGTGTGTGACAACAACACATAGAAGGACAGACTGAATCTGATTTTGATTTGATGTAAGAATATATGGGTTCTGTCATAACTCCTTCTTTGCATTACACACAAAATGACAAAGTTATTATACCCTCTTTCACCATTTGTATTGGTGTAGGGTATAGAAATATTTTGGTTGGTGTTCTTGTTGTTGTTGCTGTTCTTGTTGTTGTTGGTGGTGGTAAATAAATTCTTATGTTTGTTTTAAAGGTTGATGAGTTTTCGAATTCCTCAATTTTTTGCTTTTTCTTCTTCTTCTTCAACTTCTTCGACAATTTTTATTTTAAATTAACATTTTTTCAAACAAAGTCATTACATTCATATCACGAGGAGCAGGAGAAGGGGAAAAAACATCAGAATTCGAATTCCTCTTATCTGAGGAATTCTATCAAAAAGAAAACAAATTGAAATGTTTGAATACTTTTCACTCAAAGAAGTCTTAAGGAAAAGAAAGTGAAATATGTGTCATTTTGTAATGAAATGAAATTTAGCTGCTGTTGCTGCTTCTTCTTCTTCTTTTTTGGTGGTTTATTTTCCTATTTGAATTTTTTTCTAAATTATCCAGATCATTAGTTATAGATTAATTTTGAATCCAGATGATTGAGATGATATTGAGAATTTTTTTTTTGTTTTTTTTTTTTTTTGGAAAAGACAAAATATAATTTGAAATTTTGGGGGGAATTTTATTTTATTGGAATTTTCTTCTTTTATTATTTTTAATAAAAAGAAAACTTCATTTAAATTTTAATGGAATTTCTCTTATTGGAGGGGGAAGGAAATGACTTTATTTCAATATTTGTTTAGATCATCAAGAGATTATTTTGAAAGATGTTTCCTTTCAAAGTTGGGCTTCAAAAATTTGTTGAAAACGAATTCGCTAAATAAAAAATTAAAGAAAACTAAAGGAATTTTTAATATAATTCCAAGACCATAATCCTTGGGGTACAAAGAATGGACATTAAGAATTCAATTCCACCATAAATTTGATTTTATACTCAACTTTGGAAAGAACTTCTAACTGAATTATACAAAAGACTATGGACTGTTCACCTTGATCAAACTACAGTCCAAGTTAATACAGTACCAAGTTAAAGCTTATTGAAAACTCAATAGTCCTGGTCAGGCTATAGACTGGATCACCAGTATTAAACTATGAAGACAATTCAATAAACTTTAAAATGAAATTAACAACAAAATAAGTGTAAACATAAGAATTTGGACTAGATAATGAACTAAGGAATGGGATCGAAAAATCCTTAACATACATATACATAAATAAAAGCGCAGCCATTAAACTTACAGTTAAATTTTTATATTTGATTGAAACTATTTTTGCTATTTTTTAATTTGGTGATTAAATTTTGAACCCTTTTCGGAAACCCTCATCTTAACTTTCTGTCACCTTGCTCGAACAGTTATAAAATCTATCACACCTTTTTAGGGTTTTTCTTCAATTCTCTTTTAACAACTGCCCCATATCTCACCATTTGCCTTAGATCTGATCAGTTTGGAGGATTTGTCTCGCTGGCTACAAATACCACATTTTCTTGATCATGAGCAACATTAAATTGTTGCTTGGAAAGTTTCGTAACATTTGCCAGGAAATATGTTTCATCAGCAAGAATTTTTTGTTTAAAAACTTGACTTCATTTTCCATTATCTGTTTTTAACCTTTAAATTTATAGCAGCATTCCTGTCTGGAACTGTTAAAGCCTTGTATATTTTTAAACGTGCGTTAGCTTTAAATTTGCATGCCAAATTGTCAGAGCACTGAGTTAACTACACTGCTTTTCTTCCGGGTGTGTTGGGAGGTCGTATGAAAGTGCTTTCTATTTTTTTGTGAACTAGATTCTAAACTTATAAATTACTTGCAATTTAGTGATGAACTAAACCAAAAAAAATTGTAAATATAACGAAAAAGCTTGTAAAATTGAGGAAAAATTAGCCAACGAAACTTTTAATCATCATAACGAAAATTTTCGTTAATTTTTTTTAAATTCTTTAAATTGACGAAAAATACTTAATATGACTATTTGAACAAAAATGCGATTAATTTGAATAAATATTATTCAATTTGATTAATACATTATTCAAATTGACAAAAATAACTTCTTTATATTGATGAATATTATTCAATTTAAAAAACCATATTTAAATTAAATTTACGAAATTTTAATTAAATTGAGGAAAGAATTACGTTTTAATTGGTGTAATAAATTAAAACATAAACTACTAAGGATCAAGTGAAGGACTTCTCCCCATATAAAGCAAATATTGTTTATAGAATTTCTTAAGAACTCTAACAGCGAGAATTTTCAAATTTGATCCAAATGATGTCCTCAAGGAACTGTTTTACTGGTCAAAATGTAAGATGGATAGGATCAGGGGTGAAGTTGTCCCCATACAAAGCAATTATAGATTATTGAATATCTATATCCTAGAAATTTTTTAATACACGTCGATTTGTGAAATTTCCTTCGAGATCTAGATCTGAGGAGAATTTTTGAGCAGCAAAGCACACCGGTTAAAAGGTAAATTTAGATAATAGATAAAAATAGCACAATGTCAAAGTATGATGGTGATCGAACCGGCTTGTAATTTCATTAAATATGTCAAAAACATATGCAAAATTATTTGACGAAAAAAGTAGTTAAATTAACGAAAATTTTATTCAAATTTACCTCATTTATGTATGTAGAATTGAACAAATTTGTGTGTTATTTTATTAATAACTGTTGATGTAACATATTTTTCGTTAATTTTTTTAACAAAATTTTATTCAATTCAATTAAGATCTAAATAATTTTTTTATTAAATTTTTTAATATATTTGAAGAAAATTCTTCAATTTGAAGAAAAATTGTGTTAATTAGAATAAAAATCTGTTTATTTAAAACATTTTTAGTTAAAGTTCTATGAACATTTTTCGTTAATATTACCTACAGCATTTGGTTCAGTTTGTGATCTGCTTTTTTATTAAGCTCTTTTTAAGAAGTTTTCCATTAATTTTCCATTAATCTTTTTCTTGTTCTAATTTCATATTTTTGACTTCATTTTTCAAAAAACATTTCATTAATTATTATTGCACTTTTAATGGAATTTTGATGCATTTCAAAAATGTTTCAAAGATTTACATATATTTTTTCCTATAACTTTAAGTGCATTATGAGGAATAATTAATAAGTTGAAGTGTTGTGGGGGCAGAGAAGGGAGAATTGGAGAAAATATTTATTTATAATTTATGCCCAACTTATAGACGCCACTATTTACGTTAACAAGCGAACAAAAAAAAAAAACGACTAAAGAAATATTAGAAATTTTTAACATGATTTTGAAGTACTTTTTCGATGAAAGTCCATCAAAAATATTTTGTTAAGAAAAGTTGTGGATTGAATATTGATGTACAAGTTATGAAATTTTACTACATCTTGATGTATAATGCAACAACAAGGGAATATAAAATATGAAAATTATTTGTTAAGTTATTTTAAATATTTAAACATTCAGTGTTTGTATGTGTGTGTGTGTGTATGTGTGTGAGTATATGTAGGAGGGAGTAATTTAAATACAGTCTTTTTCCACTTAATGCATTAAAATAACTAAATTAAACACCAGAAATTTGAAATTAATAATGAATTTATTCATTATGTACAACATGTTGCATGTTCGAATGGTTACATTTTATATGTATTTTAATAATGTAGGAATAGATAAAATTGACACACGATTGACAGGCGACAAGAGACGACCTAACAACAGCAATAACAATGAAACAAAGTATTTTATGGATGTAAAGAAAAATTTTCTAAAATTAAGGACTGAGATCGAAAAAAGCTTAACAAAGTGAGTGACACGTAAAAGTGCATACAAAGATTGTTAAATATTTTCAGCAGAGTACGGAAAAACTCGGAGCAAAATCTCTGTTTTCAAATGATCATAATTTTTACTCTTCTTTGAGAAGATCAAAAAAAAAAATAAAACTCTTTTTTTCGATAAAAATTTTAATCTTCATTTTTACGATTTTACTCTGTGCAAAATCGGAAAAGAATATTTTATTCTTCTTTCAGTGAAGAGTAAAAAAGCAGATGTTAATTTTTTTCACTCCTCAAAATTTAGTGAAATGGTTGAAAGAAAAACTAAAAACGGCAAAAACCAAAATGTACAAAAAAATTACTTGTCGCAATGAAACTTACAGTTGTTGTTTTATACCAAAAAAATTCATACAACAAAAGTAAGCACATCTTAATATCTGAGTACGTTTTTATTAATTTTTATTAAGCCTTTTTAAGTTAAAAAAAAATTACTTTTCACTGCTACACACGACTTCAAAACAATTTGGAAGAATTATTCATTTTAAAAATCTTTTTGTGATTTTGCTCTATTTTGATTTTTATCATTTTTGATTTTTATCATTTTTTTAGAATTCTTGTTCAAGGAGCGATAAAAAATAGAACTCTTTTTTTAAAAATTAAATTAAAGTCTTTGAAAGATCTGATATTTTGAAGAATATAAAATAGAGTCAAAACATGTATTTTGGTCTGTCGTCAAAATGTTACTAAAAAGTACTGGGAGAAATTGTCCGTTAATAGAAAACCAGGTAAAGGTAGAGTAAATGTTCCACATGATGTTTCTAAAGCCAAAAATACAAAAGCATTTTCTAAAGAGTTTCCAACACATTCGGTAGGAAAGCAGCCCGCTTAAATCAATGCTCGATCTATTTGGTACGAACAGTTAAAGCTTATGCTGATTTAAAAACATACGAGGCTCAAAAAGTCCTTGACAGAAAATTTTGAGAATAAAATCAGCACACAGATATTAAAGTCAAACTTCTAAAAGTTATTATTCTTCCTGCATCATGGATCATGAATCGTATGTACTGGCAGATTTTTCGCAACTTCCTGGTCAAAAAATTTATGTTGCTGATGTTTGAGGAAATCTTCAAGTTCAGGACCTAAAATCAGTCAAAATTTCCCAAAAAATTTTTGATATGTGAATCAATATGCTGTTGCGGTAAAAGAAGCCAATCATTTGTTACAACGGGCTCTACAAGTACCGAAATTTACATAAAGAAATGTTTACAAACAGGCAGCTTCCATTCATGAGACTTCATTCATATTTGGTCATTTGCCAGAATGTAAGGCCATTGAGGACATATGGAACTCTTGTCAAAAGAAACTTGAAGTGCACAAAAAGGTGTCCAAAAGTGTGGTAGATTTTAAACGCAGATCTGGACTACCTGTTCGAGCGAAGTGACAGGTAAAAATATTACTGGAAGCGCTTTCGTAAAGGCTCGAAATTTCATCACCAGTGATAATTGCAAAAACAACTTCAATGAAATAGAAATCAAGTAAGCATGCTATAATCGGCTATGTCGAATCTTCAATATCCTCCACCGCTAATGCCTGTACATACACACTTACAAACGTATTCAATTTGTGAACGTTTTTCTTAAATGTAACAATGGAGCACCTAATGAGCCATAAAATCAGTTATAGTTTCGGCTATAACTTTTTTCTACTGAGCCGATATTGATAATTTTTGGAATATTAATGATGTACATGTAACATAATGTTATGGCATAATTTCAATTTCTAATTTGTTGATTTATGAGGAAAGTTCTTTGCTTGTATTAAAAGATTGCTTCAATAATCGGTCCATAGCTTTTAATGTGCTGGACCGAATTTGCTGATTTTAAAAAGAAACCTTCTCAGGACTATAGAAAATACTCAAAATGAATTCCGTTGAGCTCTTTCAATTATTGTGGATGTGAGTGTGCTAGCAACAGGCAGAGAGACGGATAGAGCAGACGTACAGAGGGAGAGACAGATAGAATTTGGCTGGATGCAAGAATATGTACATTGTGGATTCTGAAATGATTCCTTCTTAGCGTTACATACTGAGTGACAAAGTTCATCACTTGTGTTGGTTGGAGGGTATGAAAATTACAACTAAAATTTTAGTGGTTTCATATTTGTTAACATGTCTGTATGTGAAGTATTTTTCGATCTCACTCCTTAACATCAAACACTTAAAAATGCAACATAAATGACACCTTAAATGAAAATAATGTTAACTACGAATATTAAGCAGAATATTTCACTTAATTTAAATTTATTTCAAATTAAAAAAAAATCGAAAAATTGTTTTATTTAAAATTTTCAAATTTTCTTTAAAGAAAATTCCAAACATTTTTTTTTGTAATTTTCAAGTTCAATTTGTTGTTTATCATAATCTGTTTGACATCAAATATCTAACAAAAAACATGATAATGATGATGATGATATTAACATATGAATGAATGAAATAAAAATAAAAATGAATTGAAACTGAAACTGAATGAACAACGAATGAATGACTGTTATGTATGAATGAATGAATGACTAAAATGAATGAAATATAACAAACAATGAAATTTAATACATTTTCCAGACAAATAGTAGACAAAATGAAAAAAAAACATCATATCTAAGAGAGTGATAGAATAGAAATGGGGAGTAAAAGGGAACACAAATTCATAAAAACAATAAAAACCAACAAAAATTTAAGAACAAATTGAAATAATGCTAATGGAAAATAATGCGCATAAAACACATATATATACATATGAGAATGACTTTAAACATGTCATGACATGATATTTAGAGTGATAAAATTTGGTATTTTGTGGTTTTTGTCTCGAAAAAAAAATATTATTACCTTCATCACTACAAGAAATTAAGTTCATCATGCCATTTGTTAAGGGTTTAACGAGCAGCTGTAGTTTAGACTAAAATTCTACAATACTTTCTAGTTCAAACTCCAGATCGGTTTTTAGTTCAGATTCTAGTTCAGACACTAGTCCAGATTCTAGTTGATATTTTACTTTATAATCTAATTCTGATTAGAATCTGATTCAGATTCAGGTTCGGACTCCTTTAGTCCAGACTCTAATCCATATTTCATTATATTATCTTGTTCAGATTTTACTACAGATTTTATTTAAAATTCTAGTTCAAATTCTATATCTGTTTCTGTGTCAGATTTCAGTTTAGATTATAGTTCAGACTCTAGACCAGATTTTACTAAATTTTTCTTCATAATTTAGTTGAGATTTTAGTTCAGATTCTAGTTCGGATTAGTTGCTGATTCAGATTCTAGTTCAGGCTACAGTTTATACTCAAGTCCAGATTTTACTACATAATCTAACTGAGATTTTTCTTCATAATCTAATTTAGATTTTAGTTCATATTTTACATCAGATTCTTAATCAGTTTTAAGGTTCAGAATCCCGTTCAGATTTTAGTTCAGGTTCTCTTCCAGATTCTAGTTTATATTTTACAACATAAATTAGTTTAGATTTTATTACAGATTTTCGGATTCTAGTTCGGATTTTGTTCCAGATTCTAGGCCCAATTTTACTGCATAATCTAGTTCAGATTTTAGTTCATACACAACATTACATTCTAAATCAGCTTAAGGTTCGGAATCTAGTTTAGATTCTTTTCCAGATTTTAGTTCATTCTCTGTATTGGTCTGAGGTTCAGATTTCAGTCCAGATTTTCCAACATAAAATAGTTCAGATTTGATTCCAGATTTTAGTTCATACTTATATTGGTTTAAGGTTCAGATTTCAGTTCAGATTCTGTTCTAGATCGTAGTTCCGATTTTACTACATAATATGGTTCAAAATTTTAATTCAGATTTTAGTCCAGATTCTTCTACAGATTCTAGCTCAGACTCTAGTTCAGAGTTTAGTTTAGATTCCACTTAAAACTCTTAATCACACTCTAGCGAAGACTTTAATTTAGTTCAGACACTATTGCAGATTCTACTACGTAACGTAGTTTTAACTATACTACAGACTCTAGTTCAGATTTTAGCTCAATTTCTAGATCGGTTACAATTTTAGATTATAATGCAAACTCTACGTAAGATTTTTCTACAAATTGTCATTCTGATTCCAGTTGAGATTTTTGTTCAATCTTAAATTCTAATTTTAATTCGGAGTCATGTTTAAAATCTATTCCAGATCATACTTCACATTTACCATCAAATTAGATAAGAGAGGTTCAGTTTATTATCTACTGCAGTTCTACTTCAGTTCCAGTTCAGTTATAGTTTAATTCTTGTAAAAATCTTGTTTAATTCTAGTTTAGTTCTAGTTCCGTTAAGATTTAGATTGTAGTTCTAATTCTAGTCAGATTTTTATGAAGATTCTAGATCGGACTTTAGATTCTACTTCATATTAATGTCCTAATTTATAATCAAGTTCAGAGTCTAAATCAGTTTCCTTCTCAGTTATCAGGTAAGTTTCTAATTCTGTTTCTACTACAAATTCTAGATCAAATCTCAGTTTAGTAACAAGTTTAGGCTTCAATGCAGACCCTGGTTTAAATTACAATTTAGATATTAGTTAAAATTATAATTCAGATTTTAGTTCATAGTTAATTTTCCGATTCAGATTCTGGTACAGATTTTAATGAAGTTTTAGTTTTGGATTTTGTTCATCATTTAAGACAGACAATCATTTTGTTTCTGTTCAGATTCAAATTCTGGTTCAGGTTATACTTTATATTCTAGATAATATTCTAGTTCATATTGTGGGGCAGATTCTAGTTTAGCATCCGATTCAGGGACTGGTGCAGATTATAATTCAAAACTTACTTTGAATTCTAGTTCAGGTTGAAATTGAGGTTTTATTTTGGTCTATAACTCAAAAATTTGTTAAGGTTATAAGTTAGACTCTAATTTATAACCCAGTCCATGTTCTAATTCAGGCACTGTTTTATAAATTGGTTCAAAATTTAGATAACTAAACTAGAGATTCTGTTACATTTTTTTTGGATTATAATCCATTTCCTAATGAAGATACTGGTTCCGATTCGGTTTAAGTTTTCAATTCAAAATCCAGTTTAGATTTTATGTCTGTCTTGTTTGGTTCGATTTCAGCTCACTTCAAGTTCGGTCCTAACTTGAGAAGGAGGGTATTTCGAATTCGTCATATCCAATTATTCATTCCCCTTGTTTCTTTTAATAATTTTTCTTCTATGACGATATGCAAATGTAATCACACTCTAAACAGTCATTCCGGCAGTCAATCACTTATTCAGTTTTATTTTTTATTTTATTTCTTCAGATGATAGTTTTTTTTATATTTTAACTAGTCATTCAAACAATGGTAAATGATCCCTTTGTAATAGTTTTTTTTTTCATTCTTCAACACAGACAAATTCAGCAAATATCACATGAACATACAAACGGCCCTCCCTCTAGTGTCACTAGTGTGATGTGTCACCATAAGAAATCAATCAACATTATGCTCAAAAAACCAACATAAAAAACACAACAGAAAAAACAAAAGAATAAAAAACTCCAAAATATAATTCCCCCACTTAAATTTACCACAAATGACTCTGGAGGAAGAGAAGAGACTTCTGTGTTTGCATGCAACTTGTATTCTTGACAATGAACTCTAAACATAAATAAATTTTGTTTTTTTGGCTCAAGACAAGAAAGAAGAAAAAACCCCTGACGACATGAAACCAAAATATCGTTAATCATACTTGAGCCTATTAAAAAAAAACAATAACAACAAAAACAACAAAAATTCTTCAAGAAAAAAATAATAAATAAAAATTCAATTCTTAAAATTTCAGAATGACAAAACACAAAATGCATCTCAATTCAGTCATTCACTTTTTTAATTTCGAGGGACAAATTGTAAAAACAGCACTTGAAATAATAGAGAAAACATTCGTTTTAAATAAACAAACTTAAAAAAAAAACGGAAAAATAACACAAATTATTGACGATAATTTAAATTAAGAAAAACAAAAATACTAATTTAAATTGTTTTTCCTTTATTTTATTGTTTTCTCCTTTTTTCTTTGATTTATCTCAAGTTTGTCTAAAGACAAAGACAATAAAAGTTTTAAACAGTTGAAAAAATAACTGCAGTTTTCCGCCATAAATCACTTTCTTCGGAGATAAAGTAGAACATAAAAGTTTATTTTCCTTCTGTGACTATAAAAATAACACAATTTTGTCTCTATTTAAGAAAATAGTTACAAATGAAGATTTTTTTTGAGAATATAATTTTAAAAATATTAGCAAGAGTTTTGTTACTACTCTAAAATATGAGATTTCTAGATCAACTTCTTATTAAGATTTAAGTTTAAATTAGATGTTGATTTAAAATCAATTTCAAATTTAAGTTCTGATTCTTATTTCGATTCCAAAATAGTCCTGGACTACGCTCTATTTCAGATTCTATATTAAATTCTTGTACAAATATTTATTCAGTTACTTTAGATTATAATTCGGATTTTAATTCATACTAACATCCAGTTAATCCAGTTTGGATTCCAGTGTATATTTCAGTTCATATTTTACTTAAGATCCTAACTAGATTCTACCTTAGATTCTGGTGCAGTTTAAATTCCAATTTAGTTCAGTTCCAGTTCAGTTCTACTTCAATTCTAGTTCAGTTCTTCATTAGTTCTAGTTCAGTTTTAGTTTAATTCTTTTTCAGTTCTTGTTGAGTTCTAGATTAATTCTAGTTCAGTTCTTGTTTAGTTTAAGTTCAGTTCTACTTCAGTTCTAGTTAAGTTCTAAATCATTTTCAGTTCAGTTCTAGTTTAGTTCTAGTTCAGTTCTAAATCATTTCCAGTTCAGTTCTAGTTTAGTTCTAGTTTAATTCCAGTTCAGTTCTAGTTCAGTTCTTATTTAGTTTCAGTTCAGTTCTTATTTAGTTCCAGTTCAGTTCTACTTCAGTTCTTGTTTAGTTCTAGTTCAGTTTTCATTCAGTTCTAATTCAGTTCTTGTTTAGTTCTAGTTCAGTTCTATTTCAGTTCTAGTTCAGTTCTAGTTTAGTTCTAGTTCAGTTCTAAATCATTTCCAGTTCAGTTCTAGTTTAGTTCCAGTTCAGTTCTAGTTCAGTTCTAGTTCAGTTCTTATTTAGTTCCAGTTCAGTTCTACTTCAGTTCCTGTTTAGTTTTAGTTCAGTTCTCATTCAGTTCTAATTCAGTTCTTGTTTAGTTCTAGTTCAGTTCTATTTCAGTTCTAGTTCAGTTCTAGTTCGGTTCTAGTTTAGTTCTAGTTCAGTTCTAAATCATTTCCAGTTCAGTTCTAGTTTAGTTCCAGTTCAGTTCTAGTTCAGTTCTAGTTCAGTTCTAGTTCAGTTCCAGTTCAGTTTTAATTCAGTTCTAGTTCAGCTCTAGTTCAGTTCTAGTAATTTTATTTTGATTTCAATTTAATTTTAAATTTTATCTTCTGCATGAAAATTTTTAATTAAAATTTTTGTAGTTTTATTTTTTTTCCAAATTTTCATATGTTTGTCTTGAAGGAAAAAATATGTCCTTAGTCTAGCAATGACCCAGACCACCAACAAAGTATTAGAGAAGAAAATAACTCTAAATTGGCTCTTGTTGTCTCTGCCAAAATAGAAGCAAAAAATCTCCTAGACTATTTTTAGTCGAAAAAAAAACTATTAACGGAAACAAAGAAAATTTTTAGTTCTTAAAAAATAACATATATGTTTTAAACACACTCACACACACACACATATATATATCTTTACATATGTAAAGTATTTGAAGAAAAATATACAATTCTCAAAACATTAAATACTCTTACAAGGAACTACAGCAGGAGTATACTTTTGCTTAAAATACTCATACTTTTCACTACGAATACAAATGCATTTTATTTTTACTGTTATAAGTACTTTTGTGTAGGAATTTTGTATTTGTTTGAAAATATGTTTGTTTGCAGTCTCAAGTACACTTTTGCATATCCTTGTTTCCTGTTTCTTCTTCTTTGCATTCCTTTTGTAAATTTATTGTCTAGTGTGTGTTAGTGTGTGTGTACAGTCAGTGAGAGTTACTACTTAAAGATGTTACTGCAGAATTTTTCATTGTATTTTTTTGTTTTTTTGAAATTTTATCGACTCCTGTGCACTTGAACCTCAATTTTCTGATCTGGTTCTCCCTTAAGGATTAATATGATTTTAATACTTGTACAAATGTTGACTGCTGGAAAGTTAGATTTGTATTATTTTTTCTGCAATATTTTTTATCTCCAGAAAAAAAATGTTTTTAATGTATGTTTTGTCATCTATTTTATCATATTGAAGCTTAAAAACAGTCAAGGGACTTTGAAATAAGCATAAGAAGATTTTGAAATAAATGACTCAATATTTTTTTCTTTCTTTTTTTAATTTCTTTTCAGGTAAGTGCTTTTTCTCTAAAGAACTTCATTTTAGAAGAGAAATGTAAGTATTTCCTAGATGGGTCTACTAATTGAAACTATAGTATGGACTTTAGTTTAGATCATAGACTGTACTAAAGTCTAGTTAAGTTTATAGTCTGGTCGTAATCTCATTTTTCCGTGTATTCAATGTATCAATTCAGAAGTTATTATGCCTGAGGTTTTATTTGATGTTCCAAATTTGGATATAATCGATTATAGACAACGTTTTTCAAGACCTTCAAAACAATTCTAAAAAATCCGGAGATACAGCTTTTCTGGAAAAAAAAATACTTCAAATTTGAGCTGTAGGGTGACTTTGCATTCTTCAAAAATTCGATTCGATTTTCTTGCAATACTGAAATTCTCAAGAAGCTACAACAAAGGAAGCATCCTTTGTTTTAGCTTCTACATTAGTTGTATATAGTTCCTATATCTTTTTGTAATCATCAACTTCCTAGATCGAATATCTTCTTTGGTATAGTTGTCATATCATAAGGCATTCCCTTCGAGGCATTACCATTTCCAAGTCTCATAGTAGTTTGGTTTTCCCTCTCTTCCAGTACCCCTTTTTTGATATTTTTGCGCCGTATATATAATTATATATAATTCTCTCAAGGAATACATATGACCAATATTAAAATAAGAAATATTCTTTTTCAGGTCTCATTCTCTCATCATTCTTCCAACATATTCAATATGAACTATAATTTTTACATTTAGAGAACTATATCCCCAATCAAAACTCCATATGTTCCAGTTTTTACTCATTTTATTCGGTTTATTTTTGACCTCTTACTCAAGTTTAGTTCAGAATCCAATATTTACTCAAGTTCAGATACGTTTCAGATGTCTATTTCAATTCTAGATCAGATTGGAGTTAAGATTCTGGATCAAATTCAAATTCAAATTCAGATTTTAGTTGAAAATTTGGTCCAGATTTTAGTTAAGATTCTGGTCCAGATTCTAGTTCTGGTTCTGTTTCAGAATTCTCTTCAGATTTTACTTTAGATTTCAGTTCAATTATAAGTTTAGATTCTGATTCAGAATTCGGATTAAATTCTGGTTGGGATTCTAATACGGAATCTGGTTGAAAATTGGGATCAGATTCTGGTTGAAATTACAGGATTATAGTTCAGATTGTAATTCAAGTCTTAGTTTCTGGTTCAAATTCTGAATTAGTTTGAGGTTCAAAATATAACTCAGTTTCAAATAAGATTCTTGTTCAAATTCTAGTTTGGTTCTGGTTCATATTGAGAACTCAGATTTTATTTCATATTGTATTTTTCTGGCTTCTGGCTTCAATTCCATTAAAAGTTTAGATACTTCACATTATTTTCAAACTTCTAGAACTTCAACTTCAGATTCAACTTAGAATCTATTTCTGATTCTTATTGCAGATCAAGATTAGATTTTTTTTTAGCTGAAATGCTTGCTCACTTTAAAGTTCAGTTTTCAGTTAAGATCCTAGTTAAGTGGACCAGATTATAGTTTACATTTCAGTTCAGATTATAATTCAGATTCTCGTCAAATACAAAGTTAAGGTTTTAAGATATTTTACTTAAATTTAAGGTCCATTTCTGGTTCAAAAGCTGGTTTATATTTCAGTTAAAATGTTGAGTCAGTTTCTAACTCAGATTAAATATCAGTTTCCTGACCAGATTTTAGTGTGGAGTTTGGTTCAAATTATGTTTTAGTTCTTTTTTTTAGTTCAGTTCAGTTTTTGGTCCCATTTCCAGTTCTAATTTTGCTTTAGTTTATAGTTCTGTCTATATCTTTGGTTATAGTCTACAAATATTTAAATTTTATATCCCAATTAAGATTCTTCTTTAAAGCATAGACCAAGTTTTCGCTTAGTTTAAAAATTATATTCCAGTTCAAGTTATTTACTTTTTTCTGAGTTTCCAGTTCTTTTTCAGATTGTTGTCAAGATTTCAGATTGAAATTCAGATTCCTCTAAAAATTCTGGTTGATATTATAGTTCAGATTCCATAACAAACCTTGAATACCGGATACTTGATTCTAGCTCAAATTGTAATTAATATTCTAATGCAAAATTCGAATCGAATTCTATTTTAGACTTCGGTCCATTTTGTAGTCTAAATTCTGATTTACTTTTCAGTTCAGATTCCAATAAAGATCCAAGTTTATTTTCTATATTAGATTTTAATTGTAAATGTAGTCTGGAATGTATTTGGTTCCTATATATTCACCTTAACTGTAAAATTTCATCACCATCATTTTGACAATATCAAAATATTATTTCTGATATTTTTTGTTGCAATAAAAAAATTTGAGACAAAAAGAACAAATAAAACATTTTAATGGTAAAAATTCCATCATTGTCATCTTTAGATATCCTCCTTTTATGTTACTTTCATTTTGTAAAAACAATTTTGATGAAATTTTAGACGTTAAAATCTTGTATTTCATATTTTCATGTTATTAAGACGAGAAGGAGCAAAAAAAATATATAAGAATTTTTTTTATTTAAACATTCATAATCCTCCCCATAAGACAATTGATTTCGTCTTTTCTATTTTTTTTCACTTCAATACTTTTGGATTTTATTTGATGAATTTTAACGATGTAAGTAAATGTCGTATGTAAATCTAAACCAATATGCGGGATCCTTTAAGATGGAGGAAAAATAAGCGGCTGTGTCGAATCTTCAATACCCTCCACCAACACAAATGCGTGAGAAGTAAAAGCGTTATGTTTCGTACATACACACTCACACATTCACACATATACAAACGCATAAACGTTTTCTTTTAATACAACACAGATACACTTATTGAATCAATATAATTATTTATATTTTTTGCTAGAACTTTTTTTCTAATAAACCGATTTTGATCATTTTTGGAATTGTAATCCAGTACAAACAACTTTATATGACAAAACCTTAATTTAATTTGTCGATTTCTAATGGACAGTTTTACGTAAATTCTTTTCTGGATCTTTGAGGTTGCCTCAGTTATCGGTCTATATCTTTTTATATACTGAAACGATTTAGCTGATTTTAAATAGGAAACTTCTCATGACTATAGCAAATGCTCAGGCCTAATTTCATTGAGTTCTGTCGATTATTGCGGATATGAGCGTAAAAATTACAGAGGTACAGACAGACAGAGAAAAAACCAGACAGACAGACAGACAGACAGACAAACAGACAGAGAAACAACCAGACAGACAGGCAGACGTATAGATAGACGGACAGATACTCGACTCAGATTTGGATTTAATGCTGGAATAAAAATACATTATGGGGTCTGATATGATACCTTCTTAGCATCGTTACATACGGAATGACAAAATTAATATCACCTCCTTTACCACTTATGGTGGTTGGAGGGTATTAAAAATTACATATGAAAGAATATTAAACAGTTTTGTTTGAAGTTGGAAGACAATAGACAAATTGAGAGGCATTTAAAAGGATTTTGTTGTATTAAATACCAAGAAATCGATTTTTTCTTGGAAGAAGTGGGAAGCGGAGGAGAAAAAAGCTAAAAATTGAAGAATTTATTCTTTTTCTTTTTATTAATCATGTAAAGACATTTTTCAATAAATTCAATAATTTTTTTGCTTTCCAAACGAACATGTATTTGTGTCTGTGTTGGGTATGAAAAATCCTTGAAAATTTCTTTTTTTAATTGTTTTCATGTCTGTCAAGTTAAATTTTATTTCTCTAAAAGAAATTTACTTTAAAGCAAAAAAAAAAGTTTTCACAACTTTTCTTTCAGTCATTTATTTTAATGCGTGTTTTCAAAATTTTCCAAATAATTTCAAGGTTGCGATTAAAAAGACACAGTGTTTTCAAAGCGAATGTAAAGTTTCCCATCTCGGTTATGCTAACTTTTTAAAACATAGGAAAAATGCATTTTTTTACTTTTGATCCCTAAGAGATATATATTAGTGAAATCAAGGTGAAGTATCCTAGCTTTTTGTGAATTGATTTAAAGGAAAATAGGCCTTACCTGATCAGGAACGAAGTCAATGGAACTCCAAAGTTGGCCATTTCGTCTATAGTGATATTTGAAAAATCAGCGTAAATTCATTTAAAAATTTTACCCTATAAATCCATCTTAATCAAATATCTCGAGGTTTAAACCGAGGTGCTTATGAGTCGAATAGTAGATGTACAGGCCCCTATCATGTCATGACCAAAGTCAGTGACATTCCAAAATTGTTCACCTCGAGTATGTTGATTTCTTAAACATCGACAAAAATTCCTTTGTTAATTTGATTCTTTAAGAATGTCTTAATGAAATTTCTGAAAGTTAGAGCTGAGTCTGTTTGGAGAAGTATAGGTCAATATCTAATAGTCGATGACCCTCCAAATTTGCCCACCTCGGGTATGTTTATTTTTAATGCAACGGAAAAAATTCTTTTATTAATTTAATCCATTAAGAAAGTCTTAAAGAAGTTTCTTACGATATATTTATAAAATTTCTCAATATTAAAGCTGAGATACTTTTGAATTGATTCGGAGGAGTACAAGCTCCCATCTGATCAGGGGGGAAGTGGGTGACCCTCTAAAGTTGCCCATCTCAGATATGTTGATTTAAAAAAAAAAAAAATTGCCAAAAATACATTAATGAATTTAGACAAAAGAAAATTTGTCTTATAATAGTCCTTATAAATATCTATAAAAATGTGTTCACATGTTTTCAATATCTCTTATAGATTCAAAGATATTCAATTCAAAATACCTTTTAAACACATTTTTACTTTTGTTATCTCTTATTTTGTAAAAGAAAGCGGGTTAAAATTGTTTTTAAAATTTTTTTAAAATATATGTCAGATTGCCTATAAAATTCTAAATAATTTTGCTGAAGTAACTATATAAATATATAAATCCGTTAAAAGCTTATATCAGTCTGAAATTGGCATTAAAAATATCTATTTTTTTTTGCAATTTCTATCAAAAAGGTGGTAACATTTGTTAACTGATAAATACATTAGTTTGTTCTGAATTTTATAATTTTTTTATCCCCTTATAAAGAAAATCTTGAGGAAAATCAATGGAAATTTATTCCGAATAACATTGAGGCAAATATCTTCCCACAAGCCCTACCCAAAGTTGGTCAATTAAAAAAATATTAATAACTTTTTTATTTAAATTTAGAATCACAAAGCTGGAAAAAATTTTAAATTATCGTATTACCCACATATGTGAGGTAAATACCCAAAAAGTATTTTCTGTCGAAGGGCCCTCGTAATGACTGGTTAATCATTGCAGTGAAAAAAATAAAATTTTTAAATTTCTTTCTGACAAATTGAGATTTTGGGTATTTTTCCATGAAATATTGGGAATCTTTTTATTTCTCTGATTTATGGACAAATTCGTATATATCATATGAAAATTTCATAAAAATACCGTTATTCGTTTCATTTTTATTAAGGTTTGAATGTTAAATTTATTTTTCAAAAAAACAGCAAAAATTGAAAATATTAAGTTTTTCATAAATTTTAGACCTCAAATGACACTTTTCTTACTTTTTCTTGAAAAATTGTGTACATTCAAGTTCTAACGATTTCACAGATACCCAATACTTGTATAGGAACTTTATTGCTTGACTGAAAATTTAGCCAAAACAAGACTAACTCTGGGCTTTTTTCCATGCATTATAGTATTATTTCCATAGAAATCGATTTGGCAACACTGTGCAAAGTGTAAACAATTTCTATAAATGATTTTTTTTGTGTTACTAAATATCGATAAAACAAAATTTTCTAAAATAAGAACTATTTTTAGTCATCATAAATGGAGAATTAGTGCCACAATTAATCACAATTTAAGTTTAGTTTTTGTTAAATAATTTTGTATTAAAAACCTTTTTCGTCTCTCTAAATGTCCCCTTCCTTGTCATCCCTCTTAGATTTAAACATTTTCCTTCCCATCATATAATTTCACAATTATTAAATGGAAAATTACAGGAAAATGTATTAAAATTAAAAAAAAAATCACAAATTGTTATTACTTTCTTGTTGTTTCACTGATTTGTCACACAGGAGTTTTTAAATTAAAATGTTTTTCTCAGTTTTCAGTTGTTGATTTGTTGCTCCATAATTTTACTTATCACTCCTTAACTAGAACCTTTCCTCCTTTCTCTCTCTCTCTCTCTCTCTCTTTCTCTATGAAACATTTTAATATATTTTTTTGATGTCAGCGTCCATGATGATTTGTTTTGTTATGTAACTAAGTTGTTACTTGTTGTTTTAATGTTTTAATATGTAAAATTCTTGTGTTGTAATGTAAAGGAACAGTAGGAAGAAGGAGAGATAATACTGCCCACAAACTAAATTGGAGATCAAGAATCAAGGGACTAAAGACAAAATTAATAAACCAGATTATAAGTCAAGTTTATCACTTTGATTAGTGTTCAGTTTCTAATTAGAAGTTCAGTTCTAAATCAGTCTTTATATCGAGTTCTAGTTTAGATTCTAATTCAGAAACAAGTTTAGTTTTTAATTGAAGTTCTAATTCAGGACCACGTTCTAGTTAATATTATAGTTCAGATTTTGTATAAAATTTCAGTCTCTTATTCAGATTGTATTTCATGTTTTAGTTCGAATTCTAAATCGGCTTCCAGTTCAGAATATAATACAAGTTCAAGCTTAAACTCTTATACAGATTCCCGATCAAATTGTAAATCAGATTCTTACAAAATTCTAGTTAAGATTCAGATGAAAATTTAGTTACTGATTCAGTTACTTCATCTGATTTTTATTGAGGCACAAATTCCGATTTCAATTCAGATTCAAGTTTAGGTTTCAGTTCAAATTCGGGTGGACATAGTTCAGATTTTTGTCTAAATTCAAGATGAGATTTGAAATAAGTTTCTAATTCCTATTCAATTTCTGTTTCTAAACCAGATTCTGAATCTTGTTTAAAGTTCAGTTCAAGTTCTAGTTCGGATTCAAGTCTAGATTCAAGTTCAAAATCTATTTCAGATAATGGTTTTAGTTCCAGCTCCCAATCTAGTTCAGATTAGCCAATAATCTCAATGGGGTAGACATTAGTGTCTCCTATACATATGGTTATCCAGTCTTAGATTTTTTGTCCCACTGTTTCTTAATCTACGTTTGAATGCCAGTGATTATTTCATATGTATTTTATTTGTGATTTTATAACCTTAACGCTTGTTAACTCACTGACGAAGGACCAACTTTTGCCTTTAACTTTTATAGTGAAAAAAAGTCATCGCTCTCTCTCTCTCTCTGTCTCTCTTCTATTAAAGTATTTGTGAGTGTATTACTGCGTTACTTTTTTTCACCAACTAAAACGTTTATAATGCGTGAAATTATGCATGTGGGAAACATGATGATTTACATTCATGTATGGATACATGAATAATACTTTGGTGTGTATGTGTGTGTGACTTAGGAGATTTTATAGTCTAAAAAAAGGAATAACAATAATATAAAATTGTAAATGATGTTGTTGTTGTTGTAAAAGGCATGCAACAATTATTTTATAATTGCATGAATATTTAAATAAATTGAAAAAAAAACTGAATGTTTGAGAACTTTTTGTGTTCAGGATTAATTGAGGTTTTTGTTAAAGGATTTTGTTGAGAAATGAAGGAAATTCCAAATTTCATTAATATTTTTATAACCTTCACCAGCAAGACTGTTTTTGAGAGTAAACGTTGTCATTATGTGTGTAACGCCATGATGGAGTCATCTCTGAAACCAAAAAGGTATATATATCTCCTTGCATCAAATCAAAATCTGAGTCTGATTAAGCTATGTCCGTCGGTCTGTCTGTTGGAAACATATACACACTTGGAATGAGTTTAGGCAGTTTTCTATTTAAAACCAGGCAAGTTATAGACCGATATCGGAAGCAACCATAAAATTTCGAAATTAGACCAAAATTTTTGGGACACCCCGAAATCAGTTTGTCTTAAAGTTCGCAATTTTAGAGATGACTTTTCCCATATATATATTTATTATGATATAGACCCAAATAAACTAGAATGTTCTGGGACCATTTTTTATCTAGTTCTCATATAAGATCCATTTCCCGATTGAAGTTTTATATTTGTAAAACTCTTAAATATGCACCAATTTAATTCTTAAATATAAATATTTTTGTTATATTAAATTGAGCAACTTCGGTCTAAATTTTGTTATAGCTCCTACATAAGGACCCTTCCCGAAAAATGGGTTTGAACTTAAAAAACTTTTAAATATAAACCAATTCAATTCTTTAATATGTTTTCAATATAATTTATTAATTTAACCAATATCGGTAGATATTTTATTATAGCTCCTGTATTAGGCCCCCTTCCTGGAAAACGGTTGAGCCTATAAAATTTATAAACAAGAACCAATTCTGTTAAAATTTGACACAATTATATTTTAAGTGTCCTGAAAATATGTTATTAATTTGCACGATATTGATCCATATTTTGCTATAGCTCCCATATAATGAACCTTCCTGAAAAAAGAGTTTCGAATTTATAAATAAGAACCAATTTTTTTAGCTTCACTTCAATTAGTTTTTTCACTGTGTGAAATATATGTTATTTTAATATGACCAATTTCGGTCTACATATTGCTATAGCTGTCATATTACGACCTTTTTCGGAAAACAAGTTTAAGCTCATAAAACTCTTATATGAATAAGGAACCCATTTTTCAAACTGTCTTGAATATGTGTTACTTTTTTGACGAATAATAACCCATATTATTTTCCTCCTGGAAACAAGTTTTAAGCTCACAAGACTTAACCTTAAACCAGTTCTATTGAATTCGCCGTAATTATTTCTCTGCTTATATAAGTAACTAATTTGATGAATGTCGGACTTAAATTTGATCCAATATTTTTTGAAGCTTTTAAACTGTTTTTAATATTGATGAATCTAATTTGACAATTATTGTGCCATATTTTGGTTATTACACTTTTATAACCTCAATTTCCGGAATTGTGTTTTAGACTTAAGAGATTCCCAAATATGGGCCAATTCTATTCAAATTTAGACATTTTATCTAAATCATTTTATAATATAATTTTAAGCGTATTGCATTTCATATAGAAAATTCATTTCCTTTTCATTATTTTGAACAAAATCGGCCATTAAACTGTATGGATCGGTACCAATATTTATAGGTACCAATATTTATAGTATGTTACCATACTTCACTGTTTATAGAGATATTCTGCCAGAAGGTATGAAAGATTGATGAACTAATTATTAGTTTTTTGTATATTATGTTCGTGGTGCAGGGTATTTAAGATTCGGCACTGACGACTTACAGGTTTTTTTTTTTTTGGAAATTAGATTTAATTTAATAATTTTTATTTTGTAATTGTAATTTTATTTCTTTGGAACAGATCCTTTTCAATCCTTTATTTGCATTTGCTATGGTTCACGTTTTCATTTCAAATCATCAATGACCTTAATTTTTATTCATTTTATTCGATTTCTTTTGTTTTTAAATTAAAAGAAAAACTTTTTTCCATAGAAACTCAAAAACTTTTCCATTTTCATATAAATTATGGAAGATTATTTACCGTTTTTTTTTTTCAAATCAATTCAAATAAAAGAATAAATTTCATTAAAAATTCCTAATTTTCAATATTTGATTAACACCCTTTCTCGGTGGCTTTGCCGCCTTTGCCCCCTTTCCTCACTTTTCCACATTAAACAAATAAGAATGTTAAAGTCGGTCAAGCACGACTATGTAATACACTACAGCATAATATTGTTTATAAATGGTAGTTACGTAGAAGTAATGAACGACCCTCGCACAATTTTATTTTCTGATTTATTCTTAAATGTACAGAACATTTTTGTGAAACTAACTTTTATATGAAATTTATGAGTTTTAAAATGGGCAATGGGCCAACCCTCGTATAATGTTATACATCTGCTCTTGAACATTTTATATTAATTTAACCAATTGTTATTACAAGGCCAGCGTATAAGTAGGATTTGTGCCCTTTAAAGTGAAATTTGGAAGGGGGCTTGTATGGGACCTATGAGAAGCAATGGACAGACCCTCTCATAACCGGGAGTACATTTGTGTGGTAGGTACCTGCAATATTGAACCGAACATGGCCAATTTCAATAGGCTTAATCCTCGTGACATAATTATAAGCACCAAATTAAATCACGAATTCTAAAAAAAAAAAAAATTATGAACTGTAGAGTGTTAACAACGTTCACAAGTACAGCCAGCCAGACAGCCGGACGGACAGATAGACACACGAGCGGACATCTTCAAATAGAGTTAGAAAGTGATTCTGAGTGGGAGGGTGTAACGCCATTTTTTCTGCATGTTACAAACATAAGCACAAATGCATATTACCAGTTACCATGGTGTAGGGTATTAAAAAAATTCAAATTATTAAAAACTAGAAATAAAATAGAAACAAATTTTCAAATCTAAAAATTATAGAAGCATAAGTTTTAAATTATTTGTTAAACAGGAAAACCCCAACAACAACAATAAGAAAATTTTAAATAAAACTAGCTTTTTCCCGGTGCGCTTTGCTGCACAAAAATTTTTCTCAGTCCAAGATCTTGAAGGAAATTTTACAAATCACAACGTTAAAAAAAAACACCAATTGAGATCAAATTTGCAAATACTCACTGTGGTAGTTCTTCAAATGTTCGGTAATAAATATTTGCTTTTGTATCGGGGCTACTTCTCCTCCTGATCCTATCCACCCTACATTTTGACCAGTCAAACAGTTCCGTGTCGAAGTTGTTGGAAGCAAATTTAGTTCTTTCTGTTATAGTTCTTTAGATATTCGATAAACAATATTTCTATATCGGGGATACCTCTTCCCTTGGTCCTATTCGTACTACATTTTCTCCAGTGAAACAGATTATTGAGAAAATGATTGAGACCTTTAGATATTTGATATTCTCCTGGTCCTATCCGATTTTTAAAAGACTATGTTAATTTTGGGAGAAAATGGGATCACATACATACATACATAAATACATACATACATACATACATACATACATACATACATACATACATACATACATACACATATCCTATTTTATATATATCTTTCCACCCAAAACCAAAAGCAATAATGAATAATAAACCTTTTTTTCGTTCAATCATATAAAATTTTTTGAAATTGGAACATGCAACAATTGAATTTTATATTTATTTAAGGAAAAAAAAAGGGGTCAATCAACATGAAAATATATTCAAATTAGTTAGATTTTTTTTTAAAGAAATTTACGAAAAATTTTAAAAACGAAAAGAAAAAAGGATTTTAAATGAGAAACAAAAAGTGTTAAGTCTATTTAGCTGCTTTGGCATTTTTTTATATACAATTTTAAGGGATTTATTTTATTGAGAAAATCAAATATTTAAAACAAATGAAAATTGTAAGTATAAAAAGCTAAAGATAAGTTAAAGAAAAAGTTATAAGAGTTAAAATGAATTTAAAAGGAAATAATGAGAGAAAGGAAAAGAACAGAAACGAGGGTTGATAAGGAAATTTAGACAAATAACTATAGAATAAACTAAATTAGAAACTGAATCAGAATGGAAACTGAAATCTGAACTAGATTTTCAAGTAGGATATGAATTAATGGAATCTTAACTAGAATTTGAACTTGAACTGAACTAGAATATCGACTTGAAACTGTACTGGAATCTGAACTATAAACTGAACTCTAATTCACACCAGAATCTTAATTAGAATCTGAATTAAAGACTGAGTCAGAATCTGAATTCGAATCTGAACTAGAAACTGAACAAGATCCTCAACTTGCTTCTGAACTTGAAACTTAACTGGAATTTTACTGGAACTTGAACTAGAATCTAAACTTTAACTAGAATCTAAGCTGAATCTCAACTAGAAACTGAACTTTAACTTAACTAGAATCTAAGCTGAATCTCAACTAGAAACTGAACTATAATTGAAACTTGATTCTGAGCAAGAATCTTAATAAGTATCTTTACTGGAATCTGAATTAAACAATGAATCTAAATTTGAACTAGAATCTGACCTGGAATAAGAACTAGAATTTCAACTGGAATCTGACCTACAACTGAACTAAAACTGAAGTAGAATTGAACTAGAAATGAAGAAGGGCTGAATTAGAACTGAATTTGAATTTTAATCTGAATCAAATTTTCAATTATAATCTGAACTTTAATTTTAAATAGGATCTGAACTGAATTCTGGGAATCAAACTAAAATCTGAACTGGAACAAAATTCAGAATTGGAATTTGAACTGGATTCTGAAGTAGAATCCAGAAAACTTAAATCTGAACTAGAATATCGTATTTGTATTCCAAAAGAACTTCTGTTCCTAAATATATTCTTATACGGAATCTGAACTATAATCTAAATAGATTAACGGTTAAAAATTCTGAAGGTAAATTTAAAATATGATCGAAAGAATATCCTCTATATAATCTAATATAAAATTTAAATTAGGATCCGATTCTATTTCAAATTGTGAATTAAAATTTGAAACAGAATCGAAACTAAAATATGAACGAAATTCTGACATCTAAACCGGTAGGGGAGATCCGAAGTGGAATCTGAACTACATTCAGAAGATTTTAATCTAGATTGTGAAATAAAATCTGAACCAAAAGCGTAATTCTGAATTTTGATATAAAAGAGGTTCTGAAATATGATACGAAATGAATTTAAACTAGAATCTGAACATTATTCTAAGCTTTAAACTGCATTAAGTTTGAATATGAAATCTGAATCTGAAAATAGAATCTGGTGAAAATTCTGATATAGAATCCATAACGAGAAGTAAAGCGTGACGTAGAAATTGAACTAAGGGAATATGAACTGGGAATTAAAATAGAAACTGAGCAAAAATCTGCCGCTAAAGAATTTGAAATAAAACTTATTGTAGGAACTAAAATATAATCTGGAATATGAGCTGAAATCTAAACTCTAATCAGAATAAAATTTGAACAAGAAATTAAACTAGAATTTTGGCTAAGACTGAACTGGATTTGTGACTGGAATTTGAGATGGAGTTGAACTTGAATTTGAACTTGGATCTAAAATGAAATATAATCTAGAATATGATCTTAAAACTTAAGAAGAATTTGAACAAAGTTTGGAACTAAAATCTGAGTTCTGAGGAATCATGTCCAAGACTGAGTTATATTTTGGACTAAGATCAAAGGTGGAACTGAACTAGAATTTGAACTAAAATCTATCATGATATGCTAACTACAATCTCATTTCAAAACATAAAATCTATGGACTCTATTTTACATGTTATAGTATACAGTATGTACTGTATTCCAGAACTCAGTAAATACTGTATTAAAAATATTAGGTACTGTATAAAAACACAGTATGTGCAGCATATGAAATATAGTATGTACTGTATTTCAAGATTCAATATAAACTGTGCAATATTAACTATGGTCCGGAATAAATTATATAAGAAGTAGTCACGATTATAATCCATTCGCTAATCATTATTAACAACATTTTCTTTTCTCCACCACCGTCGTATCTTTCACTCCTTTTTAATCATCCTTCAAACAATTCGTAACAAATAAACAACCAAAAAAAATAAGATTTTATCCCGCATAATGAAGCACTTTTTTTTTTGTTATTCCGTTTGTCAGTCAGTCTTTCATTCATTTGATAAATAATGAAAGGGAATCAAATAAAAATAAAGGAAATCCTTAGAAAATAAAACAAAAACAATCAACCAAAGAAAAAAAGTGGATTTTAAAATCCACAACCCAAATTTCAAACTACCCTCTTTTAGAGAAATCTATTTTAACTTTAAACTTAAGAACTTTATTCCGTCCCTTTGTCAATGGCCACCAAAATGCTTGAAACGAAAGTACTAGTTTGGATTTTTTTTTTTGCTTCGAATCGAAAATAAGAAGAAAAAAAGGCTTTAAGCCTTAAATGAGGAAAAAAAGAACTAAATTCAAATAATTTGATAACTTAAAAAAAAATAAATGCGTAAAAGTCTGTTTTGCTAGAAAACAAACGAAAAGGAAAGGTCATATAGTTAAAGGAAACAAAGTCCTTTTTTTCCAAATCCTTAACAAGTGAACAAGCAAGCAAGTGACTCTATATATGCAGACTCACATGCATTAGTTATTTCAGAAAAAGTGACCAGTTTAAGGAGCATTTTGCATGTAGATGACTTCCTTCTTCCTTTTTTCCAATATCCTTTCAAAACTGGTCACCTTGTTTCAGTTTAACAACTTGTTATTTCTTTTCGCCTTCTCCCTTCCATTGTTTTCTTTGGTTTCCTTTTATTTGTTGTATTATTATTAATCCCTGCCTTTTTCTCTATTTAAACTGTAAAGTTAATCAAATTTTTTTTGCTTTGCCTTTTTTTGTTTTGCCCCATTCCAGTCCATTCCATTCTCTTCTGTTATTCTCGTAAGTATTTTTAGAAATATTAAACTTTAGAAACAAAAACAACAATTGTAGTTTTATTTATATGCCAAAAGGAGAAAGTAGTTGAGTCAAATCCTTGACTAAACAAAGGATTTCGTTGGTATGGAACACAAAAAAAAGCACTTCAACCCTTCAATTTTTTACTGTACTTTTAATAATAAAGTCATCATATTTAGCAGATTGTTTGGTCCTTATGTACAGTTCATTAATATATTCATATGATTGATGAAGAGAGTTTTATTATGTTTATAAGAGAGATAGCTAATCCCGCCAGACAAATGTTGACATCATATTCCAGTCAATGGACTTCAGTTCTATGTCAGATACTACATAATCACCAAATCAATTTCCAGTTCAGACATTTGACTACATTCCACTTCAATTTCCAGATTAGATTATATTAAGTATTCCAGATCCGATTCTATAGCTCCACTTCTCAACCGGATTCCATATAATTTTTCAATTTGGATCTAGTGTAGATTACAGATCACTAGACTATATACTTGATCAGATTTCAGATGAGATTCTACTTTAATTTCTTGTTCAGATTCAGTAACAGATTCTAAATCAGTTTCTAGATCCGACTTTAGCTTAAATTCTCAAACATTCTGATACGGATTCTAAAAAATTGATCAGATTTCAGATGAGATTCTAGTTAAGTTTCTTGTTCATATTCTAATTCAGTTCCCAGATCCGATTCTAGTTCAAATTCTCAATTAGATTTTAGTTAAAATTCCGATATGGACCCTAAAGCAGATTACAGATCACTAGATTACATAATTGAACATAAATCAGATGGGATTTTATTATTGTTCTGATTCAATTCGTTATTCTAGTTCGGGTTCTAGTTGTGCTTCTAACCCAAGTTTTAGTTCAAAATTCAGTTTATGTTTCAATTCAGTTTTAATGCAAATACTAGTAAAATATGTAGTCTATATTTTAATCTAGATCCTATTCTAATTGGATTCCGGTTCTGATTTCAGATGGTATTCAAGCTCAGATTGTAATTCCTATTTTCCATCAGATTCTAATTCAGTTTCTCATTCATATTCAGTTTCATATAATTGTTCTGATTCAAGTTCATATTCGAATAAAGTTTCCAACCCAGATTTTATTTCATATTTTAGTTTCAAATTTGGTTCAATTCGTAAACCAGGTTTTATTCAGATTTTAGTTCTAAATGTAGCTCAGTCGCTTAGATCCAACTGGTAATTCTAGTTAATATTCTATCTAAGTTCTAGTTAAGGCTCCGCTTAAAGATCAGATTCAGATTTAACTTTACAATCAACATTAAATTCCAATTTGGATTTAAGTTCAGATTAAAGTCGAGATTTATGTTTACATTCTTGTTGATTCCATAATTCTTATTATATTCAAAATCACATTCTCCTTTATAATCTATATCGCATACAGAATGCAGTTCAAGTCATAGTTCAGAATATAGTTTTGGTTGCGGCTCATTTTTGAATTTTAATTCTATTTCGTATTCTTAAATTTCAAGTCAGGTTTTTTACAGGTTTTCATTCTGGTATAAATTCCATTTTGACTACTTTAGATTCTACTTCAGAAAATGGTAAAAAAACTCGATTTAGGTATTGATCTAGTGCAGTTCTATTTCGGTTCTAATTCAATTTTAGTTCATATCTAGTTCGGTTCCCGTTTAATTCTAGTTCACTTCTAGTTAAACCGATTTAGAAGTGCACTAGCTAAATCGGTTTTAGTTCAGTTCCAGTTCAGTTCTCGTTTAATTCTAGTCTAGTTCACTTCCAGTTCAGTTTTAGTTCAGTTCTCGTTTAATTTTACTTCAGTTCTTGTTCAGTTTTAGTTCAGTTCAAGTCAGTTCTAGTTCAAATCTCGTTTATTTCTAGTGCAGTTCCAATGTATTTCAAGTGTGGTTCTAGTTCAGTTTCATTTCAGTTCTAGTTCAGTCCTTTTTCAGTCCATATTAAATTGTAAAGAGACTTAAATGTCTTTCAAAATTTATCTCCTTTTCTTTTCTTAAAATTCATTTTATTTGTTTATTTTTTATCTTATTTTGAGGTCCTTTTTTAGATTTTCGCTTAAATTCCATATAAAATAGACAAAGAACCGTTTGTAACTTACGAATTTTAAATTTATTTCTTTAAATTACAGAACAAAACTACAATTGTTTAACGTCAACGTTTATTTTGCTGTTAAAATTGTTTTAAAAATTCAGGAAAATTGTTTTTTTCTTGTTTTATCGTTATTTTCTGCTTTTGTGTTATATTTTTAGCAATTTACGTTGAAGTTTTGTATGCAAAATTTTATTTTTTTAAAAAGTGATTTTAAGTCGGTTGTAAATTAGAGAGGGAGAGAGAAGAAAATGAATAAAAATGCCCTACTTTGGAGAGGATAAGGAAATGGGTTTTCGAAAGGGTTGTGGTTGCAGACAGGGAGAAGAAGGCGAAAAAGAGGGAATTTATTATCAATTGATGACAAATTCCTTTAATCGATTTTATATTTTGCCTTAAATTGGTTCTATTCTGATAACGCTTCATTATCGTTTTAACAACATTTGTGGTCATTGCACAAATTAGTTTCAGTGTATTTGAAGATTAAAATTTTTAATTCCTCAATTTATTGTTGTGGATTCATTTCTAGTCAATATAACTTATATTCATCCATTTCTTTCACCTCTCCTCTCTTCAAGCACCACTCTATACCGTGAAAAAGTCTGTACTGTACGAAAAAAATTAGGTTAAAATTGTTGCCATGTTGGCTTAATACACTCAATTATTTTATGTTGTTTTTCCGAAAATAACTCTAGAAAACAACAACAATAACAACAAAAAGGAGGAAAACGTTACAAAAAGAAAAACTAAATGAAATTTGTTAATTGTAAACCGAAGGCAAACTTGAGGCTATAAAATCAAAAAAATACAACACAAAAATATCACAATGAAAATGGAATGAAAACTGTGAAAAATAAGTGAAAAAGGACTCGGTGAAACATTCTAAAATATTACAAAAAATTTTGTATTCACTCTTAATTGTTAAGATTTCATTATTCGTTGTTTTTTTGTCAGTGAATTGTTTTTGTTTATTTGTGAATTAAATGAATGAGTTGTTGTCTTTATTGTTGTTGCTGTTTTTATATTCAGAAATCTATTGTTGTTTTGTTTTAATGTTTATTACGACCATATTATTGTCATTTGTTGAGATTTTTATTTCTTTAGAAGAATTCTTTTTCTTTCACTCTCTCTCTCTTACTGCACGCAGAAAAACTTCATTTCGTAATATGTTCGCGGCAAACATTTATTGTTATCACCAACATGTTTATTGTTGAATTTATTTTATTTTGATAACAAATTCGTTGCTGCAATAAAATTATTTTTATTAAATAAATAAAATATTATGATCACAATATGTTTGGGAAATAGTGACTATAACCATAACTGTTGTTACCAGTGCAAATAAACAATTTTTTTTAAATATAAAAATAAATTTAGTGGCGATAACAATAATTATTTTTATAAATAATTATTGTTTTCGCTATAACAATTTTTTATTGGAATAACAATATTTTTGTGATGATAACAATAACTTTATTCAAATTAAAATAAAAAATAAATACTATAATGCTTCTGGTTTATGGTTATCGCAAACATATTTTTTTCTAAGTATACAGAAATGCCATTTTGCTGTCGAAAGTGGGGTGGGACCAGAAAGAGAATGGTTTTAGAGAAGGCATATGACATTAAAAGGATGCCCAGTTTAGGTGGGATTTTTAGCCAAGTTATATGACAGGTGGGGGAAATTTACCTTTTTTGAGGGAAATTTTAATGAAAATCTCATTCCTAGAGAAAAATGGAGGGTTTTTTATTTTGCATCAAAAATAGGAGTTTTCCTGCATCCAGTCAATCTGTCTACAACCACAAAAAAATTCATTTATGACTCCAAAAAGTATATATTTTTAAATCAAATCAAAATTAAGTCGATTTATCTATTTTCACCTGTATGTTGTTTGCATGAGATTTTTTTGGCCCAAATAGTTGATATTGTCCTAAGAAGTTCCTTATTTAAAAATATTAATCAACTACTATTACTATTTTGGAAAGGGCACGGAACAGGGTAACCCACTTACAGAAGAAACAGTTATTATCACATATCACTATAGCTAATACAGGAATTCTCACGAAATTTGGCACATGAATTTTCAACGCTTCATTGCAGACTACAAAATTTACGCATATGGCCCGAGGGAGTGGTATCACCCTACTAAATGATGTTTTTAATATCGCATATCACTGAAACTGTTAAAGAAAATTTATGAAATATTTCATAAAGCGACAATGGCAAAATATTATAAATAACGTAATTTTGAGATAAGCACAGGGAATTGATATCCTCTCACAAGGTGTATTTTCAATATGTTCCCACAATTATTACGAAAGTGTTTGTGATGGAGGGTAATGCAATATTCTTCTTTAAAAAAACTTTTTATAAAAAATCTAAACTTTTTTTATAAAAAATCTAAAAAGAAGGAAAAAAAGGAGGGATTCTTTGAAACCAGAAAATGGGGAATAAGCGAGTTTTTCAACAAGTTGGAGAGATTTTTCATAAAGCTAGTTTGCTGAGTCACCGGCTACACCTATTAAAATGTAGATGTGAGTGTATTCTCTTAGATCCGTTAGAAATACCTCCTAATGGGTTCTCTTAGATCCGTTAGAAATACCTCAACTCTAATCCAGTTCAAAGGTTCAAAAGGTTTCTGTATCCTGAAATTGAAGGGAAATGAAAATTTTAGCAAAATTCCTGACCACTACATTACACATAGAGGGCGTTGTTATAGACGACAAAACTTAGCAACGCAGATCTTAGTTGTAATTAAAATACAGAAATAATTCAGCAAACTGAAACATCAAAGGGGTCCTTATGCTCCTTATAGAAACAACGGAAAGATATATAAATTTGATTGACAAACAAAGCTTTAGGGCTGGTTATATTTAAAAGCTTTCTGAACTAAAAAGCTTTTAATAACTGAAATATTTTTTTTTCATTTTATTCAAATTTATTAAAATTTAATTTTTTCTAGAATTAAATTACTTTTTCTCGTATTGTTGTTATATTTCCCTTACAACTAGAAACCATTCTACCATTTAGGGTTAAATGCTTTCAAGCACTTTCTTTTATTTCTTTTATATTTTATTATTCTATTTTTATGTATTTTTTTATTTTAAATAAAATTACTTTTACTTTAACCACATTTTTGTTGTTCTTTTATTTTTTTTTTTTGGTGCATTAATGAAATTATTTTGTTGTAGTTGTTGTTGTTATTGTTGTTTGTTATAATAAAAATATATTTTTATTATTTATATTTTAAGTTAATAAAAAAAATACAAAAACAAAACATATTTTTGCGTTACAAACAAAAATCCCCACTTTTGGCGAAAGAACAGTGAAAAGAACTTTAAATAAAGAACTAAAAATTAAATTGAAAAGTGGTTATATGAAAAAAAAATCCCCTCTAGTAACCAAGAAACTGAGAGAGAAAAATGGTGAAACGTTTTCACTATTGTGAACATCGCAAAATAGCAACATTGGAACAATAACAACAATTATGGTTAAGGAATATATTTACAAAAACAAAAACAACAAACATTAACAGAAAATATACAATTGTATTTGAAATAAACAAACACATAAAAACATTTAATAAACACATACAAATACATATACAAATATACATATACAGAAGAAAATAACCCAGTTATAAGATCCTTTTAAAAGAGAATTCGCCTTAACTCTTATTTTCTTTGGTTTAGCGTTTTTAATAGTGAAATTAAAAAAAAGTGTTTGTTTTTTTCTTACATTCACTTTAATATCGAAATGTGAAACGAAATGGGGGGACGTGAATGACAATTATGTGCCCAAGTATGTTAATGTGAATGGCTTTAATGCCAGTAAAAGGCAAAAATTCTTAAAATGTACTTTATTTTAATCACCACAACTTCATGCCTCGCAAAAAGAAAACAAAATGGGGATTTAATTTTATATTTCAGCTTTAATTATAGTTCCGTTTATAGTTTTTAAGTTTGTTTAAATTTTAATACCGATTAAAGTCCAAAATTCTGGTTCTGAATTTCGTTGAAAATCTACTTAAGATTTTATTTCAGATTCTAATTTCTAAACTCAGTTTTTAGCTCTCAAATTCGTGTACTAATTTCGATTCAATTTTTAATTGAGATTTTACTGCGCATTATAGTTCAAATTATAATTCGGCTTTTAATCCGGACTTTAGTTCATATTCTGGTTCAGAATATGTTTGGGAGTCCAAATCAAATTTTAGTTCATAATCGAACACTCTAGTTCCGTTATTAGTCCAGATTATAGTTGTGATTCTAGTCAATTAATAGCTCCGATTTTTACTCAGATTACAGTCCTGTTTCGAGTTCAGAATATAGTTTGAATTACAATTCAGATTTTATTTCATATTCTAATTCAGCTTTAAGTACAAATTCTAATTAAAATTTTAGTTTAGATCCTGCTTCATAATTTTAGTTCAGACTCTAGTTACGATATTAGTTCAGATTAAGGTTCTTATCCCAGTTAAGATAATAGTTCAGATTTTAGTTCAGATTACGGTCTAGATTCGAGTTCAGAGTCTAGTTCATATTAAAGTTCAGATTCTATTTCATTTAATATAAATTTTCACTAAAAATTGAAATTTTCACTAAAAATTGAAAATTTTCACTAAAAATTGAAAATTTTCACTAAAAATTGAAATTTTCACTAAAAATTGAAATTTTCACTAAAAATTGAAAATTTTCACTAAAAATTGAAATTTTCACTAAAAATTGAAATTTTTCACTAAAAATTGAAATTTTTCACTAAAAATTGAAATTTTCACTAAAAATTGAAATTTTCACTAAAAATTGAAATTTTCACTAAAAATTGAAATTTTCACTAAAAATTTAAAATTTTCACTAAAAATTGAAATTTTCACTAAAAATTGAAATTTTCACTAAAAATTGAAATTTTCACTAAAAATTGAAATTTTCACTAAAAATTGAAATTTTCACTAAAAATTGAAATTTTCACTAAAAATTGAAATTTTCACTAAAAATTTAAAATTTTCACTAAAAATTGAAATTTTCACTAAAAATTGAAATTTTCACTAAAAATTGAAATTTTCACTAAAAATTGAAATTTTCACTAAAAATTGAAATTTTCACTAAAAATTGAATTTTCACTAAAAATTGAAATTTTCACTAAAAATTGAAATTTTCACTAAAATTGAAATTTTCACTAAAATTGAAATTTTCACTAAAAATTGAAATTTTCACTAAAAATTGAAATTTTCACTAAAAATTGAAATTTTCACTAAAAATTGAAATTTTCACTAAAAATTGAAATTTTCACTAAAAATTGAAATTTTCACTAAAAATTGAAATTTTCACTAAAAATTTAAATTTTCATTAAAAATTGAAATTTTTACTAAAAATGGAAATTTTTACTAAAAATTGAAAATTTCACTAAAAATTGAAATTTTCACTAAAAATTGAAATTTTCACTTCAATTGAAATTTTCACTAAAATTGAAATTTTCACTAAAATTGAAATTTTCACTAAAAATTGAAATTTTCACTAAAAAATTGAAATTTTCACTAAAAATTGAAATTTTCACTAAAAATTGAAATTTTCACTAAAAATTGAAATTTTCACTAAAAATTAATTTTCACTAAAAATTGAAATTTTCACTAAAAATTTAAATTTTCACTAAAAATTGAAATTTTCACTAAAAATTGAAATATATATTTTCACTATTAAAATTATCGCTTGTAGTGAAATTATCGTTTCTTAAATATTACATTTCCAGATCTTAAATTTTGTCCCAATTTAATTGTGGTTCTCTTTATGGTTCGAGTTTTATCTTTTATTTAATTATCCTCCCCGTTTTAGTATCTTGTGGGGGCTTTCTTATAATTTTTTCCTTTTATTATAGTGCATTAAATATTATATTCTCTTTTCTTATTATTTTTATTATTTTATTATAAAAAATTTGTAGAATATTATTTTTATTTTATTCTTGATGTTATTGTCCTGCTGTTGCGTTTGTTGCTGCCGCTGCTGCTGTTATTATAACAATGTTGTGCTGGAATGTTATTATTATTCAGTTTTTTTGTTGTTATTGTTCTTATTGCAAATTTTCATATTTTTGTTGTTTGCCGCTTTAACACCCGCTTTTAGCACTCTTTTGTTGGTGTGTGTTTGTGTGTCAGTTTTTTTCTTAATAATAATTTTCTTTTTTTTTCAGTTTTTTTTTGCCTCTTAATGTCCTTTTTCTCTATTCTTTTAAACACCCCCATCTTTAACCCCTTGTTATTGTTGCTTTTACATCATCCCTTGCACTCACTCCTTCTATAACTTTCTTTAATGTCATTACAGATTTTTATCTGTTGGCAAGAAATAAAGAAGAGTTATAATATATTTAAATATATTTTTTATGTTTTTATTTTTCTCTCTCTCTCTCTCGCTTTTTATAGTTTTTTTTTTTATAAATTTCAATTTGCATTTTTCGTCCTTTTTTTATTCGTAATGATAATCCTTTTTCAGTTTTTTTTTCTTATTTTCTCTTTTGTTTATTTAATTATTTTATATTTTGTCAAGTGGTTTTTCTTAAGGCCTTAAATGTGTGTGTATGTGTGTGTTTGCTGGTATTTAATCATAACAATTTATGAAAACTCTTTTCAAAAAAAGTAATTGGTTGCTTAACGAGGGGAAAACTGGAGGGTGGCGTTTTCTTATAATTGATTTTAAGGACTAAAATTTGTAACATTTGTTAATTTAATTTTAAAATTCTCAATCATCAATTTTTTTTTAAGACAAAATTACAAAAATTATTGATGATAAAGGATAATTTGAAATTCTTATTAGGATCATAATTAGATTTACTGAAATGGAGGATAAAAAAAATTGAATTAAAATAAAAATCTTGAATTTTTTCTATCTTTAACTAAAATTATTTTTTTTTTTTGTGAAATTTTCAGCTTTAAGTGAAAATTTCAAATTTTAGCAAAAATCTAAATTTTTCTTTAAAATTAAAAAAAATATTTTTTTAATGAAAAATTCTGTTTATTTATTTTATTTATTTATTTTTTTTTATTTTTTTTTTTTTGTGAAAAATTCAATTTTAAGTAAAAAAAATCAATTTTAAGGAAAATATTAATTTTTAGTATAAATTTCAGTGCTTAGTCAAAATTTAAATTTTTTGTGAAATTTTTAGAGAAAATTTAAATTTTAAGAAAATTGAAATTTTTTGTAAAAATTAAAATTTTATGTATAAATTTAAACTTTTAGTGAAAGTGAAAATTTAATTTTTTGTCAAAATTTCGATGTTTAGTGAAAATTGCAATTTTTAGTGAAAATTTAAATTTTTAGTGAAAATTGAAATTTTAAGTAAAATTTAAATTTTTAGTCAAAATTTAAATTTTTAGTGAAAATTTCAATTTTTAGTGAAAATTTAAATTTTTAGTGAAAATTTAAATTTTTAGTGAAAATTTCAATTTTTAGTGAAAATTTCAATTTTTGTCAAAATTGCAATTTCTAGTGAAAATTTTATTTTTTTGTGAAAATTGCAATTTTTAGTAAAAATTTCAATTTTTGTGAAAATTTAAAATTTTTAGTGAAAATTTTAATTTTTTGTGATTTTTTTTTTTTTGTGAAAATTTCAATTTTTTTCAAAATTTCAATTTTTGTCAAAATTTCAATTTTTGTGAAAATTTAAAATTTTTAGTGAAAATTTCATTTTTTTGTAAATTTTTTATCCTTTTAGCTCCCCCTCTCTCTCTCTCTCTCTCTTTAAACTCTTTTTATTTAATGTAAAACTTAAAATTTATATAAAATAAATCTCACTTTCTTCTTTTAGTTAATTAAATTTAATTTTCTTATAAAAATTATCCAGCTGCCTCGTCTAGATTAACTTCACTTTTTCTTCTTTATTTTACAACCAAAAAAAAAAAAATAAAATCCTCCCACAAAAATACTTTCTAAAGACAACTTAACTAACGTCTCTAGAAAAAAAACAACAATAACAACAACTATAAAAAAACTTTTCATTATCAAAAATTAATAACAAGTATACGCCACAAAGCACAAATATTTCATTATAGGAAAAAAGGGGGAGAATAAAGGAAAAGAAAAAAACAAACGAAAATAAACTAAAAGAACTCTGCCAAATAATAAGAGTCAACAGTTTATAAATAAAAATTTTAAACAAGAAACAACGAGGGCAGGAGCAAAAGGTCCAGATTCCAGTTCACTTTCTACATCAGATTTAAGCAAAGATCCAAGATTAGACTCCAGTTCAAAATCTAGTTCAAATTCTAGTTTCGATTCTTGTACAAATTTCTAGTTCAGATTCTTTATCCGATTCCAGTTCAGATAGTATTTTAGGCTCTAGTTGTAGATACTTGTTAAGATTCAAATCCATAATTTAGGTCAAATTTTTGTTCATATTCTGGTTCAGATTTTAGTTCCGATTCCACTTGCGTATTTAGATTAAAATTTACATTCCAGTTAACTTTCTTGCTGTTCGGATCCTGGGTTAAGTTTGTATTTGAGTTTAGATTTCAGTTAAAAATCTCAATCAAATTTAGAATATAAAATAGAATCTAAACACTCTTTTATCTTCTAAATCAAATTAAAGTATCGATACTATTTAGATCTTTAGTTGCGATTCTTTTCAGATTTTTAAATTCTACTTCGTATTTTTGATCAGATTCCAGTTAAGATTCTTTTTCATCAAATTTTGGTTCATGTTCTAGTTCAGTTCCAGTTCTAGTTCAGTTAGAGTTCAGTTCTAGTTCAGTTCTAATTCAGTTCTAGTTCAGTTCTAGTTCAGTTAGAGTTAAGTTTTAGTTCAGTTCTAATACGGTTCCAGTTCTAGTTCATTTCTAGTTCTTGTGTTCCAGTTTGATTCTAGTTCAGTTCTAGTTCAATTCCAGTTCTAGTTCAGTTAGAATTCAGTTCTAGTTCAGTTCCAGTTCTAGTTCATTTCTAGTTCAGTTCAAGGTCTGTTCTTGTTTAGTGAAATATTTTGAATAATTTTAAATTAACCCTCGTATAGTGAAAACTCTTGAAACCACTTACAGTTGTTTAAAAAAAAGATATAGAAAAAAAGTTTTTCTTAATTTTCTTTTAAAATCAAGAAAATTACAAATGAAAGCGAAATTTTTTCTGCCTCTTCGAAAAAAAAAGGAAGAAAATAAAAATCAAACTTAAACAAACACTCAAACACAAGAAAATAAACAAATATATACAAACTCACACATACAGTAACAAATGAAGAAAGAATTTAAACATTTACTTACCATTACACATACGCTCTTTCTGCCGTTTGTGTATGTCCTTACAACAGAGAACAATCATCATAAAACCAGACAATTGGGAATAGTTGAAATTGCAATGAAGTGGAAAAAAAGTTGACGTTGCATGTGAGCCAAAGAACAAACAAAACATCGCAACGCAACATAAAATTGCCACAAAATAAACTAACAGGAAAAGTGACTGCCTGTCTGCCTGCCAGATAGTCCGTCAGTCATTTTGCCCTTGCGTCAACCAAAACATTCATCCAGGCAAATAACACTTCTGGCAGCAGCTTCTCTCTGTAGCGATTTTAAAAACCCGGCCAAAAGACACATCACTAAAACAAACAAATGTTTCAGCTGCAATGAAACTGAAGGAAGAAATTGTTGGAAGACAAACGAACGAAATCAAAAAAAAACTATGTGTTTTGTGTTTGAATATTTCCAGAGGGTTGAAACCAAAAGGAACCGTAGGCACTCTCACTCTTTTTTTGGTTGCTGTGTTATGGGTTATAGAGAGAAAGAATAATAAAGTTTAGGCTGTTTGTATGCCTCCTGCTGCAATTGTAGAAATAAATGGCGTTAGCATTTATATATATGTGAGTATGTGTGTGTGTAATAACCGAAAAGCAAGAAACGGAAATAGCAGCTGTTGGTGTCGTGGCTGCATCCAACACTTTATAACGAAAATATATTTCTATATAATGAAATAAAGAAATGTTGTTGCTGTTAGTTTGATTATATGTGACGGTTATGATGAGATGGAGTATGGATGTTTTTAAATTCCCGGAATTGCTGGAATTTCGAGGACCTCCTATGTTTCCTTTGGAGTTTAATGAAAATTCCTTAAAAGCTTGTGTTACATCGTATTTTCTCATTAACATTTTAACTTCCGTATTTAAAAATCAATAAGATTTTAATCTTCGTTTTCTTCTCTGTGTATTTGGATCTAACAAAGTATTACTTTTGTCTTAATATATCGTGAATCCTCAGAAGCCTTCACAAACAGTCTGCAATTTTTATTTTTCAAATTCATCCTTGGATTCGGTATTACGTTTGTCATCCTTTTGGATGGGGGACTAAATGTCGAGACGAACCAGCAGAGTGAGAGTTATAGAAAATCAAAGTGGAGTATTAGATTAAATGGGCAGGAATCAGCTTCTTTCTTTCGCTTTGAGCATTTCCATGAGTCATGAATATTTTATTACCCCTCTATTCGCTTGGAATAAGTATATCTTTCGAATAACTTAGTTCTCTTTGATGTTCTGAAAAGGTCTCTGTAATAATTAAATAAAGTATTAGAAAATCTCGAAGAACTCCATCATTGTTGGGAAAATGGAAAAAATTAATTTCTGAAGATTTTCATCACCCCAGACAAGGAATTAGGATATCACAAGAATCATCATCATAGTCTCATAAGGAATCAGAATATCCAGAAGATATTAAACATGGTCAAAGCATTTCAAATTCCAGAAGATGTTTATCATAATTTGGATTAAAAATTCCCGATGATCTTCAGTCATAGTCAAACAAAGGATTACAGAATTCATAGGGTCCAAACATCCAATCCAGATAAAAGATCAGATCAGACATCTGTCAAATTGAAAAATACGAACATCGTTGCCAGGATCTTTATTAGCCAAATATCGTGCATTTCCAAATTTCATACAGTTAACTCGGATAATCCAATGCCTTACTCACCCTCTTAATTTAAACTTCGATAAATCTCTTAAATTTGAATAAAAGAAGGAAATACCTTCCATCTACATTGAAGAAGCAGGTCAACACAGATATCTGAATCTTCTTAAAATTAAACTGAACAACATAAAGAAAGGAGAAGCTTTCTGACTACATGGAGAAAGCCTATCGCAGTTAAAAGAGAATAAAAGCTGAATTTCCTCTGAATAGTAAACAGTCCTTCCTAATTTCAATTTGAGATTCCAATATAATTTTAAAAGCTGCAATATATTTACGACCAGAGCAGCATTGGAAATGTTTAAGGAAGCTATTCGAGGAGAATCAATTAATGAAACAGTACTGATCTGAAGTTGAAAGAACCGCTGTTTGGTTGACTAAACCAACAAGTGCTTGTACATAAAGAGAGGTATTGAACTTTAATAACGTTTTGAACTATCAAAGGTAGGAAGAGGGTTTTAACTCAGAAATGTGAGGAGCAATTTGCACTACAACTTCAAGCGATAAGAAAGAAAAATATTTTGGAACACATTTTGACAAAATACTACGAAACATTCACAACTTCCGGATTAAAATTACTATATTAACGCAAAGTTTCCAAAACTCTAGAACCGATTGATTGCAAAGTTTTGGAGACATACAAAAGTTTTGGAAACTTTATATAGATATCTCGTAATCATAATCTCCTGAGCTAAGATCGATGCAGAGACGACGGAGTTTTCCGAAAAATGAACAGCAAAAAAAGTTATTAAAGATTTTAAACATGAGAAAATTTGTTCCAAAAGGAAATCCTTATGAAAAGCTTTGGCAAAAAAGTCCTCGAGAATATTAAGAAATATTAAAAAGGAACCAAACAGTCCTTATTTAACACCTCTAGAAGTAACAGCAATCTTTTATTGGTTTGTCAATCCATAACCGAAGTTGGGTGTTGCAAATTTTATAATGAACTGAAGAGGAGTTTTTCTGAAACTTGAATAACTTGACAAACAATTTCAAAAATGTTGCTTTCGCAATCAAGCTAAAAATGTATGCTGTTGTTGACAATATTGCAAATCGTTCCACCAACTTAACTCTGCAGACATTGAACGGAAGCAATGCAGCAAACAATGACAAGTTAAACATACAATATGTTTGCTCTAAACGTTATTGTATGTGTGTATAAAAAGCGAGGCGCCTACAGCATCCGTTGACTGTTAGATAAACAACAAAAATAACAGCAAAAAAAAATGGCCTGATGATGATGTCTTTACCTCTAGCTAAATTTCGCAAACAACTACTTACAACTCCTGCCTCGATTCCTAACCTCATCCATAGTCAGAGGAGTTTGCTATATGATTTTTAGTTTGTTTGTTTTTTTTCCACAAACTCTGTTTCTTTTTTCCTTTCCTTAGTTTTCAATAGAAACGATGTCTCTATTGTTTTGTGACAGTATGTAGGCATTTTATGTTGTTGTTGTTGCAATTTTCCAAAAATAAAAGAAAATTTTTATTTTTTTCCCCCAAACAATGTCTCTGTCATCTAACTTATGAAATGAATTTTATTTCTGAAGTTTAAACAATCCATCCTCCCTATATATTGGAGGTGTAAAGGGGAGGAGTTGGAGGAGTCTTAAAATAAAATATACAAAACTAAAGACAACAAAATCAGTGAAAAGCCAAAAAAATTAAGGAAAAACTATGAAAATTTTTAGTTGATTGTAAAATGCGCTAACGTCGCATAATTCAATCGAAAAAATGCCGCATTGCTAGAAATTGCACATTCATTCAGTCGTTCCATTCATTCCGTTTATTCGATTTTATTCGGAATTGTGTGCCAAAACTTTTGTAGACAACACAATCAGTTATGTAAAGGTATGTGTGAATGTGTATGTGTGTTTAAGGGAGGACATTTATACATATTTTGTTTTATTTGCGTTACGTTTTAAGGATACGTTTTCGTTTTTTTTTTGTTCTTTTCACATTTTATATTTGCTCATTCGTTTCACTCATCTTCTTTTGGAAATGAACTCTCGAAGTTGAATCAAATAAAAGAAATATAATGAAATCGTGCGGAAATATTATTGTTTAACGAGTCTAAATAGAAATAAATTTAAATAATTTAAGACTCCTCATAAAAAAAAATTAATCGGAAGCTTGTGAAAGGATTTCTTTTTGTTTCAGAATTTATATTTTTATTTAATAAAATGGAGAATTAAGAAAAAGATGAGAGATAAGAAAAAGGAAAATTAAGAAAAAAATATTCTAAGATTATTGACAACATTCCTATATTAAGACTTAATATTGATCTTAAGGAAGATGTTATCTGAAATTTCGGAATCCTTCTCCAAAGTTACAAACAGACAGCGATCACTCGAATCCATTCCAATAGCTACAATAACGAGTTTTAATTAGTCCACTGTCCCTTGAACTTGTTGAATTAAACTAATTAAAACTTGACTCTGATAGTAAGGCTTCAATAGAGTCAACTAACGCAATTTGACCCATTAAAAAATTAATTTCCAACTGATTAGCGTCCGTATCGTTTCAGTGAAATAAAGTCAGAAATTTTCGAAGTCTTTGCATTGTACGTAACGAATGATGAAAGATAGTGTTAGTTCAGCACAAGAGGGTTTCGCAAATGTCTTTTAAAAACTTCCTCCATTGCAAACGTTACGTAATAAGATCATTTTAGTTCTCTACAAATGTCTTCACTTCTCATTAACCTACACCACTGTTGGTTACTTCAATCTGAATTAGCATGATTCTTCTGTTCTTTTGTGATTTCTAATCAAGTTTTCATCTCTTAGCTCTATAATACTTCTTTAATCTGTTCCATTATGCACATTCCCATTCTAAAAAAACTGATGATAGATTTCTTGAAATAATGTGCGTATGGTATTATACGAATCTTTATGGTGAAGAACTACTAAGTTTGTTATGTTGGTTCATATTTTGGATGAACCAAGGAATCGAGCAGTCTGTATTGGATAAGTCGATAAATCTTCAGGACTGAGTGAGGTATGAAAGGACTGGCAGTTGAACTAACGTTGCAGGACATAGATTTGGAACGGTACGCTCAATTCGAGGACAGCTTACATTGATCCTATTGATAAAATTTGATTCCAATGGCGCCATAACTTCTCTTGTAGACCGCGGTGAATTCCGTTCATTTTACTCAACGGGCAGTCTCAAAGCACGAAATTTGTACGGTTACTTGAAACAGCGATATTTGTGTTGTTCTTTACTTCGCTAGTGAAGGTTTCAAGTTACATGCTGTGGAGAAATTGTGGTTTTCGTTGAGACAACCAGTTACTAAACGGCATTGGTCGTCAACTTTATTCCCTGTTGCCATAATGGTACATTTGCAAACACTTGTTATCACGTTAACTCTGGAGAGAAGCGCTAGCTGTTTCGAAAGATAGAAATTAAGCAAGAGTGTTGATTAGACTTCACCCTGTGGAACTCCTTATTTTACTCTACGAGGTTTCGATCTGCCCTTTTAAAATTCAACAATCAACAGTTTACAGCCCATCTTTTCATGGTTTTCGCAACGAGGACTGCAGGATGTTCCGAAAGTGAACTTTATGGCTGACAGTATCAAAAGCTTTTAATAGGTCGAGTGCCACAAGAATTAGCGATTTGAATGGTGACAACTGTTAATGCAGTTGTTGTACTAAGCATGCTGCTGTTAGGTGACTGTTCAGATAACAGAAGGCAAACCGTAAAAGTGTCTCTCATTCTCGTCTCTTCCAGGTTTCAGTATTGGGATGATGAGGGGGTATAATCAGGTTACCCATTGACAGTTTCAAATCCTTTGTCAAGAACTCAATTCACTGCTTGCCAAAGTTTGTTAGCATCAGCATTGAAATTTCGTTTGAGACAAGGACACATAGTATATGATGTCCGCAGCTTTTCCTTACTAATATATAAAACAGATAGGGAACTAGGAAGATAAGGAAGAGACGTCAAAAATGCAATGACATTGATTTCTTTTCACGTCGTATTTGATCCTCGTGTTGTCAAACGTGTTAAAACATGGAAACGATATCTGTAGTCTAGCGCCTTCTAATTGTTTAAGTTCCATTCGAAAATACATGATATACTTCTTCAACAGTTCTCTTAATGGACAGTCTTGGAGAGATGGAGAATTAAGCTCTCAATGAGATAAGCAATTAAGTTGCAAGTAACTTAGTTGCTTATCTAATACTTGTTACATTTAACTTCCGGAAAATTAAGTATTTAAACTCAAAAAAAATTCCAAAAATAAAAATTAACTTTAAAACATTTCATTGAGTCTCCAGTCAATTTCATTTAAAATGCTTTGATTTTTTTGTTGTTATTGTTGTTGTTCGTTCGTTTGTTTTCCAACTTCTTAAGTATCCTTTCAGTTACTTTTATTACTTAACTTAGACTTTGAGACCCTGCAACAGAGCAACAAACATATGTTTATTTTCCTATCGATATATGTTTGAATGTGTGTGTGTAAGTGTGCAAATTCTCTGCTCAATCAGTTTCATTTTCATTCGATTCGTTTTTTTTTCTCTCTCAATATTTGAAGTATTTTTTACTGCAGATTCTTTCGATGCTCTTGAATTTTTATTTTAGATTTTGGTTTTAGTTTTTCTATGATTTTTGTTTTTCCGTTTTGTTCTTTGAGTTTGAAGAGCTTTAGATTTGTTTTCTTTGTTTTTTTGTGTTTTCCTCCATTTATTCCATTCCATTTTGTTGTTCTTGTTTTTGGGAAACAATTTTTACTTGTATTTCATCTTATGGACACACACCACACACCAAAGTGCAAAGTGTTGTAAGTTAAATGGATGCTATAATGGCGTTTTATACTGACACTTCACATCAATTTAGTTGGATATTTATCATTCAAGTTCATTTGTTTGTTAGGAAAAAAATCTATGTATGTGTATGTTATATATTTCAGAAAAAGCAATATCCAGGGGGTTCGGTAAGAAAAGTTCAATAAAGTTACTTTGATTACAAAACAGAAAAGTCTTGTAGAAAAGTTTCTTTAACATTTTCTTTACGAAAGAATTTCGAAAATCTTCTTTAAATTCTCTTTTCACCTTTCTGGAGAGTTTGAGTTAAGGTCCTTCGTATGAAATTGAGGGCTAAACTTATTAATTGATAATCAAGGTTATGTTAAACAAGTTTTTCTTGTTCTTGTCCCATCTCCATTTCAGAAACTTCTCTTACCATCCTCGCATTTCAGAATATGATGTCTACATTTTTTTCTTTCTTCTTCCTTCCTCTTTTGTGCAATTTTGCCTCTTCTATTATTCACCAATCGAAATGCCAACTATTACTAACAAATTGTATAAAACGAAATTGTAATAGAAAGAGGGAGAGAGGAAGAGAGTGTGATAGTGTGGCAATGCTGCATTACTTGGTCGTTGTTTTCTAAAAATGAGCATATCAATGGAACAATTTAACTGCCATTGTTACCACTCTTTTTTCTAGTTGATTGAATGTATATTAATTCTAATGTTAACATTTCATCTTCATTTTTCTATATGTATTTTATTTACTATTATATTGACTTCTTCTTTCTTTTTAGGTATGTATTCTTCCTCCTCTATTCATGTAGAATCAATGGAAAAAATAAAATTGTTTTGATATAAAATAGCAATAGATTAAATTACGCTGCCACTTAAGGTTTTTGAAAGGAAATTAAAATGTGAGTAGAAAGAAAATTGTTTATTAACTTTAAGTTTAAAGATGCAGGATCATGGAACCCATAAAAAGCTAAAAAAAACTCGCAAAAGCGCAGCCCAAATAAACCCAAGATTATTAACAACAATTATTATCTGAACTACGACTTAACTAGAACTGAACTTTAACTAAACTAAAACTTAACTGGAAATGTACTTGAATTGAATTTGAACTGAACTAGAACTGAACTAGAATTGAACTAGAACTGAACTAGAAATGAACTTGAACTGAATTAGAACTGAACTGGAATTGAACTAAAACTAAACTAGAACTGAACTAGAATTGAATTTGAACTGAACTTGAACTGAACTGGAACTGAACTAAAACTGAACAAGAACTGAACTAGAACAGAACTAGAACTGAACTAGAATTGAACTAGAACTGAACTAGAACTGAACTAGAACTGAACTAGAATTGAACTAGAACTGAACTAGAATTGAACTAGAACTGAACTAGAATTGAATTTGAACTGAACTAGAATTGAACTAGAACTGAACTGGAATTCAACTAAAACTGAACAAGAACTGAACTAGAGTTAAAGTAGAACTGAACTAGAACTGAACTAGAACTGAACCAGAGTTGAACTAGAACTGAACTAGAACTGAACTAGAACAGAACTAGAACTGAACTAGAAATGAACTTGAACTGAACTAGAACTGAACTGGAATTGAACTAGAACTGAACTAGAATTGAACTAGAACTGAACTTGAACTAGAATTGAACTCGGATTTAATAAGAACTCAACTAGAATTGAAATTGAACTGAAATAGAATTGAACTATAATTGAAACAGAATTGTACTTGAATTGAACTAGAACTGAAATAGAACTAAATAAAACTGAATTAAATCTGAACAAAAATCAAAAATAGAATCTTAACTTGAATCAAAATTACAATCTAAACTGAAATTTTAAGATAAATTTCAAATAGATTTCTAATTGTAATTTGAACTGGGATCTATATATAAATCAATCAGGATATATAAAAGAATCAGGAATAAAATCTGAATTGGAATCTGTACTGGAATATGAATTAGAATTCTTACTAGAACAGTATTTGAAATGTAATTTAATCCAAAATATAAAATTTAATCCGAATTAGAATCTGAACTAGTACTGAAATATGTTCAGAAATATGAACTAGAATCATATAAGTGCTGAACTAAAATGTGAACCAGAATCTGAACTAATATCCAAGCTAGGAACGGAATTACAATCTAAACTAGAACTGAAAATAATGGTATCTAAACTAGAATCTGAACTATTGAACTTGAATCTCAACTAGAGATCTAAACCAGAATTTGAACTGAGATCGAAACTAGAATCAGAAGTAGAATATGAACTGGAATCTGAACTATAATCAGAACTGTACTCTAAACTATGATCTGAACTTGAGTTTTAATTAGAAACTAAACAAGAACTGAACTAAAAAGCAAATCTGAATCGGAAGTAGAATCCGAACGGAACTGCAATTTGAGCAATAATCAAAACATCTGAATTAAAATCTAAAGTAAAATCTCGATTACAATCTAAACCAGAATTTGCAGTAGACTCTAAGCCAAAATTGGAATTTCAGAGTGAAACATAATCTAAAATAGTATCTGAACAAGAATTTGAATAAGATTAAGATTCAGAATCTAAACTGATAAGATAAGAATATGACAAAATTCTTATCTAGAATCTGAGTTAAAATCTGAATCAGAATCGAAACCCAAAATAAAAAGAGAAAATAAACAAGTATTCAAACTACAATCTGGAATTAAGAACCGACATAAAATCTGTAATAGAAATTGAACTAGAACTGAACCAGTTTATAAACTAAAATTTGATCTTGTATTTTTACTAAAATTTGAAATAGAACTTCAACTGAAACTGAAGGAATCTAAACTATGATAAGAATTTGAATCTTAACACGATTCTGAAAAAGTACCTCGACTTTGGAAAGTATAAGATCACATATACCCACCAGATAAAATGTTGTTGGATGTACCACTTTGGTATCTCGTGTCCGAAATTCGGCCGGTGTAAAATCTCTTGTAAAAATGTGGAATGAACTTTCTATTGATATAGAATTTTCTCCCTTTGAAATCCCTGTAAACTGACTTCTTAAACTTCAGTCATATCAACTTTTTATAGTTTCATTTTAGCTTTAATATAAATATTTTCATCTCTTTTTCTTCTCTTTTATTTTCTTAATCCTAAAACTTGTTATTACTTTAACATCATTATCACTAACATTTTCCACTTTAACTTTTTGACCTTTTTTTTTTTTGCCTCATCTCCAGTATCTCTTAACTCTTATTCTTCTTATTATTATTGTACAAAAAGGAATACGAGGATAAAACTATAATAAAAATCACAAGTTATGTTATGATTTCTTTTACTACTTTTAGAATTTGTTTTCATCTTTGAGTCCTTCATGAATTTCATCTTGACGGCTTTTTACAACAATATAGTTGAGCATAATACACCAACATTAATATAAATATATAGTTATCGGTGTGTATATATATATGTGTGTGTGAAAGCCTACTTCAATTACAAGTATGTGTAAAAATATATAATACATATATACACACTTTCTTCTATATAAAGATATTTATGCAATTTTCACAGGTTTTGTCTTTTTTTCCTTTTTATTATAATAAAAAGACATTCACATAGGAAAATCTTTAACTTGTTGGTTGGCTTAATGTTAGGAAGGATGCAAAGGAAGGATAATATTTTTTTCTACTGCTCTCTATTATATTGTCTTGTTGTTGCACGGAACAATAGTCAAGAGTTTACTACGAATACATACAAATAAATATGAGTGTTACATATGTCATCTTATGAGTAAGAAAGGAATTCTAAGGATTTTCTAGTGTCGTTTTTTTTCCTTCTTTCCTTCGTTCATTTTCTCTTTTTTAATAAGTTTATATATGTTTGTAAGGATTGAAAAGAACATATGATTTGAATAAGGATATTCATATATTTGTAGCTTAGTTCCAATTCACTCACTTTAGATTTTAGTTGAGATTTTAGTTCAGTTCTAGCACAGTTCTAGTTTAGTTCTAGTTTAGTTCTAGTTCAGTTCTAGTTCACTTCTTGTTCAGTTCTAGTTTAGTTCTAGTTCAGTTCTAGCACAGTTCTAGTTTAGTTCTAGTTAAGTTCCAGTTCAGTTCTAGTTCAGCTCTAGTTCAGTTCTAGTTCAGTTTTAGTTCAGTTCTAGCACAGTTCTAGTTCAATTCTTGTTCAGTTCTTGTTCAGTTCTAGTTTAGCTCTAGTTCAGTTCCAGTTCAGTTCTAGTTCGGTTCTAGCTCAGTTCTAGTTCAGTTCCAGTTTAGTTCCAGTTTAGTTCCAGTTCAGTTCTAGTTCAGTTCTAGTTTAGTTTAAGTTTAGTTCCAGTTCAGTTCCAGTTTAGTTCCAGTTCAGTTCTAGTTCAGTTCTAGTTTAGTTTAAGTTTAGTTCCAGTTCAGTTCCAGTTCAGTTCTAGTTCAGTTCTAGTTCAGTTCTGGTTCAGTTATAATTCAGTTCTAGCTCAGTTCTAGTTCAGTTTTAGTTCAGTTCTAGTTCAGTTCTAGTTCAGTTCTAGCACAGTTCTAGTTTAGTTTAAGTTCAGTTCCAGTTCAGTTCTAGCTCAGTTCCAGTTCAGTTCCAGTTCAGTTCCAGTTCAGTTCCAGTTCAGTTCCAGTTCAGTTCCAGTTCTAGCTCAGTTCCAGCTCAGTTCCAGTTCAGTTCTAGTTTAGTTCCAGTTCAGTTCTAGTTCAGCTCTAGTTCAGTTCTTGTTCAGTTCTAGCACAGTTCTAGTTTAATTTAAGTTCAGTTCTAATTCAGTTCTAGTTCAGTTTTAGTTCAGTTCTAGTTAAGTTCTAGCTCAGTTCCAGTTCAGTTCTAGTTCAGTTCTAGCTCAGTTCTAGTTCAATTCTTGTTCAGTTCTTGTTCTGTTCTAGTTTAGCTCTAGTTCAGTTCCAGTTCAGTTCTAGTTCAGTTCTAGTTCAGTTCTAGCACAGTTCTAGTTCAATTCTTGTTCAGTTCTTGTTCTGTTCTAGTTTAGTTCTAGTTCAGTTCCAGTTTAGTTCCAGTTCTAGTTCAGTAATAGTTCAGTTCTAGATTAGTTCTAGTTCGGTTCTAGCACAGTTCTAGTTTAATTTAAGTTCAGTTCTAATTCAGTTCTAGTTCAGTTTTAGTTCAGTTCTAGTTAAGTTCTAGCTCAGTTCCAGTTCAGTTCTAGTTCAGTTCTAGCTCAGTTCCAGTTCAGTTTTAGTTCAGTTCTAGTTCAGTTCTAGTTCAGTTCTTGTTCAGTTCTAGCACAGTTCTAGTTTAATTTAAGTTCAGTTCTAATTCAGTTCTAGTTCAGTTTTAGTTCAGTTCTAGTTAAGTTCTAGCTCAGTTCCAGTTCAGTTCTAGTTCAGTTCTAGCTCAGTTCCAGTTCAGTTCTAGTTCAGTTTTAGTTCAGTTCTAGTTTAGTTTTAGTTCAGTTCTAGCACAGTTCTAGTTCAATTCTTGTTCAGTTCTTGTTCAGTTCTAGTTTAGCTCTAGTTCAGTTCCAGTTTAGTTCCAGTTCAGTTCTAGTTCAGTTCTAGTTCAGTTCTAGTTCAGTTCTAGCACAGTTCTAGTTCAATTCTTGTTCAGTTCTATTTTAGTTCTAGTTCAGTTCCAGTTCAGTTCTAGTTCAGTTCTAGTTCAGTTCTAGCACAGTTCTAGTTCAATTCTTGTTCAGTTCTTGTTCTGTTCTAGTTTAGTTCAGTTCCAGTTCTAGTTCAGTTCTAGTTCAGTTCTAGATTAGTTCTAGTTCGGTTCTAGCACAGTTCTAGTTTAATTTTAGTTCAGTTCTAATTCAGTTCTAGTTCAGTTCTAGTTCAGTTCTAGCACAGTTCTAGTTCAATTCTTGTTCAGTTCTAGTTTAGTTCTAGTTCAGTTCCAGTTCAGTTCTAGTTCAGTTCTAGTTCAGTTCTAGCACAGTTCTAGTTCAATTCTTGTTCAGTTCTTGTTCTGTTCTAGTTTAGTTCTAGTTCAGTTCCAGTTTAGTTCCAGTTCTAGTTCAGTTCTAGTTCAGTTCTAGATTAGTTCTAGTTCGGTTCTAGCACAGTTCTAGTTTAATTTAAGTTCAGTTCTAATTCAGTTCTAGTTCAGTTTTAGTTCAGTTCTAGTTAATTTCTAGCTCAGTTCCAGTTCAGTTCTAGTTCAGTTCTAGCTCAGTTCCAGTTCAGTTCTAGTTCATTTTTAGTTCAGTTCTAGTTCAGTTCTAGTTCAGTTCTTGTTCAGTTCTAGCACAGTTCTAGTTTAGTTTAATTTCAGTTCCAGTTCAGTTCTAGCTCAGTTCCAGTTCAGTTCTAGCTCAGTTCTAGCTCAGTTCCAGTTCAGTTCCAGTTCAGTTCTAGCTCAGTTCCAGCTCAGTTCCAGTTCAGTTCTAATTCAGTTCTAATTCAGTTCAAGTTCAGTTCTAGTTCAGTTCTAGTTCAGTTCCAGTTCAGTTCTTGTTCTGTTCTAATTGAGTTCTAGTTAAAATAGACGTTAGTACTAGTTCTAGTTCAGATTCTTGTTCAGATTCTAATTCAGATTCTAGTTCATATTCTTGTTCAGATTCTAGTATAAATCCGAAAATTAAAGAAAGTGATAAGTTATAGTTCTTTAAATATTCGATAATCAATATTTGCTTTGTATGGGCGATACCCTTTCCCTGGTCTTATCCGTCCGTTGTCAAGTGAAGCAGTTCCTTGAAAAAGTAGTTGGGATCAAATATCAGAATACGGTTCAGATTCTTGTTAAGTTCTAATTATTATTTAGTCTCTGATTATCACTAATCTTTCCTTCTTCCTTCCTAAAGTTCTATATCACCTTATTCTGTGACACATTCACAACATTCAAAATAACACATTTTATATAAAATATTCTTATAGTCAATTCCAACTTTAGTTTATGGGTAAAAAAAAAAAGTCTTAAGTTTTCCTTTAGGTTTTCTTCCCTTTATTTTGGTTTCTTGTACAGAATACCATGCCAAGAGTTGTACCCCCTCTCAGAGTTGGTGTATATTAGAATATGAGTATCTAGGAATACTATACCTTGACACAAGTAGGTTACAAACATAAATGCACAAACACACATACAAACGCATAAATAGCAAAAGGTTTTGCGATTTAGTATTTGATGAGAGATATGCGAGAGACTCTACAGTTGACATTTTCATTATTACTTAGGAGGGGGTGGGGGGTTATTATTAAAAATAGTTTGGATTGTAGAAGTAGAAAAAACAATTCGTAGAAATAGAGGACACAAAAAGGAGAGAAACTTATATGGTTATTAGGAGGATTTAGCTGTTGTTATGGTTGGTGTGTTTATGGGTTTATGGAAAGGTGAAATATTAAGATTGTTATATAATTTTGAGGGCTAGAAAGATGTGGGCAGGGGAGGGAATGGGGTAGTGAGATATAATTTAGATTTAAATTTGAAAAAAGTTAGTGGAACTTTAAGAAATGTATTAAAGTTGTGGACATTTTGGAAGCAGCCACAGACTTTGTGTTTATCCAACTGTTCAGATAGACCTTCAAAAGGACTGAAGATTTGCTATAGAAAAGTGAAGAAGAGGTAGCTATGACAAGGCTTCGTTTCGAAAGGTATATTATAGAAATCCTCACGAAGATCTTGGAACCAGCTTGTAAAAAAAGCGACATGTCCTTTTAATATATGGAGGTGAAGTCCTTATTTTAATATCTAAAACTTCTTAAAGAAAACAGTTGTTAAAATCCTTTTTTAAATTTCATCAATTTCATACATCTTTTTTATATCATAAAACATCAATTATCCTCCATTACAACCCTCAGACATGTCTGCTCTACATGACATTTAAAATCTTCTTCATATCGCTTTTTTTCTAATTTCAGTTCTTTTCTTTCTAATAACAATATTTCATTGTTATTTGAAACTGTGACAAAAAGAAAAATAAGTTACAAAATAAAAAGAAACTGTTGGCAACATTGTCATCAGGGTTATCAAGTCATGTGACAGGTAGCCCTAGTGTATGTTTAACCTTTTGCGCTTTCATTCATCCCCATTTTTTTCTCACATGACTCCTCTTATGTCACTGTTTTCTTTGCTGTACGGAACAATGGAACAAACGGAGTCACAAAATGTGGCTTCAAATAAAAGTAAAGTGTACAAAAAGAAAACTTGCCAACTCTTCTTCTTCTTCTTCATATTCTTGAAATGTATGTCTTTTGGTTAAGATTTTTTATATTTATTTTGGATTTATATCTTTTCCCTGCTGCAGTGGTGTATTCCCTTCAACATTTTTTTTATTTTCCTCTCCTGCTTCGTCTTCATCTGGTTTATAATGTCTGGATCTTTTGGTAATACAATGGAAATGATACTTTAAATATTGTATTTTTCTTATTTTTGTCACAATACAAGTACTTTTTCGTACTTTTTTTATTTGATTTGAGGTTTTTTTATTTGCAAATATTTAATAGAGGAGTCCTTTGGGGAATGTATATGTCATCGTCTGTTCTTTTATTCCTTTTTGTTATATTTTTTTTGTTTGACAATAAATAAATATGTTGGGATCATGGTTATGGACATAATACCTTAAATAAAATGACAAAAGGCTACAAATATATGAATCCTGATATTGAGGGGAAGAAGAAAGAACAACTTAGTTCTAATAAAAATTAAATTAATCCTCCCATAACAGTGTTTAAACTATAATTTAATCACTCACTGCTCTGTTAACTAAAAGTGTAGATCTGAACTAGATTCTGATCTACACTTTCAGTTACAAACTGAACACAACGAACTAAAATGTGGACTAGAAACTAAACCACGAACCGAGTTAATATATTAACTAGAATCGGAATTATAATCTGGACTAGAAACTAAACTTGAATCTTAACTATAAATTAAGCTGGAATTTTAATTAAAAGATGAACTGTAATCTCGACTGGGAACTGAGGGAGAAAATTAACTTAAATTTGCAAAAAGATCTGAAGTTTGAATTTGAATCCCAAATAGAAACTGTATAAGAAACTCACTTAGAATTTGAACTTAGAAGTTGAACCACAATCTTAACCAGAATTCAATTAGAGCCTCAACTAAGAAGCAAACTAAAAACTAAACTAGAAATTGAACTAGAATTGGAACAAAAATCTGTATAGAACCAGATTCTTAACTACAATCTGTCCACAAATTTGAGCTAGAATTTTTAATAACATCTTAATTACAGGCTCAACTACAAGGTATTGTAGAATCCAAACTAGATAGAGGAAACTGGATTAAAATTTGAGTAAAAGTGGAAAACATTTGTAGGTTTTTAATAAGCATCCGAACAATTGCCTGATCAAAAAGCTTAGATAGAATTTGAGCTAGAAACTGAGCCATAATCTAAACTAGATTCCTCAACTGGGAATTTAATGAGAAACTAAACTGGAATTAAAACTGTAATCTATATAATTTGAACTGGATACGGACTTAACTAGAATCTGAACAAATAAATTAAATGGAATAGAATGTGGTCTAAAATCTGAACTTAAAAGTGAACAAGCATCTAAATCAGAATCCTGTTCTTAATTAGAATTTATGGCAAAGTCTGAACTGGAATCTAAATTTGTCACTGAGCTAGAAATTGGACTGCAATGTGAATGTGAAATTAAAACCAGAAACAAAAGTGGGGACCGAACTTTAATCTGTATAAGAATCTGAACTGAATCAAAACCTGAATTATAACTAAATTATAACTTAACTAGAGCTGAACTAAAAATTTACTAAAATAAAAATAGACATAAACTTGAAAAGAACCAGAATCAGAACTAGAAATGAACAAAAACTAGACTAGAACTATATTAAGGTCATAATAGCCTGAACTGAAATAGTACCAATATAATAGTTAGAACCTGAAATAGAATCTTAACTAGAATCAAGGTCCCATCATAACAAAATCTGGAATCAAACAAAAATGAAAGTTAACACAAACTGAACTTGGTCTCACTTAGAAACTGAACTTGAATATGGGCAATAACTGTTCTAGAACACTACTAGAATCTGAAGTCATTCAGAAACAACAGAACTTGATTTTAAGATTATAAAACGTTGGAATATGGAACAATCTATTGAAATTCGGAACAATAAGTTTCCTAACTGTCTTGATATATGTTACTAATATGAAGACCTATATGGTCTATATTTTGATATAGCTCCAATTCGGAAAAAAAGCTTTAAGCTTATAAAACTCTTAAACATTCCATTAAAATTTGGCATCTTCTAAAAAAGATGTTTGCTTCACACGCTCTTGTGGTGGAGGGTATTTAAGATTCGATATTGTCGAATACAGCATTCTTTCTTGGTGTTTTTTTATAAAATCGGCTCTTAAAATGTATGGATCGGTACTAAAATTTGTAGGTAATTTCAGAAACATATTACCATATTTCACTGTAGTTTTAGTAGAGACCTTGTGCCGGAATTGGTGCTTAAGCTGATCATAGTTCTCAACTTATGGTAATTTTTTTTGGAAAATATATGAGGTAGAGGGTACTTTAGATCCGGCACAGCTAAACATACCTTGTTACTTTTTAATGATTACATTTTTTATTGATTAGGAGACTAATTGGGGAAATACCTTTGACGAAACAGGCTTTATTTAAGGCTTTTAGTTATTTGTTTTTAATTCCATAATTTTTTATTAAAAATATTGAGTTTATTGACAAATAATACTTTATATACTAAAAAATTGGAACGATATTGAATTTTTATGATCAACAAGTCATTAAAATATTTAAACAATAAAACATCAGTTCTTTTTCGACGTTTTTCTCTTAAGACAAAATATCAGCATGAATTTTACTTTTTTTTTCAAAATGACTTTCATAAGTAAAGTTTACTGTGAGTTTAAGCTGACAATAAGATGTTAATCTTTAAAATGAATAAAAAAGGTGGGTTTACACTGACAACGAAAATAATTGCAGGGTAACATTTTTATTGTTCAGCTAATATTATTAATGAAAATGTTTAAAAACAAGCAATAATGCTTTATTCGGCTATTTCGGATCTTCAATACCCTTTACCACAATAGCCTGTGAAGTAAATACATTATTTCTCGTAAGTAGACACTCACACATACAACAACAAATAGACCAAAGGAAACTTAATGAGTCATAAAATGAGTAACATTTTTATTTATTTTTATCTTTTTATGCCGCAGATACAGGTCTATATCTTTAAATAAAATGATTCGATTTTGCTGGTTTAAATTAGGAAACTTCTCATGACTATAACAAATACTCAGGATAAATTTCATTGAGCTGTGCAAATTATTGTGGATGTGAGCGTGCCAATAACAAACATACGAACATAGCTAAATCGATGCAAAAATATATATACATAACGGGGTCTGAAATATTTCCTTCTTGGCATTACACACAGTATGACAAAGTCAATATATCCTTTTCCTTATCCTTGTATATATAAATAAGTTTACGGTCCTTCAGATATGGATCAAATTGTGATATTTAGTTTTCAAAAAAAATCTCTTTCTTAGTGTGAACCCTGTTTAAAATTTTCTTAAAGGTTTGTCTTTGTTTTGCAGTTATGGTTGGTATTTTTTTATAGAGGCTTATTTTGCAATTGTCTTCAGAAAGGTTATCATTGTGTCACTTTAGTGACGATCTTGGCTATTTTCTCTTATTGCCCCAACTTGCAAATTTAACAGAATAAAACTGAAAATTGCGTTATTTTTGCTGCTTCAACTTGCAGAGTGTATTTGAGGCAAACAAATTTTTTATAGTTGAGTTTTGAGGTAGGCTTGAAGAGACAACGAACATGCAACAGATATGAGCAAAAAGATAGCACTTTAGAAACAAAAAATGGAATTAATGTTGTCAGACAGGGGGTCTGAAGGTTATAAAATAAAAACATTCAAGATTATTGAGTTTTCAACTATTAATTTATTTTTCATTATTTATGCTTCCTTTCTTCCCTCTTCTGCTCCATTGGCTTAGTCACTTTTTAAACATTTATGACCAGCACACACTGCCTCTTTTTTTAGCTTTACTGCCTCATTCATATTTGAAGTAACTGCCACCAAAACAAAAATAATAAACAAGTAAGAATGTTTTATTCGGCTATGGAGAATCTTGAATACCCTCCATCACAAATGCATGTGAAGTAAATACGTTATGTTTCGTACATACACAGTCACAAACGTATACAGTATATAGAAGTTTTTCTTAAATATAACATGAAACACAATTAATAAGAATTAAAATTAGTTATATTTTTAGCTATAACTTTTTGGTTACTGAACCGATTTTGATAATTTTTGGAATGGCCATGAAATACTAAATATTATGGCAAAATTTCATTTTAATTTGTCGATTTATTATTGACAGCTTTATGAAAGTTCTTCGCTTGAACTTAGTGGTTGTCCCAGATATCGGTCTATATCTTTTAGTACAATAACCCGATTTTGTTTGTTTTAAGTTGGAAACTTTTCAGGATCTTTATAAATACTCAGGGCAAATTTTATTGACCTCTGTCAATTATTGTAGACGTAACCGTGCCAACAACTGCCAGACAGACAGATAGACAGACGGACATAGTGAAATCGACTTCGATTTCTATTTTATGCAAAAATATTTATACATTATAGGTTCTGAGATGAATTCTTCTTAGCGTTACAAAAGGAATGATAAAGTTAATATACCCTCTAAACCACTTGTGTTGCTTGGATGGTACAAAAAAAAAACTCAAGATACCGTTTTCTTCTTCACAATTGTATTCTTCTTAAGTCATATCGCTTTGAGCAGCATCAAACATATTTTGGTGTCTTCTCCTCTCTAACGTTCAGCTTCAGACAAAGGTTATCAGTTTTATAACATTTAGGGGTCAAGTCAAACGTTTTTTTTTGCGCACACAAAACAATAAAACAAGAAGTTGAGGAAAATTATTAAAAAAATAGTCTTTGTTTATTCCTCATGCACCAACTGTATTATTGCAAAAATAGCGATATTGCTAGAAAATAAAAATTCTCTTAGTTTGCTAAAGTTTGTTGGTGGGCTTTTCTGCGTCTTTTACCCGAATGACTAATCTCGTATAAAAATTGGCAAAAAAAAAATTGTGGTCTTTGTTGGACTGTTGTTTCTCTTGGCGATTTGTTGTTTTTGTATCGTGGCATATGATGCATATTTAAACATAACGATAATGACAGTTAAAAACCGCTTTATATGACAGTTTATGTCGTTTTATTGATTTTTATTTTTGCTTTTTAGATGAAAACTAAAATAAAAAAATGTTTAAATTATTCATAAAAACGCGTTTTGCATATGAAATAATTTCTGAAAAAGATAAATAGTAAATGAAGTCCAGAAATTGTGTTTTTTATTACCATAAATTACGAGGGTACACAAAAAACCAATGCAAATTCTTGTAAACGATCGACACTGAAGTTCGAAAAAATATTTATAAACTTATTAAGAATAGAACTAGAACTTGAGAAAGAATCGAAATATAACTGAACACTAAACTGAATCAAGAACTGAATTATGAGGTAAATCAATCAATGAATCTAGAACTTAATCAAGAACTTAATCAAGAGCTAAATCAAGGAATTAATCAAGAACTCAGTCAAGAACCGAATCAAGTGCTGAAAGAACTAAATCATGTACAAAATCAAGAAATTCAATTAAGAACAGAATCAAGAACTGAATCAAGTACTGAACTAAGAACTGCATTAACAACTGAATGAAGAACTGAAAAAAGAACTAAATCATATTCTGAATCAAGCATAGAATCAAGATCTGAACTAAGAATTGCATTAGGAACCGAATCAAGTACTGAATCAAGAACTAAATCATATATTGAAGAACTGAATCAAGAGCTAAAGAACTGAACTAAGAATATATCTGAATATAGTACAGAATAAGGAACCAAGTTATAGCTCATGAACTGAACTAAGAACTACATTAGGAACCGAATCAAGTACTGAACCGAATAAAGTACTGAATCAAGAACTAAATCATGTATTGAAGAACTGAATTAAGAGTTAAAGAACTAAACTAAGAATATATCTGAATATAGTACAGAATAAGGAACTAAGTTATAGCTCAAGAACTGAACTTAGAATTGCATTAGGAACCGAATAAAGTACTGAACCGAATCAAGTACTGAATCAAGAGCTAACGAACTGAAACAAGAACTGAATTTAGAATTGCATTAACAACCAAATCAAATCAAGAACTGAATCAAGCAAGTAACTGAGTCAAGAACTGCAATGGAACTGAAATATAATTTGAGTTAGAATCTGAATTTTGATTCTGAACTGTAATCTAAATCTGAACTAGAATGTGAACATGATACCGATGTAGAAATTGAACTAGAATTTAAATTAGTGTCTGAACTTTAGTCTACAAAAAGCGAGGAACTAAACTACAGACAGATCTCATCCAGAGACTGAACTGCAATTTGTATAAAAATCTTAACTAGAATCTGAACATGGATTTGAATTTGAACTAGAAACTGAAGTGAATAAAGAACTGAATTAAGAAGTGCATCAGAAACCGGATCAATTACTGAATCAAGATCTAAAAATAGAACGGAATAAGGAACGCAAAGAAACTGAACTAAAACTGAAATTAATAAAACTAAACAAGAATTTTGGATCTGAAGTTTAATCTAAATCTAAATGTGAACATGATACCGAAGAAGAAGAAGAAGTTGAACTAGAATTTGAACTGTAGTCTGCAACTAGCGAGGAACTGAACTACAGACTGACCTAAAAGTATCACTAGCATATAATCTGGGATCATACCCGGAGACTGAACTGCTATTTGTATAAAAATCTAAACTAGAAATTCAACTAAAATTTGAAAAGAAGTCAAAATTGGTAGTTTAGTTCCCAGTCTGAACCAAAACTTTAACAAGAATTTGTAGTGGAAATTGAAGAAAAACTGAACGGGAAACTAAGTCAGAAAGTGAACTATAATCTGAATTAGACTCTGAGGCTAGAATCCGTAACTTGAATTTGAACTAGATTCGGAGCAGAAGTCAAAGTTGCAAACTTAACTAAAAACTTAACTATAATTTAAACTTCAACTTAAACTAAAATCTGAATTGGAATTTGAAGTAGAAACTGAACTAGAATTTGATTTGTAATCTGAAATAAAAGGTTAGATAAGGTTAGCTAAGGGTGAAGAGAGGAGACTAGCACCATAATGATATCTCATGCCCATTGAATATTTCGGGTTGATGTGGCTTCTAGTGAGGAAAAGCGTTAAATATCATATTCTCACTAGAATTTCGTATCTTGCACAAACTTCCTCAGTTTCCTTCAGTCCACTTCCCTTTTGATGTGTAATATCCACCATAAAGTTCTGATCTAAACTAAAAACTAAAGCTGAAAATGAACTAGAATATAAAGCAAAGTATGAATCAAAAGCTTAACTAGAAAATGATTTGTAATCTGAACTAAAATTTGAACCAGATTCTGATCAACTGAAATCCGAATAAGAAACTGAACTGGAGTAAATTGAAGAGGAATTTGCACTAGAATTTGAGTTGGAGTTTGAACTAGAAACTAAATCAGAAATTGGACTTCTGCTTTAATTAGAATTTAAATAACAATCTGAGTCAAAATCTCAACTCAAATTTTAATCCGATTCTGAAACAGAATCTGAATTTGAAATTAAACTACAGATTAAATGGAATCCGAATTAGGAACTGAACTGGAGTAAATTGAAGAGGAAATCGCACTAGAACTAGAAACTAAACAAAAAATTAGAATTTAATTTTAATTAGAATTTAAACAACAATCTGAACTGGAGTCCGAATTACGAACTAAACTTTAAACTGAACTAGAATCTGAAATGGAAGCTGAACTAAGAACTAAACTTAAAGCCTTAATAGAAATGATGTAGATTCTGAGACAGAACCTGAACTAGAATCTGAACTAAAACAAAATTAAAACAGAACATAACAATTTAAACTAAATATTTTAGATTCTAAAGAATCTAGATTAAAGACTGAATTGCAATATCACCCACTAATTGGACCGAAATACAATCTGTAGTATGAATTAGAATCAATTGGGGCACAAACGATCTCAGTTGTTAACTCAGTTTTTCGGTACATTTTTATTCTCAAAATTTTAACGCAAACCCTCGTATGTTTAAATTTCATTTTATAACCCCTTCAGCAATTATTGTTCACAGAAATATTTTGTGTATTTAAAGTGTAATAAATACAAATTCAAGACAATTAAATTGTGGTCAACAATTTTCTTAGAAATCATTTACAATACAAAACAAATGACTCATTTAATCGAATAATAGCGAAAATTAACAACAATTTCAATTACAAAATTAATACATTTTGAGTCAATAAGAAATCACACAAAATTGAAATAAAATTTAATTTGTAGAAAATGGAACGTGAATTTAATATCAAATCAAATCCAAAAAAACCAGAAAACTTTAAATCATTTGAACGTGGTAATTTCTGCTCAATTATCATCAATTGGCATTCACTAAATTTTTCCACAACCCTTTCCGATCGCCTTCGCTCCGAAATCTTGCTAGAAATCTTTCAACATCTGTTTTCTTCAGCTAAAATAAAAAAAAAACTAATGCGAGGGAGGGCGTTGAATTGTTCGAATTTTATTTTATTATAAATCAGAGTTTTTATTTTTATACCCTCCACCATCACAAGTGGTTATGAGGGTATACTTAGTTTGTCATTTCGTGTGTAATGTATATATATATTATTGCATAAAATCAAAAACTGAATCGATTTAGCTATGTCCGTCTGTCTGTCTGTTGGCATCATTCTCACGCCTAGAATAATTGTTCGAATTCAATGAAATTTGGCCACATCGTTTGTTATTGTCCTTAGCAGTTTGCTATTTAAAACCAGCTATATCGGTTTATAAGCAAAGAAGTTTTAGAACGATATCTGAAACAATATAAAAATTCTGAAAAAGAACTCTTTTTCAATTTCTTATAAAATTGTAATTGGACTTAAACAGAAAATTAAGTTTTAACATACAGTTGTACGTGCTACAATATCATGCAAAAGATCATCAAATTTTGATTTACAGGGAATATGCAAAATTTTGATACACCCCAAACTCTGTGTGTCATATCGGCCGCAATATTTAAGATAATTTACTGAAATTTCTCACATATATTTATTTTGATACAATAATAAATCCAAAAAAGTCCTATAGTTTTGGGATCATTGATTGATCCGGCTCCCATATAAGGACCCTTCCCGGAATATGATTTATATCTTATAGAACTCTTTAATTTGAACCAATTCTATTGAAATTTGTCACAATTAATTTTTTAACTATTCTAAATATATGTTATAAATTTTATTAATATGGTTCCATATTTTGATATGGCACCCATATAAGGCCCCTCGCCGAAAACGGTTTTCAGCTTATAAAGACCAATTCTATTGAAATTCGACACAATTATTTTGCTAACTGTCCTGAAGATATATTAATTTGCTCTATATCGGTCCAAATTTCCCTATAGCTCTCTTAAAACAGGATTTCCCGGAAAACGGGTTTGAGTTTATAAAACATTTAAATAAAGATCAATTCCATTGAAATTTAGCACAATGATTTTTCTAACTAAAAACAAAGTTTATTATAAATATGAACAATCTTGGTACAAATTTTGCTGTAGCTCCTATATAAGAGCCCTTCCCGGAAAGCAATTGTAAGCTTATAACAAGCATATTTTTTGTTTTTATACCCTCCACTAAAACAAGTGGTAAAGAGAGTATATTAACTTTGTCATTCTGTATGTAACGCTAAGAATGAATTATTTCAAACCCCATAATGTATATATATTCTTGTTTCAAATCAAAATCTCAGTCGATTTTCGTCAATCTGTATGTCTGCTCACATCCACAAAAATTGACGGACCTTTATGAAATTTGGTCTAGTAGAAAAAAAAGCCAGTTCAGTAGAAAAAATTATAACCAAATTATAACTAATTTTATGACTCATCGAATTTGTGATGGAGGGTATTGAAGATTCGGCATAGCCGAATATAGCATTCTTACTTGTTATTCTTATAATTATTTTTCTTCATTCTCTCAATCAAATGTTAAAATTTTATGCTGGCGATTTTACGTTTTTGTTGTGAACACTGTTTCCTATCAATTTGCAGCTTGTTCTTTTTTATAAACTTCACCACCACAAGTGGTGAAGAGGGTATATTAACTTTGTCATGACGTAGGCAACGCTAAGTAGGAATCATCTTAGATCCCATTTATAATTTCCATCAAATCAAAATCTGAGTTGATTTAGCTATGTCCGTCTGTCTGTAATTGTACGATTTCAATAAAACTTGGCCTTATTGTTTCTTATTTTAAACCAACTATATCGATATATATGAGCAAAACCGTTATAGTCCGATATCTAAGACAACCCAAAAATTCCGAAAAGCAATTTTTTCAATAAAAAGTACCTCGATTTCAATAGATTTAACGCATAGCAAACAGTTTTATGTCCTTCAGTATCTTAGAAAAAACACTGACATCGGATCAAAGGTTAAATAGTTATAGGCTAAATATGCAAAATTTTGATACCCCACAAAATCAGTAACTCATGTAAATCGCAATTTTGAAGATAATTTTCTGAAATTTACCACATATATTTACTCTGATATAAAAATTAAGTCTAAAGATTTTGCTGAGTCAAATATTTGACCAACCTCTTACATAAGATTTCGTCCCGGAATATGATTTAAATCCCATAAAACACTTAAATATATACCAATAAAGTATTAATCAAGTATTAATTCGACCAATATTCGACAATATTTTGCCTTAGCTCCCATACAAGACCCTTCTCGGGTGTCGGTTTCAAGCTTTTAAATTTATTATATATAAAGAAATTGCATTAGAAACTGTTACGATATAATATATGCTAATTTTTTGTTCAATATCGGTCTATATTTTGCCACTCCCCTAGAAGGCTCTTTTCCGAAAAACGGTGTTGAGCTTATAGAACTATTAGATGTGAAGCAATGCCATAAATATATGTTATTAATTTGACCAATATCAGTTTATATTTATTTAAAGCTCCAATTTTAGACCTATTCCCGGAAAAGGGTTCTTTTTCATAAATCAAAATTATTAAATATTCTTTTTCATAAATATATCATATTAGCAGACCCAGCAAACTTCGTTTTGCGAAAAAAAAATATTGCTTTGCATTAGCTCTCCCTGGTCATATCTCTTCAACGTTTAATGCAGTAAAACAATTGTTTGGTAAACTTGTTGAGACCAAATTTGAGAACCACCGCTGTTATATTTCATTAGGTTTTCAATTCAAGGGCGATACCCTTCCCTGGTTTTATCTGTCCGCTGTTCAGTAAAACAGTTTCTTGAGAAAGTTGTTAAAACAAAATTGAAGAACTTTCGTTGCTACAATTTTATAGATTCGATAATCAATATTTGCTTTGTATGGGAGGTACTTCTTCCCATGGTCCTATCGGAATTTTATATAACCTTCGGTACTTTCGGGTATATCTGGATTATTCTGTGAAAATTTCATCAAATTTGGCCCTGCCATTTTAGAGTCTATACACTACATGCATACAGACATACATATATACATACATACATACATACATACATACATACATACATACATACATACATACATACATACATTCATACATACACACTTTATGTATCATTATCTTAAATTATTTTCCTAAAGATGTCCATTTAACATTTCGACTTGGTACCAATATGTGTAGGAACTTCAAGAAGTCGGACCATATTCTACTTCACATTATCTTCAACTCGTGCAAATGTTTCCATAATGTAAGTGGTGGAGGGTATTGAAGAGTCGGCATGGCTGAATATAACATTCTTTACTTGTTTTACATTCCATTTTCCAAAATCAAATAAATAAATTCTCGTTTGCCTGAATTAATATTTATTAATTTTATTGAGGATGATTGATGTACCAGATTGATGTTTATTTTTTGCTAAATACTTTTGATTTGGTGTTTTGTTAATTTTTATTTTCTCAGAAATTTGATATATTTTAGCCAATAATTCATTCATTCACTCATTCATTCATTGAATATTTAAAACTAAATAAATCTGGATGAGTTGGGAAAAAAGTAATAATTATTGTTATAAAATTGATTCATGACCTTTAAATTGACAGTCATGTTTTGATATTGATGGGAGTGAAAAAAAACTGAAATCTTAAATATTTTTGATTTAAGTCTAAACAGACCTAAATGGTTGTGGGAGTTTTATGTGGACACAAGATAAAAAGATTAATTAAAATTAATTAAATGTGAAAATAATATTAAATATCAAACATGAATACGACAAAGAAGTGAACAAGAAATAATTTTGACCGGATTAAAAGATCGGAATCGAAAGCAAAATTAAAATCTGGATTTGAATCAATATTTAAATCTAAAACTAGAACTGAACAAGAATCTGATTAATGAAATATAATGTCTGATAAAATCTAGATAAGTAGATGTACTGGATACGATATTACGATCTTAACTACTTAGCTTCTTGACTAGAATCTGCACTTAATTCTGTCCTAGAAGGATCTCGGAAAAAAATTTTTGTAGAGTTAAAACTAAATCTGAACTATAAACTAAAGTATAATATGGACTAGAATTTAAGGAATAACCTGAACTAGATCTAAACAAGAGTCTTTTCTAAAATCTGGACTATGATCTGAACTAAAATCTAAACAACCAAAGCCTAACAAGAATCTTAATCAGAAACGAGAATATGAACAAAAATCTAAACCAGAATATAAATTAATTACGATCTGAATAGGAAAATACACCAGATTCGAAATTATTAGGACATTGACTAGAATTTTTACCAGGACCTAAACAAAAATATAGTCAGAAATAAAATTTTATCTCGAGTTAGAACTGAGATTTCTGTTATAAACTTGAGTATAATATGGACTAGATACTAAACAGGAATCTGATGAAAAGCTGGTCTATTATATAAACTACAATCGAAACTAGAATCTGAACTCAAATCCAAACAAAAATTCTAAACAAGACTGGACTGAATTAGATTCGAGACAAGAATCTATAATAATAGATTTGGACAGGAGTCACAAACTATAATTAGAGCTTAACTAAACAAACCTGACGCTTAAACTAGTCTAAGCTCTAGACAAGAAACTGAACTGATTTAGAAAGTGGAATTTGAGTCTGTAGTAGAACTTACAATAGAATCCTAGACTAGGACCAAGAAAATATTTAGAACAGAATTTTGTCTCAAGTTAAAACTAAGATCTGACCTACAAAATAACCAATAATCTGGACAATGATTTAAAGCATAAGATGAACTAGATTCCGAATACGAATGTGAATTTGAACTGGACTATAATTCGAACTATAATCTAAACTAAATTTAAAATTAAAATCTGAATAAGAATCTGATAAAGAATCTAAATTAGAATTTCAACTATAATCTGAACCTTAATCTGTATAAAAATCTTAAATAAAATCTGAATTAGAATCCCTACACGAATTTGATCTAGAATATCGGTTTAAAATGTGAACAAGGATTTAAACTAGAATCTGAACGAATATTTGAAGAAGAATTTTTAATTAAAATTTAAATAAACATTGGAACCTTCAATTGAAAGTAAAATCTGAGAATGAAACTAAAATGGAAACTAAACTTTTTTTTAAATTAGAAATTTAATCTGATTAATAATTTTAACTTATATATGAATGGGAATCAGAACTTAAATCTGAAATAAAATCCGAAGTGAAAACTGAGCTCGAATTTGAACTAAAACCTGAATGAGAATCTGAAGCGAATTTTAATTTACAATCTGATTAAATTAATTGAATCTGTATTAAATCGAATTCGGAATCTGCACTTCTACATAAACTGTAATCTAAACTGATATGTGAACAAAAAATTGATTTCCAATCTGAACTAGAATCTTAACTAGAATTTGAATTAAAATCTGGTCTGATCAGAATATGTGTTATAATTTAAGTCTGAAGAAGAATACGTACTTGAACCTGAGCCAGACTTAGACCTAAATTAAATTTTGAAAAAGAATCTGGACTAGAGATACAAATAGAATCTGAATTAGTATTTAAAATATGATCTGAACAAAAATCTAAAAAAGATTCAGAACAAAAGTCACAAAAAATCAGAAGCTGGAATATTAATAAGATCTTGAAAATAATCTTTATTATATCAGCACAAGAATCTTAACTGTGATCTCATGTTAAGTCTCCATTGTTATCTGAATTGGAATTTTATGTAGATTATATTCCAGAATTTGAATGGGTCTCTGAACCGAAATCTGAACTAAAACATGAAATATAATATCGCTTGCAAAGAATCAAATCAATTAAAATCTGAACTGGAATCTAAATGGGATCTATTCTATAACGTAAATTGTTGAACTAAAATCTTAATCAGTATCTGGAATATAATCCGAATCAGAATCTGAAATGGAATCTGAATCAGAATCTGGAATGGAATCTGAACTAGAATCTGAATAAAAATCTAAAGTGTACGCCGATCACACTAAAATTGTGATTAGATTCTATTCTAGAATTTAGCTAATATGCTGACTACGCCCCTGACAAGAAGGGCCAGATCTTCTCCAAAACAACACGAGATGGGCCAGATCTTTCTCAAAACAACTCAAAAACACTTCAACTCTAATCAGGAGAAATTTCATTAAGAATCTAGACTAAAATTCGACGACGATCAAATTAAGTATTGGAATGAGAATCTAAACTAGAACTTGAATCAGATTTTGAACTAGAATATGCAACAGCAACTTAAATTAAATCTGATTCAGGATCTGAACTATAATTTGAGTTAGAATTTAATCTAGAATCATAATTGAAATTTAAATTTATATGTGGACTTGAACTTAAGCTGGGGCCAAGCTAAAAACTTAAGCTGAACTGAAATTGAATTGTAGCACCTTCAACCTAATATTTGATCGATACTGGTACAGATTTTTATTTCATGAAATATATTGCAACAATGTAGGAAATAATTTTCCCTACATTTTTTTGTGTCTTTCAAAGAATTTCATTGTTTTAATTTTAACATTTTTATTAGTTTTTTGAATATATTTTTTTGCAACATTTTTGTTGCATTTTTTTCTTCAAACCATATAATGCAACACGTTTATTTGTATAAATAAAATATCCACAGAAATATATATATTCTATACATATATATTAAAAAAAACAACAACAAATATCTATCTGTGTTGGTTCAAAAAGCAAAACTCACCTATAAAACCATAAATTTTGGTAAAATGCCAAAAATAAATTAAAAACCATGAAAACAAACAGCAAATGCAACAAAAACAACAACAGCAATAATAGAACAACAATAAAACCAACACTTGGATAACAAAAACTGACAATAACAACAGCAATGAAAATGACGACAACAACAACAACAACAAAAAAGTGCATAAATAAATTGCACTTTAAATGGCTCATTATGAGGCGCAATCTAAACGATTGAATCTTTTGCGGTCACATTAAATATGAAACTGAATAAAAATGCTTAAATAACGTAGTTTTTAAATACCTCTTTTTTTCTTCCAATGACAGCATGTTGGGTGAAGACAGACACACGTGAACTAAGTGGAATAGAAGGGTATTTGAAAAGGCGGTATTCAATCATTATTTTTAGTGATTTTATTTTAATAGTTTTTACCACAAAACCAAGCGAATTAAAATAAAGGAAATTAACATGTGACTGAACCTCGTATAACACAAACAAAATATTTTAAAATTATTGGTTTTAAATACCCGTCACGTCCAGCTGAATGGTTCCCTTTACTGACCTTAAGTTACTTGTCAGTAGCGCATCAAATCGATAATTCTATAACTTTTAAACCGTAAGAGATTTCTTAATGAAATTTCTCTTGATTAGAGTTAAAGTGCTTTAGAGTTGATTTGGAGAAGATCAGGCCCATCTCGTGTTGTTTTGGAGAAGATCAGGCCATTCTGGTCAGGGGTGTAATCAGCAAACTTGCCTAATTTGACTAGAGGTAGCTTAGATTAGGTTGGATTTTCAGTCATGCTATGAGATGTTTATACAAGTATTTGGTATCCATGAAAACGTTAAAACTAGAAGTTTAAAATTTTTTTAAGCAAAATTGAGTTAAAAGTCACCTTTTATCACGATCGGTATTTTTTTTTTAAATTTCCATATTCAAATTTCAAAATTCCCACTTTTCCTTACAAAAAATACCCAAATAACAATCCCTGTAAATAAATTATAAAAATTTTGCCTTTTCTACTGAAACAATCACGCTGTCATGGGCTGTCCACCAGAAAATACTTTTCGGGAATTTGGTATAATGCTTTATATTAAGGATAATTAACAGATCATTCCAGCGTTGCAGTTTGAGAACTTAACAAGGAAGACACGTGGGTAGGTTAAGGAAAGGGAAGATTATAGATCCCATACCAGTTGTCATACAGCAAGGGCACTACATTGGCCATGATAAACATAATTCCTCAATTTCCTCCAATCAAAGTCTTTGAATTAAGACATGCTTAGTATAGAATCCCTCATAAAATTTTGAGATCTCTGGGTTGCAAAGACCAGCTATATTGGTGCTATTCAATCATCGTAGTATTCTTCACATATGCACTATTTTCGATGACCTCGGTGACCCCCATTCCATTAAGATGTTGCCGTAGAGTGAAGTATCCAATATGGACGCTTGCCAGCCTACTATGCTAACTATTCCTTATATTTAGAATGTCTTCTTCAATATTTTCGTATCTTCTATAATATTTTCATAGTTCTACCAAACGTACCAATGTTCTATAAATTAATGTGTAACTCTGTCGCTTACTCATTTGGCTTGGTTTTCTATGCGACTAAAGTCATCAGTTTTTCCAAGCAGAAATTTTGTCTCATTTGCTAATTTATCTGCCTCTACACTTCTCATCACTACGTCATGTCCAAATACCGTTCCATTTGCCAAGAAATTATGTATGGCCACCATACAATCCAGGACAATCCCTGAAATCGCATCCTTGGATCTCAACGCTCGGATTTTTCTTTGTCTCTCAATTAAGATGTAAAGATCTCTGTATATCAAATCGATCAAGTTCTTCACAGCCCAGATTATATTAAATCCCAGATTGCATTTATCTCCGCTTGCAAGACCGTATTGTAGTCTGAAAATCGTTGACATATTCTATTTGTGGTACAACTATAAAGAGTGCCAATCCTGTCCTATTTTTCAGCCTGGAGCCAACAGTGAAGCAGCTTATTCCCTACAAGTGTGCGTGTGGTAGGCTTCCATCCGACCAGGATTGACCGTTTGGTATTTAAGTGATTGATTTCAAGTTGTCTGTTTAGAATTCTATAAATCATTTCCATATCGATTTGATATCCATGCAGGGTATACATAATACATTTCTGATATCATTTGTGTCCCTTATTGATACATTCCCCCAAAGATTAAGGAATGTACGCCTCATATCGAACATACTTAGATTTCAATAGGTTGGACAACAGAGTATTGTTTCCAATGCTATGGGGCGTGTCGTTCTTATAGAAAACCGCACATTCTTGTAAAATCTAAATTTTGCATTTCACTTCAATCGATGTCCACCATACCATAGGTAAGTTTATGCCTAATAAGGCTCCTTTATAGATAGAGTATAATACTAGGATTGGGGCCTCATTTATATCCAATGATACATCCTCGAGCCTTTTTTGCTTTCTCCTCCAGATGTTACCTCCATTAAAGTTTTCAATCATATATAACACCAAGTTATTTAACCCGATTTGATACTAAAATATCTCTGTTGAAAAATGAAGATCGACATAATTGGCAACCCTTGCTATGCGTGTAAACAACCAGATTTCCGTTTTATCGGAATTGACATTTAAGCTTCTTGGTTCTTCCTACGAAGAAGGTTCGGATAACTTCCCCTCAGAAGTATTAAGACATCGTCCACATAACAGACTGGTTCAAATACTTCTTCTATAAGTATCCTTCAGAGACTGAGAGTCGTGATAATCCACAGGAGAATTTAACAAAAAAAAACACAAAAAAATTTTAGTTCCTTTTGAAGTTCAGAATTCAGATTGATATAACTTTTTAACGGATTCATATATTTATATGAATTTTATAAGGAATCTGTCGAATAGTTTTAAAGATCTTAGGAGCCTATATTAAGCCCTCTAGTTAAAAATACTTGGAAAAGGGGTCAAATGGGGTAAATATTTTTTTCGACTTAAATATCTTTAAAACATAGACATTTTTAAGGTCCATCTATATATAATTTCGTAAGTCTCAATTTATTAATTAAATAATGGCGAATTTTAAAATATCAGCATACATAAAGGTGGGCATCTCTGGAGGTCACCGACCACGCCCCTAACATGATATGAGCCTTTATTCCATCAAACCAATTTCAAAACAGTACAACTCCAATCATGTGAAATTTCATTAAAATATCTCTAACAGTTCAAAATTTACTGAATTATTTCCAACATAAACCCATTTGAAGACACTGTGCCGCGATCACTATTAAATACTTGAAATATCAATAATAAGACAATCATTTAAGATCTCACACAATAACTATTATTTTATAAGTTTCATTTTTTTATTTTTTTTCCAAAATTTTGTCAATTGTTTAATAAACTCATGTTTTTCTTTGGTCTCCAACATTTCAACCGAAAACCGAAACCACATTTTTAAGTATCGAATGAATGAAAACGTTTATGGTTACAAATCTTGTCTCCGCTTACAGTTTTTTTTAAAGTTTTTAACTTTATTTTCGTTATTTCTTCGGTATGAGGTAATTGAAAACGTTTATAAATTGTTGGCAATTATATATAAACGTTTGTTTTTGTTGTTGCTGTTGTTGGTCTGATATCAAGAAAATAACTAAAAATGATCAAAAATCTTCCAAGGAATAAACAACGAGAAGAAAAACTAGTAAATATGTTGAAAAATTTGCCAAAAATGGAAAATAACGAAATAAATATGTCTCTTAGAGTAAAACATACTTCCATACGTAGAAAAATAATTCTAACCAAAAAATTTATATAGTTTGACCCCAGAGCATTATTACATGAGTACGTGAAATATTATGATTAAATTGGGGGAAAATGGGAGTGACAAAAAGGCACAAACATTTATTTCCAGATTTTATTCTGTTGTGATATTTTTTTTTGATTCCACACAGATTCAAATTCTAGTTCGGAATCAACTTCAATTTCAAGTTTGATATCCTGCTAAAGATCTTGGTTGGATTTTTGTTCGATATCTAATTTTGAATATTATTAGATTCTAGTTTCAATACCTTTTCTGGTAAATGAAATTCTTATTTATTTTAGATTTCAGTTCTGATTAAACTTGAGGTTTTAATTGAGCTCCAATTGAGTCCAAATTCTAGTTTAGTTTCTTGTTGCAAATGTAATGCAGTTTTGAATTTAGATTCTAGTTCGGATAATTTCTCTGAAGCATATTCTGGTTCCAGTTCAGTTTTAGTTTTAGATTCTATTTAACATTTTTATTTCGCTTCTAGTCTAGATTGTAGTCCCGATTCTTTTTACATTCCAGTTCGCTTTCAACTCTACTCTTTCGCTTGGATTCTATTTCAATTTTTTTGGAGAATTTTGTACAGTTTCCAGTTCGGTTTGCAGACCATATTTTTTATACTAGATCGCAGTCTAGTTAATATTCCAAGTTCATCAAGTTCAAATTTCAGTCCGACCTAAGTATTCCCATTTTGAGAAGGACTGAATCAAATTTTGAGCGATTTGAGAAGATTTCGAGTGATACTCAACAAAAGAATAGGAACTGGCTTTAGTAGAGATTCATAAATCCAATTAACATCCATTAACATTTTTGGGATCCAATGTGATCTTATTGTACTCTTGGATATTCAAGCAAGTGCTTTGTAAACCATGTTATTCTGCTAAAGAAAATTATATTCAAAATATTTGGCGCTATTTGATAGCGTCAAAATCATATCGGAAATCCGGGACTTTACTTTCAAGGGAATAATTATTTATGTTTGCTCATTCTTGATTTAAAGAGAGAACAGTTATAGTTCAGATTCTGGTTCAAATTCTTATTTAGGTTCTAGTTTACGTCTAGTTCAGTTCAGTTCAGTTCGGTTCAGTTACAGTTCAGATTCTAGTTCATATTCTAGTGCTGATTTTAGTTCAATTCTATTTCAGATTCAAGTTCTGATTCCAGCTCTGATTTTAGTTCAGACTCTAATTCTGATTCTAGTTCAGATTCTAACTCAGAATCTAGTTCTGATTATACTTGATATTCTAGTTCAGATTCTAGAGCTGATTCTAGTTCAGAATATATTTAGTATTCTATATCAGTTCTAGTTCTGATTCTTGCTCTAGTTCTGGTTCAGAGTCTAGAATCTGAATTAGTTCAGATTGTAATTCAGATTCAAGTTCTGATTCTTGCTCTGGTTCTAGTTCAGAGTCTAGAATCTGAATTAGTTCAGATTGTAATTCAGATTATAGTTCAGATTCAAGTTCACATTCTAAAGCTGATTCTAGTTCAGATTCAAGTTCACATTCTAGAGCTGATTCTTGCTCTGGTTCTGGTTTAGAGTCTAGAATCTGAATTAGTTCAGATTGTTATTCAAATTCTAGTTCAGATTCAGGTTCTGATTCCACTTCAGATTCTAGTTCACATTCTAGTTCAGCTTCAAATTCATATTCTGGTTTAGTTCTATTTCAATTCAGTTTTTGTTTTAGTATGTCCTTCATTTCTCTCCCTTTCCCCTCTTGAGTACTTCACGATCACAAAAGCTTGAAGCAACTATTTTTATTGGGTTGGGCTCGAACAAATAAAAAAGCAATATTTTTTTTTCCTTTTTTGCTTAAAATGCTTATTAGCCAGACTGTTTTTGTTTTGTTGCTTTTATTTTTAGCTCTGAATCATGTTGGCTTTTTTTTCATAAGAACTTTATGGTAAAGACATTCGTCCGGCTGTCTGTCTGTCTTTTTTGTCTGTTAGCATTTTAAAGTATTTTACGCGTTTTGCGATTTAATCTTATTTTTAGTTAAATTTTTGTTGTATTATTTTCTTATGAAAATGCACATGCTGAGTGAATATGTTGGGTAGACACGTATTAAGTGACCAAACGGTTTTTACGACAAGCTGAGCCAAGCTAACTGGCCAACCTCCTACTCAGTTTATTTAAGAAGTTTTGTTTTTTTTGTTTTTGTCTGCTGATTGTTGTTGATCTTTAACAGTTTAAATGTTTTTTTTTTTTTTTGCTTTCTGAAAATCACATTTGGTTCGATTCGAATTTTTTATTATTTTTGGTTTTGAATTTTATTTGTGGCACCAAATAAAACAGATTGTTGTCTAAGGAACAAACAAACATATGTGTTGGCGTTTATAGTTTGGAAAATTGGTTAAAAATGATTTTTGGCTAAAATGAGAATTTTTTGGAGACCTTATAGGAATGCTGATAAGGATGTTATGGACTGCCTTGTGAAGACATTGAATATTTCCTAGTGGGTTTCCAAAATTTTTCTGTCTAGGGGGGTCGCTTATTCAAATAATTGTCTTATCAAATAGAGCTCATACTCTCAATCTTATACCGCCACGATCACCATAAACAAACAGGCAATCAACTTTATTAGTTAAAAACCGCGCTAGAGAACATTTGTAATTCAACGCTTATGATTATTCTTCGCCTTCGATAAGATTAAAAAATTATAGTCTAGAATTATTAGAGTTAGAGCTATTTGATCGTATTGAATTCGTGAACATTTAAATAAAAACGTTTTATTTATTTTGGCAATAGAGAGTAAAAAGTCCAAAATGTTTGATTTTCCATGGAAAATTGCTAAAGAATTAATAATAAGATTTTGTTGTGACTTAATATTCAATTGGAGTTAAATGTTTTTTTAATAATTTCTATAATTTGAAATTTTTTTACGAAAATTGTTTAAAAAATACTTAAAAGTGGGTGTAGCAAATATGGAAAAAATACTTTATATATCCGGTGGATATCTGAAATAGAAAGGTATTTTGACAACGAAATTACAGCCAAAATTCTATACTAATATTAAAGTTATTTTTCAAAAATATCATCCTTTTTACATACCTTTTAGTAGTACCCAGCTTTTAAAAACAAATATTTGCTTTTCCGCTTTTTTTGTTAACGCTGCAAAAAAAGCATAAATAGCAAATATTTGATGCGTAAAATTCATATAAATTAAATGCAAATTCAATTAATTTGATGTAAACAATTTACACAAATTAATTAATTGAATAAAAGTCTAAAGTGCAAAAGTAGTTAGGAGTAAAATAGGAGAGAGAGAGAGATATTTTCACTTACAAAATGAGAGCAAAATAATAGTAATTTTAAATTTTATAAAAAAGTAAATAAATTAAAAAATTCAATTTATAGGAAAAATATACATTTTTAGTGAACAATTCTATATTTAGTGAAAAATTAAATTTTTAGTGAAAATTCCAATTTTTTGTGAAAATTACAATTTTTAGTGAAAATTTCAATTTTTAGTAAAAATTGCAATTTTTAGTGAAAATTTCAATTTTTAGTAAAAATTGCAATTTTTAGTGAAAATTTCAATTTTTAGTAAAAATTTCAATTTTTAGTAAAAATTGCAATTTTTAGTGAAAATTTCAATTTTTAGTGAAAATTGCAATTTTTAGTGAAAATTTCAATTTTTAGTGAAAATTGCAATTTTTAGTGAAAATTTCAATTTTTAGTGAAAATTGCAATTTTTAGTGAAAATTGCAATTTTTAGTGAAAATTTAAATTTTTAGTGAAAATTGCAATTTTTAGTGAAAATTTCAATTTTTAGTGAAAATTTCAATTTTTAGTGAAAATTTTAATTTTTAGTGAAAATTTTAATTTTTAGTAAAAATTTAAATTTTTAGTAAAAATTCCAATTTTTAGTGAAAATTTCAAATTTTAGTGAAAATTTCAAATATTAGTGAAAATTTCAAATTTAGTGAAAATTTCAATTAAATTCAATTTAGTGAAAATTTCAAATTTTAGTGAAAATTTCAAATTTTAGTGAAAATTTCAAATTTTAGTGAAAATTTCAAATTTTAGTGAAAATTTCAAATTTTAGTGAAAATTTCAAATTTTAGTGAAAATTTCAAATTTTAGTGAAAATTTCAAATTTTAGTGAAAATTTCAAATTTTAGTGAAAATTTCAATTTTAGTGAAAATTTCAATTTTAGTGAAATTTCAATTTTAGTGGAAATTTCAAATTTTAGTGAAAATTTCAATTTTAGTGAAAATTTCAAATTTTAGTGAAAATTTCAAATTTTAGTGAAAATTTCAAATTTTAGTGAAAATTTCAAATTTTAGTGAAAATTTCAAATTTTAGTGAAAATTTCAAATTTTAGTGAAAATTTCAAATTTTAGTGAAAATTTCAAATTTTAGTGAAAATTTCAAATTTTAGTGAAATTCAAATTTTAGTGAAAATTTCAATTTTAGTGAAAATTTCAAATTTTAGTGACAATTTCAATTTTTAGTGGAAAATTTCAATTTTTAGTGAAAATTTCAATTTTAGTGAAAATTTCAAATTTTAGTGAAAATTTCAAATTTTAGTGAAAATTTCAAATTTTAGTGAAAATTTCAAATTTTAGTAAAAATTTCAAATTTTAGTGAAAATTTCAAATTTTAGTAAAATTTCAAATTTTAGTAAAATTTCAAATTTTAGTGAAAATTTCAATTTAGTGAAATTCAATTTAGTGAAATTCAATTATAGTGAAAATTAATTTTAGTGAAATTTATTTTTTTAGAACTGAAACTGAACTAGAACTGAACTAAAACTGAACTAGAAATTAACTAGAACTGAACTAGAACTGAAATAGAACTAAACTAGAAATGAAACTGAACGAGAACTGAACTGAAATTGAACTAGAACTTAGTACTGAACTAGAATTGAACTATAGTCTGGCTATAGTCTAGTCTGTAGTCTGGCCTGTGCTCTAGTCTTGTTATTATATAGAATATTTCCTTCCAGCACATTTCTATCCCTTCGACCGATAACTAAAACTCTGTTAGTTGTTGTGGCTGTAGAAATGTTGCGGTTTTCCCATAAAACTTTTACTATAAATTAAATGAAAATGACTACGAATGATTGAATGAATTAACAAATGAATGAATGACGTAGAGACTTGTTCGTGGAGTTGCAAATATGAGGGATGTTTTAAGAGGAAATTGCCGCAGCAAAAAATAACAAAATGTACTTGAAAATTATAAAAGGATTGAAATGAAAACAGGAATAAATAATAAGAGTCAATTCAATGTAAAGGAGGATAAATATAATAAATGAAATTATATTTTTAGTTATGCTCTAACACACACATACACACACAAATACATATAGTTATAAGTGGATGGAAATAGGAGAATGTGTGTGTTATTGTAAAATGTATGTGTGATAAGGAGAAACCACAATGTGGCTGATAAAGGGACATAAAAGTGTATAGAGAGGATTTAATGGATATAACAGGAACAGGAAATTACACAGAGAGAAATAATATGAGAGAAATTTACTTTCGGAAAAAGAGTAATTCAAACGTTCTCAAAAGATTTTTGAAATACTCATATGAAATTTGTATTATTTTATATTTTTTTTCAAAGGATTCTCTTTTCAAAATATAGCTTTTGCTTTTGTTCAGTGTATTTTAGTAAATATTATTTTACTAAAAATAGTTAAATAACAGAACATAATAATGACAACAAGAACAACAACTCTAATCAAAATAATAGTGGAAAAATATAGCGGCATCTTTTCGCTTTTATAATAGAAATATTGTTGGTAAGGATGCCGATAATGGTGCGGCGGTATCGGTATTATTGTTGACTTTTAAAAGGATGTTGAACAAGAGTCCTTCAAAAAACCAAAAACATAAAAACTAAACTAAAAATTATGTATGATGAAATTCTCATATGAGTGTTTGCTAAAGATTGTTTTAGTGTTTTTCTCTGTAATATAGAACAACAAATACATTTTCATAAACTAACACACACACACATACATACATACATACATACATACATACATACATACATACATACATACACTTACATTATTTAAAGCAAATAAATGAAACAATTTTGCCTCTTCTCTCATCAGTACTGCTGCTGTTGTTGTTGTTGTTGACAGTGCGTATGAGTAATTTGCATTTAGTAAATCAAATAAATAACCCAACAAACATACACATAATTTTATATATAAAATAAATGAAAATATATCACAACATACGTTACCAAAATAAACATAAATTATGTTTATTTACTTTGCATATACTCATGTTTATGCATGTTCACACATTTTGGCAAAAACTATTCGTTAAAATCAACGATTATTTTTAGATTTTGAAATATAAATATGAAAACAAGTGGATTATAAATTTAGGTTTTGCTATTTTTAATATGAAAATAAACAATAACTTTAACTCATAACACAAACTGTGCATTGCTGTTACCCAAGAGTGGCAAAAATTAAGGTATTATTTTGAATTTAAGTTCTTTTTAAGATTATGCTCCAGTTTAGTTCTATTTCTATTCTAGTTCAGTTCTAGTTCAGTTCTAGTTCATTTCTAGTTCGGTTGTAGCTCAGTTGTTGTTCAGTTCTAGTTCAGTTGTAGTACAGTTCTAGTTTAGTTCTAGTTTAGTTCTAGTTCAGTTCTAGTTCATTTCTAGTTCGGTTGTAGCTCAATTGTTGTTCAGTTCTAGTTCAGTTGTAGCTCAGTTGTTGTTCAGTTGTAGTACAGTTCTAGTTCTGCTCTTTAGTTCTTGTTCAGTTCTAGTGCAGGTCTAGTTCAGTTCTAACTCAGTTCCAGTTCAGTTTGAGTTCAGTTCGAGTCCAGTTCGAGTTCAGTTCTCGTTCAGCCCTAGTTCAGTTGTAGCTCAGTCATAGTTCAATTGTAGTTCTGCTTTTTAGTTCTAGTACATTCCTAGTTCAGTTGTAGCTCAGTTATAGTTCAGTTGTAGTTCAATTGTAGTTCAGTACTACTTCAGTTCTACTTTAATTCAAGTTCAGTTCTAGTTCAGTTCAAGTTCAGTTCTAATTTAGTTCTACTTCAATTCTAGTTCAGATTCAGGTTCTACTTCAGTTTCTGCACTGTGATTATGTGACAGTTTCTGATTTAGACTTATAATTCAGATTCTATTTTAAGAAGATTGAAGTTCCGAATCAAAGTTAAATTAAGTTTCAGATTCTGGTTCAGATTCTACACTAATTTCAAATTCTCTTTCAAATTCTTCCTTAGATTAAGGTTCAGATTTAATTTCAAATTCTATTTCAGATTCTAGTTCAGATTGTATTTCAGATTCTATTCTACATTTCATTTAAAATTGTATCTCAAGTGATATTTGAGCTTCTAGAGAGTAGATTTTAGTTCAGATTCTGCTCTAGATTCTGTTTAAAATTCAATTCCAAATACTATTTTATGTTCTATTTCAGACTCTAGTTTGCAGTCTATTCCAGATTTAAATTTGCATATTTAGATTCTGTTTTAGACTTTATTTCAGGTTCTATTTACATTTTAATTCAGATTCTACTTTAGACTTCAGGTTATTATATTCTACATAAGATTTAACATCAGTTTCTTGTGCAAATTTTTCTACAGATTCTAATTCAGTTTCTGCTTGAAATTCTACTTCAAACTTTACATCCGTTTATAGTTCAGATTTTACCTCAGTGTCTTTTTCTGTACTCTGGATTTAAATTCAGATTTTCGTTCGGAATCTACTTCAGAGTCATCATCATATTATGGTTCCAGTTTAAATTCAAACTGATTGTAGTTTCGTTTATACTATAGAATCTTTTTTTAATTGCCATTAAAGATCCTAGTTGAGATTCTTTTTCGGTTCGTCCTCCGGATTTTACTTCTGATTGGAATTCATATTCTTCTTCAGTTACTAGTTCAGAATCTACTTCAATCTCAGCATCAGCTTCTAGTCGAGATTCCATTTAAGTTTTTACTTTTGATTTTTTTTTCAGATTTAACTTTAGGCATTACATCCGGGTCTAGTTCAGATTCTTATTCAGATACTTTTTCTGATTTCATTTAAAATTCTTCTTCAGGTTTAACTTCTGATTCTTGTTCGAAATCTATTTCAGATTCCGCTTCGTATTCCACTTCAAGTTCATGTTCAGAATTAACTTGGATTTCAGCTTCCAGTTCGAATTTGTATTCCACTTCAGTTTTCAGTACAAATTCTTCTTCAATTTCTGCTTCAAATTATATTTCGGATTCCGTATCTTGTTCAGAATTTATTCTAAATTCCAGCTCAGATTCTACTACAGGTTCAAGTTCATAGTGCAGAATTTATTTAAATTTTAAAACAGATTTCAATTCAAAATCAGCTCCTGACTCCAACTCATATTTTAGTACAAATTGAGTTTCTACCTCAAAATATATATTTCAATTTTAAAATCTTTCTATTTCAGAGTCAAGTTTAGATTATAATTCCTATACTGCATTAAGTTTTTATCTCATATTCAAATTTATATTCGAATTTAAAATCTGGTTCAATTTCTAGACCAGAACGCATTTCTGTTTAAATTTTAAACTGATTATTTTTATTTGTCTTTGTATTGACCCCATTTGAGTTAAATTTTCTAATCATTAAATTAAAAATTATAAATTTTGTATTTAAATTTATTTAATTTCGTAGTTTTTTTTATTTTCTAATTTATATTGAGATTCGTTTTTATGCATGAACGTATAAATAAATTGCACAAATAATGACCAGTGAGTACTAAATAGTTATAAATTTTTATCGGTTTTAGACACATAGTTTCAGGCATGTGTATTAGTAAGTAAATATATACAATTGTGTTAGAATTTTAAACGAGGTTGGTTCAAGAAACTTATGGAATTAATAGTGCTCCCTCACTATATTGACGGTTCAATATTCGAAAAATATTTATTTTGTAATTTCTGAATTTCTTAAATCCACCCTCGTTTTTTTGTATATATTATATTCTGATTAATATGCTTTCCATATAATGAGTTTGTATTTAGAAAAAATGTTTAATGATTTTATTATTATTTTTTTCTTTTTTCTCTCATTTTATACTCTTTTTGTTTGAAAACTGCCAAATGTACTGCATTTATAATGTTTATGTATTTTATATTAAATTTATTATCATTACAAATTTTAAAATAAATACACACATACATACACTCTTACCCATACATACATACATACATTCATACATCCACCAGAGGGCGATGTTTGTATATGAAAAAGTAACAATTAAGAATGTTATATTAGGCTATGACGAATTTTTAATACCCTCCACCACAAATACGTCGTGTGATGAGAATACATTATGTTGCGTACTCACACACTCACACATACACTAACAGAGGTATACAATATATAAAAGATTTTCTTAAATATAACACAAAAATACTTAATGAATTATAAACTTCAATATTTTTTTGGTTATAACTTTTTTTCTACTGAACCGATTTTTATAATTTTTGGTAGTGTAATGAAGTACATGTAGCTTAATGTTACGGCAAAAATTCTAATTTATTGATTTATAATAGACAATTTTACGAACATTCTTCGTTTGTACTGTAAAGCTGTTCCAGATATCGGTTTATATCTCTTACACCGAAATTTCTAGTTTTTAATAGGAAACTTCTCAGAACTATAACAAATACTTAGGTCAAATTTCATTAAGCTCTGTCAATTATAGTGGACGTTAGCGTGCACACATAGCTAAGTCGACTCAAATTTTGATTTGATGCAAGAATTTATATACATTAAGGGGTCTGAGGTGATTTCTTCTCAGCATTACACACGGAATGACAAAGTTAATACACCCTCTTCACCACTTGTGTTGGTACAGGGTGTAAAAAAAATAAATAAAACAAAATTTCTGAATTTCAGTTTTGGCATTAGAGGATTAAATGTATGAATAGAATGGACACCAACAGGAAAAAAGAGGAATCGAATAAAATGAACTCTTATAAAATATTATAAATTTTGTGAAGTGAAAATACTCGTATAATTTAATTTCGCATTTAAAATTCAAAATACTAAAGTCTCTTTTTTTTTGCTATAAAATGTAAATAATTTAGTTTATTTTAATTAGACATTTTATTTATTTCTGCTTTATGGTCGAACAATAGCAAATAGCAACAGAATAGCTGTATAGAAAAAAAGGGGTCAAGTTTAATTAACAGGATTAAAATATAAACTTTATTTTTTGGGGTCTAAAAACTATTTTCAGAAATTAAAGTGGTTGAAGGGAGGGGACGATTTAAAGTTAGAAACTTTATTTGTTTGAAAATTTTAATAAAAAAACTAATTTTTTAAACTTTCTTTCATTTGCAGGTATGTGACAAATTTTGAATAATGAAAATTCTAAAATTTAAAAGGGTGAGTCAAAATAATAAATTTGTCAAAAAAAGGACTAAAAATTGAGACTTTAAGATCCCCCAAGTGGTGCTTAATGTCGAAAATTATATATCAATAATGTTTGTCTATATACTCCCTACGGTGATGACTGTTGATGTCCAATAGTGACGTTCTATGTAGATCCACTGTAGTGTCTACTATAGAGGCACTGTGTGTTTACTAAATACGCATTATAGTCGCGACTACAAAATTTTTAAAGTGACAACTACAAACGAAGAAAAATTTCCACTACAAACACACTATATCATCAACTATATGCGAACAATCATGTCTAGTATAGACGCAATTTAGTTTCTACTATAGACACATCACAAGGTTATATACAGACACACTGTTTTGTGGACTATAGACGCTCTATAGTGTTGACCCTTAGTTTGACCTTAGACGTACTATTGTTTCTTCTATAGAGACACTGTAGAGTCATCTGTAAACGCATTGTATTGTAGAATATAGATGTACGTATAGAGACAACTATAGACGCACTATATTGTCGACTGTTTTCGTAATACGCTGCCGACACACTACAGTGTCAAGGAGTGAGATTGAAAAACTCTCAACATACATTTATGTTAATTAAAAACGAAGCCACTGAACTTATAGTTTCATTCTTTTATTTGATTTTGTTTATAGTAGTCACGTGATGCCAAGTCCGGCAAAAAATAAGTGGAAACAACTGCAACTGTATATTACTGTATATATAAGTCCTAAACTTCTCTTCAACACTAACAACATAAAATCAAGACCATCAAGTTGCATACAGTATATACGTTTCATCATCCATTATATTTTTTCCAGAATACTTGACTTTAATTTCCGTGCTCTGTTTTTGGCCTTTAAATTTTTTAGCAGTGTTCCTGTCAGGAATTTCTTGAACATAGTATGTTTTTAAAGCTGCATTAGCTATAACTTTTCCGAGCACAAAGCTTATCGGGCTGCTTTCTTATGGGATATGTTGAAAGGTTTTAGATACATTATGTGGACTATTCCTTCTATCAAGGTACAAGTTCTCCCAATGCTGTTTTTTAAGATTGAAAACTGTTTGACGTAGACCTTTGAATGTTTGGCTAACTTGTAGGATCAAGTTCGAATTTGTTGAAAATAATACCTTTAAATCGGTTCTGATTACTCATTTTGATCAGATTAACAATATATTCAATTGTTTGACATTAATCATAATGACTGACATATTTTACAAAGGTAAATTGAACTAAAAACGTGTGTTAAGAATTTGTTTATCTCAGTTCATACAACAGTTCATACTACGGCAATATGGACACAATATAATATCAATAAAAGGTGCTCTATATTGCTAACTATAAATGCGCTATTGTATTGACTATAGACGCACTATATTGTCGTCTATAGACGCACTATATTGTGGTCTATAGATGCACTATATTGTCGTCTATAGACGCACTATATTGTCGTCTATAGACGCACTATATTGTCGTCTATAGAAGCACTATATAGTGCGTCTATAGACGCACTATATTGTCGTCTATAGACGCACTATATTGTCGTCTATAGACGCACTATATTGTGGTCTATAGATGCACTATATTGTCGTCTATAGACGCACTATATTGTCGTCTATAGACGCACTATATTGTCGTCTATAGAAGCACTATATAGTGCGTCTATAGACGCACTATATTGTCGTCTATAGACGCACTATATTGTCATCTATAGACGCACTATATTGTCGTCTATAGACGCACTATATTGTCGTCTATAAACGTATTATAGTGTCGACTATAGAAGAATCATTGTGACGACTATAGACGCATTATTGAGTCAACTACAGACGCACTATTATATCGACTACTGGCGAATCATCGTGACGACTGTTATCGCACTATAGTGACCATATGAACAAAAGATGCACTATAAAGTCTTCCAAAGACTCAATATAGTATCAACAATTGACGCACTATAGTGACCACTATATTGTTATGTATAAATTCCTTACTTTGAATTACATTTTATCTTCTTCATTAGATTCCAAATAGTATCACAAACATTTGAAATTAATTAATTTTACAAAACTTTTCATTAATTTCTAGTATTTGCTCCACTTTCATTTTCCGTTAAACTTTTCTTTTGAAACCGATAAGCAAAAATATGGAGAAAAAAAAACGTTTTTAAAACTCTTATAAATCAAATATACGCTTTTTATGGTTAAACTCATTTAAAATATCAAATATTCATTATTTTCTATAATAAGATTAATTACATAACATTAATTTCATGAAATTTATACTCGTACGACAAAAAAGTCATATGACTTTTTCTATTTTATTTCTGCAGAAAACTTGGGAAAACAAAAGGTGTCGTCTAGTTTTTTATTGTATGTTAACAGTCCCCACTTTCACTTAATGTGGCCCTAAGTGACTATCCCCTGGTCACTAACGATCTATCATCCAAACAATAACCAAAACCACAAATTATTACAAGACTGAACAACAGAAACACACGAGAGCCCAACCTAAATTTTGTGTCATTTTTTCTTTCTTTCTAGAAAAAGTGTCAACTGCTATTTTTTCCCCGCTTAGATGGTTTTCTTGTTTAACTGCTGCTGTAGCAGTAGTTAACAAAAATATTAACAGTTTTTCAAACGCATATTTATTTTGTTATATGAGTGTGTGTGTGTGTGTGTGAGTGTGTAAGTGTGTGAGTTTTAAACAAAAGACTTTAAATGACTTTTTTTTTAAGTCTGAAAATAAATCTATGAATTCCAAACGAAAAGTCATTTTTTATAGAAACAAAATATTTATGAAAGAGTTTTTTTTATTTGTTTCTTTTAAAGGTTTTTCCTTTTGATTGGCTTTTAATAGACAAATGGCGTGTTAAATTTGGAAAATTAAATAACAAATCAAATCTATAAACAATAAGAAATAAAATAACTTTTTAATAAGATTTATTTGGTATTTTGTTTATCTGGAAAGAGAAAAAAGGTGTGTTTCTTCCCTGTCAAATGTATTGTTAAATTGCAGTTTTGTTTGTCGAAAAATGTTAATAAAATTTTATAGAATTTTTAATTTCTTTGAAACAGAAAATAATTTATGAGAGGTGACAATAAAAGTTTGATATAAATATGAGAATTATAATTACAAAACTTTCTGTTAAAATGCCACTGAATTACTAAAACGGAGCAAAGAAATTATTTATATTCAACATAACCTAAATTAATTTCAAGCTTGTATCCGATTTAACATATGAATGTAGTTCAGATTATAATACAACTAAATTAAGTGCTATAGTGTGCATCTAAATTGGACACAATATTGAATCTACAGTCGACATTCTAGTGCGCCTATAGGCGACATTGTAGTATAAATTATATCGTCACTTTAGTGCGTCTGTGGTCGATATCATTGTTCATAAATATTATTCACTATATGAAGTTTTTTTCGATAGTACATTACGTCTATAGTCGACACTAAAGTGTGTCTTTCGTAAATACACTTCAATGTCTGTATTTCTCTACACTCTATTCCATCTGCAGTTGACGCTATAGTTCGCCTATGGACGCACTATTTTTAGCGCTAAATTCATCTGAAATCGTCACTACAGCGACGCTATAATGCTTCAGTAGATGATATTAAAATGTGCCTCTAGTTGCTACTATAGTGTGTTTATAGTCGACAATGAATTAGCGTTCCACACTATAGTGCTATAGTAGTGCCGAATTTAAACGTACTTTCAATTCGACTATAGTGGGCATTATAGAATATGTGTAGTAGACACTGTAATGAATCCACAGTCGATACTATTGTGCTTTTATAGCTCATACTATCGTAAGGATATAGTCCACACTATAGTGCGTCTATGGTCAACTTTTTAAGGAGTGATACCGAAGAATTTTTATTATACACTAAAAGTTAATCAAAACAAAATCACTAAACTTACAGTTTTAATTTTTTATTACCACGATTTACCAAAAAATATTTTTTTTTTTATAAATTTTAATCTCTTTTGGAAAATCTCTCATTAATGTTTACAGTGCTCCCGCTCCCGGCAGTTTGAAAGATTTGCCTCTCTTGATACAAATATCGCATTACTATTTTTGTACGTCTTAAAGGACTTGTTTACCATGGTGACAAGATGTCAAGTCAGATCTAAAATAAGTAGACACATTATGAAATGTTATGAGTGGAAGCAGCAGTACACATTTCGATATTTCAGAGGCCGTTGTAAGAAAGTTTTTGCCGCAACTGCTTGTCATACCAACTTCTTTTTGGGAACTTTTGACTGGTTTTTAGGTCATAAAAAATTTAAACTGTTTGACCAGGAAGTTGTGTAAAATCTTCCAAAACAGACGTTTCGTTATCCATTCTGTAGCAGAAATATATTTAAAAAAAAACTTGACTTTAATTTCCATGCTCTGTTTTTGGCCTCTAAATTATTAGCAACTTTCCTCTCAGGAACTTTTTGATCCTTGTACGTATTTAAATCTGCACTTTTACTTTTCATACCAAATACTCCGAGCACTAGGCTAACCGGGCTGCTTACTGCCGAATGTGTTAGGAGCTTATATGATAATGCTTTAGATTTATTTTGCTATAGAAACATCACTTGGACCATTCCTTCTATCTGAGACAGATTTTCTATAAACGGAAAAGTTCTCCCAGTATTGTTAAATAACCTTGGAAACAGTTTGTCGGCAGACCTTTGAATGCTTGGCAAGCTTTATGGAGGATTGTTGAACATATTTAGTAACTTTAGTACGTACTTTTTTATGGTCACCCATATTAATCAGATTTGTGTGACATTAAACATAATAACTGGCATATTTCAGAAAGGTATCTGGATCCAAAAAAAGTCAAATAATTTTTGGATTAAAATTTTTTTCTGAAAAACGTGTATTTTGAAATTTTTGAATCTCAATCTTGAGTTCGTCTTTATTCAAAAGGGCGTTTATAGTCAACTATAGAGAGCACTATAGTTAAGTCTATAGTCGAAAATATTGCACTTCTATAGCACCTATATTCGACACTATAGTCTTCACAGTAGAAAGCCTATAGTCGTCACTATAACGCGGCTTTAGTCGACACAGTAACGCATCTACACATTCTAGCGCGTCTATACTTAACTCTTAAGTGGCTCTATATTGAAAATTATAGTGCGTCTATATTCAACACTATAATAGGTCGATTGTAGACACTATAAACGCACAGTGGCACTACATACCAACCGCTTATTGCTCATTTCATCGACAATACAGTGGGTTAAAAGTTTTCCTTTATCCTTAAATTGAAAAAAAAATATTCTTTAATTAAAAAAAATGTATGCAAATTCGTTTCCTAAATATTTTTCACATTACAACGGCGAAATTACTTTAAAAAAATTGTTGAATAGAAAGAGTAAAGAATTAAAAACTTTAAGCCAATTAGACAAATAACTTACCGAAAACAGAATATAGAATAAAAACAAACAAAAAGGAAGACAAATATGGAGCAAAAAAATAGCTAAAAATATTTGAAATAAAAGTGAATTACAGCATTTTTTTAACATTAATTAAATTCGTGCATGTTACAAAAATACAATGAAATATGAAAACGAAGTTGCCACCTAATTGAAAGAACTGACAATATTCTAAAATAATGGTAATTTTAATAACGGAACTATTTAAATTTTGAACAATTATAAATTTTTAATATTTCATATTTTTTTTTGTTAAGAGATCTTAAATCAGTGCAATCTGGCATCTCTGTTTCCCAAACCAACGCCTCTGCATAGTGTGACTTCACACCAAACAAACTTGCAACTTTTTAAAGCCATTTTTTTTTGCATCAAAAAAACTTTTTTGCAAAAAAAGTATAATAAATTAAAATCGAATAAAATAAAAAAATGTGAAAAGCAAAATAAAATTATATGAATAAAATTCTTTTCTTTGTCTCTCTTTTCGCTTTAATATAAAAAAAAAAAAAATTATTTAAAAAATGCAAATTTTTAATTCAATTTTATTTTGCTGCATCTACAAACAATTTTTTTTATTTAACACGCTTTATTTCCACTATAAAATCATTGCTATAGCAGTGCAACAAATAGAGCCTGGCATTCCGAAAGTAGGAGTGTAAATGAAATGACGCGCCAAATGTAGCCGACAGCATATTAAAATAATATCATTGAATAAATGAGAGAATGAATGAATGGATAAAAAAGGAAGGAAGCAAAATTTTCAAAGAGGAGAGGAAGGAGTCTCTTTGCATTCCTCAAAACAATAACTAAGTTTTTATACAATTTTTTTCTGAAATTTCAAAAAAATTTATAGTTAAACCATGGTCGCTTTAAGGCACCTGGATCAGCTAGTTTAGAACAAGTAGTGAATTAGAACTAAAATAAAACTGAACTAGAACTGAATTATAACTGATCTAGAGCCGGACTAGAACTGATCTAGAAATGAACAAGAACCGAACTAAAACTGAAAAAGAACTGAACCAGAACTGAACTAAAATTTAACTAGAACTGAAATAGAACTGAACTTGAACTTGAATTAAAACTGATCTAGAACCGGATTAGAACTGAACTAGAACTGAACTGAAACTGATCTAGAACCGGACTAAAACTGATCTAGAAATGAACAAGAACTGAACCTGAACTAGAACTGAACTAGAACTAGAACTAGAACTGAACTAAAACTAAACTAGAACTGAACTGGAACTAAACTAGAATTGAATAAGAACTGAACTAGAACTGATCTAGAACTGAAATGAAACTGAACTTGAACTGAACTTGAACTAAAATATAACTAAAACTGGACCAGAACTGAACTAGAACTGAATTAGAACTGATCTAGAACCGGACTAGAACTGAACTAGAAATGAACTTGAATTGAACTAGAACTGAACTAGAACTGAACTGAAACTGATCTAGATCCGGACTAGAACTGATGTAGAAATGAACAAGAACCCAAACTAGAACTGAAGTAGAACTGAACTTGAACTGAACTTGAACTGAACTTAAACTAAAATTTAACTAGAATTGGGCCAGAACTGAACTAGATCCGGACTAGAACTGATCTAGAAATGAACTAGAATTGAACTAGAACTGAACTAGAACTGATCTAGAACTGAAATGGAACTGAACTTGAACTGAACCTAAACTAAAATTTAACTAGAACTGGACCAGAACTGAACTATAATTGAATTAAAACTGTAATAGAACTGAACTTGAACTAATATTTAACTAGAACTGAACCAGAACTGAACTGAACTAGATTTGAACTAGAACTGACTTAGAATTGTAATGGAACTGAACTAAAACTGAACTAAAACTGAACTAAAACTAAACTGGAACTGATCAAGAACTGGATTAGAGCTGAACTTTAAATGAACTTGAACTGAAGTTGAACTGAACTTGAACCGTACTTGAACTAGAACTGAAAAATACACATTCCACTTAAACCAAAACATGGAATATCACGAGAAAAGAATCACACTCCTAAAACTCTTCAACAGAGGTAGAGGAACCGCATTCAAAATCAAAGTAGATGTTTAACTTAAAAAAAGTTTATTCAAATACAAAAACTTTTCGAAATTAAACAGAAAAACGTAAAAACAGATACAAATCGAATTTTGTATTTCCATAACAGAAGAGAACGAAAAATTATTTGTTAAAATAAAACAAAAGAAAATTTAGTTTTGCATGCGAGAATACGAAACAAAAAAAAAAAATCTAAAATAAAAACTTTTCAACAACTCAGTAGTAAAACTACCAACTGAACAAAGACTTCTTTAGTCATGAATTGCATGCATAAGTGCAACAGCTATTTTTTCAGTAGTTCGTTGGCTGGAAGTTACAAGCAGCTTATTATTTTAAAATAATTTCTTTAACGCTTTTTTTCCAGTCAGGACCTTGCCTGCATAGCAGTGAGGGAGGGAGGGGTACGAAACTATAAGAGCTGCTTTCACAACAAGACAACAACTAATAAATATTCAATTATGTGTTTTTTTGTTTTCAAGTCTTCTTCGCTGAATTTTCAGCTTTTCTTCTTTGCTTTTTTATTTCCTAGAATTATCACTTGTTTTGTTTCTTGAAATGGTGGAGAAAGATGAAACAGTTTTTCTTATTTTGATTTTCTCTTTCACAATTATTTTCGCTATAAGCTACCGCTAACTACAACATGACACTTGTGGTTGATCAATTAAGTTTAAGTTCATCAATTAAATTAAGTTTTTTTCTAATTTGAAGGAAAATGTGAAAAAGTAATTTTTATATAATTTAGCTTTTTGTTTTAATTCGGAATTAGCTCAGATTCAAGTTCAGATTCTTTTTGAGATCCTTGTTCAGATTCTAGTTCAGAATTCAATTCACATTCTAATTCAGATTATAGTCCTGATTCTAATTCAAATTCCAGTTCTTATTCTACTACAGATTCCAGTTCAGTTTTAGTTATGATTTGATTCTTATTATAGTTCAGATTCTAGTTTATATTCCTGTTCAGATTCTTATTGTTATTCTGATTTTACTACATATCCAAGTTCAGTTCTTGTTCAGTTTAAGTTCAGTAGTAACTCAGTTCTAGTTCAGTTCTAGTGCAGTTCTAGTTCAGTTCTAATGCAGTTCTAGTTCAATTCTGGTTTAGTCAGTTTAAGTTCAGTTCTGATTCAGTTCTAGTTCAGTTCTTGTTCAAATTCTAGTTCAGATTCTAATTCAGTTCTAGTTCAGTTCCAGTTCAGTTCCAGTTCAGTTTTAATTCAGTTCTAGTTCAGTTCTAGTGCATTTCTAGTTTTAATTCTAGTTCAGTTCTATTTAAGTTCTAGTTAAGTTCTAGTTAAGTACAGTTCTTATTCAGTACAGTTCTTATTCAGTTTTAGTTCAGTTCTATTTAAGTTCTAGTTCAATTCTAGTTCAGTTCTTGTTCAGCTTTAGTTCTAGTTTTATTTCTGTTCTAGTTAAGCTTTAGTTCTAGTTCTATTTCTGTTCCACTTCTGTTCTAGTTCAGTTCTTGTTCAGTTCTCATTCAGTTCTGATTCAGTTTTAGTTTTAATTCTAGTTCAGTTCTATTTAAGTTTTAGTTCAGTTCTTATTCAGTTCTAGTTCAATTCTAGTTAAGTTCTATTTAAGTTCTATTTAAGTTCTAGTTCAGTTCTTATTCAGTTCTAGTTCAATTTAAGTTTAGTTCTAGTTATGTTCTAGTTCAGTTCTTGTTCAGTTCTAGTTCAGTTCCAGTTCAGTTCTAGTTCAGTTCAAGTTTAGTTGTAATTCAGTTCTAGTTGAGTTCTAAATTAGTTCTTGTTCAGCTTTAGTTCTAGTTTTATTTCTGTTCTAGTTCTCTTCTAGTTCAGTTCTTGTTCAGTTCTCATTCAGTTCTGATTCAGTTTTAGTTCAGATCTAGTTCGGACTCTAATTCAGATTCTATTTCAGATTCTATTATAGTTTCTAGTTCGTATTCTAGTTCACATATGAGATTGGACTCTAATTCAGATTCCTATTCAGATTCAGATTCATATTTAGTTCTAATTCTAATTTTAATTCAGAATATAGATCAGTTTTTTCAGATTCTAGTTCAAAACATTGTTGAACTTCTAACTCAAATAATAGTTCAGATTCTATAAAAAATGTTAGTTCGGGATATAGATCAGTTTAAGGTTTCGATTAGATTGCATTACAGGTTCTGCTTCATCGTCAGTTTCAGTTCTCTTTCTAATCCAATTTCAGATTTTGTTTCAGATTCGGGATTTTACTTCGGAATCAATTTATAGTTCAGATTCTTATTCTTATCGGACCATGAATGAATGACACACACAGATAGTGGCACTTGTAGGAAATGGCGAGAACAAATGACATGTAGAAATTTAAATTAACCGTTAAGCTGACACAAGAAAAACGATAGCTACAACCCCACTTAAGTAGGCCAAGGGAATGTTAAGGAAGTGTGAAAGGTTGTATGTTGTTGATATTGCAAAAAGAAGTTTATTTAGCTTTTGCTTTTTACTATTTTTTAAGCTGTAAGTTTCCAATGATGACCATAATGATTATATTTGCTGTGACAATGTTGACAAACCACGATGTTGGTGATGATGGGTGTCAATTGACGTTACTTTCAACCTCAACAAAGTTGACAATAAAAGTATGAACTAGAAAATAAAAAGAGTCCTTTTTACCTTAAGCCGGGAATAGTTTATTTAACTTTTTTCTTTAGATCCGTTTCCTTTTTTTCGATTTTTTTACATAGAAGAACAAGTTTAATTTTGGCTTAAGGATAAATACATCCAGCAAAAGGTAAATTATATTTATTTTACGTGGCTTAAATATGTTTCTCATTTTATGACAAACATTCATGCAACCCTAGATACAACATGCGGCAAGAATGAATGAATGAATGAATGAATGAATGAATGACTGAATGAATCGTCTTTAGTTAACATCTTCATTTGCGTAGCTTCAAGTAAGAAATGCACTCTTAAATATTTGTTATTTTAAATTTCTTCTTTGAGTGCATTTTCCAAAAGGACTAAGTATTTGCTAAGAAGTTAAAATGGTTGGGCGGTCGGTCGTTCGTTTGGCTGGTTGCTTGGTTTGCAGGTAACTTACAAGTTTAGGTTAAATATACCATTTTCAATTTTATTTAAGAGTTTGTTTTAGTTCTTATTTTCTATTTCTTTTCCAACATTTTTTGTTTATTTTCTCTTCACTAAACATTCAGAGACATTTTTATTCATTTCTTTGTGCAACTTATAATAAATTTGTCATAATATGGGAAAAGATGTAAATACGCGTTACAAAATCATCTAACGACTAGAAAAATAATATTTTTCTGCTTAAAATGCCTGGGAAAAAACAAGTAAGAATGCTATATTCGGCTATGACGAATCTTCAATACCCTCCACCACAAATCCGTGTGAGGTAAATAGGTTAAGTTCTTACATACACACTTACAAATACACGCACAGATTTTTTTTAAATATAAAAGTTTTTCTAAAATTTAACTCGAAACTCTTAATGAATCATAAAATAAGTTAAGTTTTTGGCTATAACTTTTTTCATCTGAACCGATTTTTATAATTTTTCGCATGATAATGAAATACTATTTAATATTTGTCTCAAATATCGGTGTATAACTCTTAATATACTGAACGAATTTTGCTGGTTTTAAATAGGTAATTTTTCAGGTAAATTATATTGAGCTCTGTCAAGTATTGTGGATGTGGGAGTTCAAAAACAAATGGACGGATATTGCAAAATTGACTCAGATTTCGATTTGATTTAAGAATTTTCATACATTATGAGTTCTGTGATAATTTCTTCTTAGCGTTACACACAGAATGACAAAGTTAATATACCCTATTTACCACTTGTGCTGATGGAGGGTATAAAAATAATATTTAAATAGAGAGAAAAACTTTACCTTTTCTTAAGTACATTTTAGTAAATGAAATGCAAAATAAAGATTGTGGCATAAGGATATATTTAGTTATGGTTTTTGTATTATAATCATGCTAAAATGTTGGCAATATAATGACCAAAGTTCTCTTTTAGTGAAGATGCATTTAAATCTTATGATATGACCGATTTATGGAGATGATATTTCATCTAAGAGATGAAAAGTAAATGATAAATATGCAAGTTGGAAAAATAAATTACTAGAAATGTAAATATTTATATACATATAACAGTCTAAAGTGGAACAGCTAAAATGAGGAAAATAAATAAAACGAAACTAAGACAACACTAAAATTGAGTTAGAACTGAACTGGAAAAATTGAACTAAAACAGAGCTAAAATCAGAATCAGAAATTTTATCTTTGCTATATTCTGAAGGAGAATCTGAACCAGAATCTGAAAAAAACAATCAGATCTAGAAACTGAAATGCAAGTTGAAGTTAAATCTTAACTTGAAGCTGAAGCAAAAACTAAAATCCGAAAAAGATTCTGAGAAAAAATCTTAATTATAATCCAAAATTCTGAAAATTTTATGTAAACTATAGTCTGAAGTAGAAACCGAACTAAAATCTAAACGAGAATCTGAAAGAAAACCTAAAAAGAATTTGATCTAGAAACTGGACTGGAAGTTAATGTAAAACCTTAACCAAAATTATAATTTAAATCAGAATTAGAATCTGAAATTCGAAACTTAAACCCCAAAATGATTTTAAAGTAAAATCTATAGTCTGAATCTTTATGTAAAGTAGAATCGGATCTATACACTGAAAAATCTGATCTAGAAATTAAACTGGAAGTTTATGTAGAATCTGAACCAGATTATTTTTTAGTATCATAATTAGGATCTAAAAAAAAAGATCTGAACAATAATTCCGAACCAAATAGGAATTATAGTCTTAAATAGTAACTTTAATCTGAAATAGAATCTGAAGAAGAATATGATCTAGAAATTGAACTAGAAGCTGAAGTAGAATAATTCCGAACCAAATAGGAATTATAGTCTTAAATAGTAACTTTAATCTGAAGTAGAATCTGAAGAAGAATATGATCTAGAAATTGAACTAGAAGCTGAAGTAGAATCATTTCTTTGATTTAAATCATATTAAGAATCTGAAATAAAGACTTAATTAAAAAAGATTTTGAGCTAAAATTTTAAATGAGGTAAATTCTATTTGACTTAATATTTGCACTCAACAAGAATGTGGATTAGAATTTTAACCAGAATTTTAACTAAAGTTTTATAAAAGTTGAGACATTGAATTCGAACTCAAAAGAAGAAGAAAAATCTAAAATATATTCTGAAATACGATCTGACTTGAATCTGAAGTAAATTTGACTAGAATAAAGTGGAATCAAATGTAGAATTTGAACTAAAAATGAAATCTGGCCTAGAACCAGTACTAGAATCTGACTTGAATTCTGTACGAGATTCTGAACTAAAATTATAACTTGAATTTAAATTGAAATTTGAACGACAATAAAAAATTTAAATCTAAACAGGAATGAGAGCTACATACTGAACTGAAATCTGATTTATTCTTGAGCATCTAAAGAACGGTCTAAACTATTCTACGAAAAACAAACTAAAACCGGACTGAAGTAGAATCTGTACTATAATTTGATCTAACATCTTAGAATCGGTATAAGAATCTGAACCAAAATTTCAATTAAAATCTGGGCAAGATTTGAATCAACTATATATCATGAACTAGAATCTGTATTGAAACCTGAGAATGTTATCTTAACTATAAGCTGAACATTAATCATAAGTGAAAACTGATAGTTCTGATAATGTCTGAATTAGGGTCTTTATCAGAAACTGGACTATATTCTCAATTATGATCTGAACTGTAATGTAAGCTTTAATCTGAACTGCAATATTTACTAAAATCAGGACTATAATTTCAATAATAATTTGAACTGAAATTTGATATAGAGTCCTAATTAGAGGAGGAGTGGAGTGGAGTATAACCTTAACAATAGTCTGATCTAATCGCATAATGTGATTTCGGTCTATAATTTGAAATATGACCTGTTCAGAGAACCCAACTAGAATAGAAAGTAAGATTGAAATCCGAATAGTGTTTGAATCTGAATAATAATCTGAACTAATATTTGATCAAGGTTCTGAACTATATTATGTAAACAAATCCAAAGTATAAAATGGACTTAGAATCTAAAGTAGTATATAAACTATAACTTGAAATAAGATAAAAAGTAGAACTGTACTAGAATCTAAACTAGAATTGAAACTGGAAGCTGTACTGTATTCTGAATAATAATCCGAACTAACATCTGATCCAGGTTCCATAATTCGATTTTTTTTTTTTTGAAGTAGATGCTGGACTAGAAAACAAAATAGCAAATAAACTATAATTTGAAATAAGATAAAAAGTAGAACTGTACTAGAATCTAAACTAGAATTGAAACTGGAAGCTGTACTGTATTTTAAATAATAATTCGAACTTTATTCTGAAGTGAAATCGAGCACTAATCTGAACTGAGAACTTAACTAGAATCAAAACTACAACCTGAACTATATTATGGTTTACAATACTAGAATCGAAATTATAACTCTGATATTGGAATCTTTTCTGGAATCTGAAGTCATATTTTTTGTAGTATTTGAAATCGAATCTGAACAGGAATCCTGATGTAGAGTCTAAACTGAAATCTAGTTCAGAATCTAAGCTAATAACTTATTCAGTATTTGGGTTGGAATCTGAATCAGTTGTTGTTGTTGGTTTTCAATATGATTTTTTTTTTTACCAACTTTCATATTTTTTCTTTAAAATAATTTTAAATTTATTATTTCCTTCCTTTTTTTCTTGAAATTATAAGACATCTCATCATCAGCGACGGTTATCTACACCTCTACTTGTTTCTTATTCAATAAACAATATTTTTTCTGCTTCATCCTGAATAAAAGGATTTCATTATACCTTCATATAAATACATATAATATATATTTTAAGACGGTGTGTATGTGTATATTTACCTCTTTCGATTTTTTTCTGCTATGACTTCCTTATTTTATGAATAATATTTTATTTTGTGTACTATATGATCCTTATTTATTTCAATATATGCGGCAAAGTATTTCCCTATTGCATTTACATATTCAGATAAACTTACTGCAAACACTCATATATACAAACACACACATTTGCATTTACTCAACAATAATCAACATTTTCATCAAACTCATAATCTTAAGCTGACGAAGGATGCAAATGATGATGAAGACAAGAGAGAAAAGTAAGGAAAATAAATATATGAGAAAATATTACAAACCATTTTAATGTTTTGCTTGCAATAAGTTGCATTATTGCTATGACAGTAGTCGGAGTAGTAGTAGTAGTAGTAGTAGTGTAAATGCAACAGTCAACCAACCATCCATTCAGTCATTCATCTATCCATTTGAATGAATTCTAACATCAATGTGAGTGTAGAAATCATCATTGTCTTTTTTTCATATTCATTCACTCATTTTTTATTTCCTATATTTATATTATTCTTATATTTTATTTCCTCACTTCCCCCCCCCTCTCTTTCACTCTTCAAACATCTTCATCTTTTTAAAGTTATAAACGCCTTCTTTAAACATTTTTATTTTATTATTGTTTTTGTTGCTGCTACAAGTCCTTTACACCGTCTTCAACATTTGCAATTGTCGCAAACTACTTGAGTTCTAGTTTCACCCACACATACACACAAAAACAAATGTATTTATATTTAGTAAATATTACTAGACTATAAAGCGTTTAGAGCTTTAGTAAATACCGCAGCAACTACCTGACTAACTGACTGTCCTTCTTACGTTCACTCTATGTGAAACTGTCAGTCTAATAGAGCTCCTGCTATGCAAAGTGCAACAAGGACTTCCTTAAGATGAAACGATAATGTTTGTGTATATATGTGAATGTATGGGTTTTAGTTTTATTTTTATTGAAAATTTCTTGTTGTTTAAATAACCTTCTTTAAGAACTAAAGTAGCGTAAAAATGAGGATTATACTAGAAGTTTATATAAAAACTAGATATAACAAAAAATCCTTATTTTCTTTCGAAAGCTGAGAAGAGTGATTTATCTCCAGTGGGGGATATAAAATATATTTTGAAGAAATAACTAACTTAAATCTATAGTCCAAGAAATTCCTTCCAGCTTCGTTAGCACTCAGGATATCCGTAGAATGTGATTGATCAGTTTATATAGGCAAATATTTATAATCACGAAATTTGTATTGCACAGACATCAACTCATCCACATCGTGACAGGTCCTTTCAAAAACTTTTGGCCAGTATATTGCATTGAAGCCTACTGGAATCCTGAACAGTGACAAAACAAATGTTTCGTCGAATTTAAGTTATGTTTCAATATGAGTTCGGTTACGTTTTACAAACCAATTAAACTCACAAGAAAAGTGTCATATCGTGACCTTCTGTCTTTTAGGAACCACTTCCTTTTGCTACCTAGAACTAGGCATTCAAGGAGAAGGTGGAGTACAGTAACGTCTCCATCCAGTTTGCAGCGTCTACGACTGTACGAATTTCCAGCAAGTTTGCCCAACACCCTGTTGCAAATGATTACAGTTATCTCATGTCATAAAAGGGACTCAACTCCATCTCCGCTCGGTTAAATATAGAAAATGTTTGACGACGGTTTTCCTGATATAACTGATTACAATTTCCACTCATGCCAATTGACTTTAAATCATTCTCATCGTTACACATTCTAAAAATTTCGGATGACTATATAAAAGTCGTTATATTAATAAGTCCATTCAATAATTCTAACTTGCTGGAATCTCAGTTAATGACAAAGTAAGGGTTACGCTGACTCCAACTCATCCTTATATTATTCAGAAATTGCCGGCCGATTATTGATTTATGGTTGCTGGAAATTCGAACAAATTTTTCACTGGCTCTGGAATCAAAACATCGAACGTGATTGAATTCCAGAATCATCTTCCATTTACTATGACACCTTTTGTGAATCCCACTATTTTTTTTCAATTGCAATTGATCCAAATCTGATTAATCATTTTTGATCTTCCAAGCAGATTGTGAAATTTTTTAACTTCATTCCATGATGAAGTGGAATTCTAGTTACGTTATAATCGTTTTCATATTGTATTCCAATGTCAAAAGTCGTCTAAGATGTGCATCTATAGGTACTGATCTATAGGTACTGACCTTGAGTGCTTTGGATAAACAAGGTTCATCCGATCCTTTTAATTTCACGGTCTTCCTCCATACAGAATTTTATGAATTCCGATATATTCCCCCTTTAAAACCCGTGACCGGAACTAAGTAATAAAAATTACTTAGTTGCTTTAGTCTATGTTTCTAGGGGTCAATCCCATTATAAACTCCTATAAAGGGTGGAGCATAATGTCAAGCATTTTTAAGGCGCCGTTAATGCCAGAAGAATCACACTTCTGATTGGAAGAATCGTTTGACTCTTTAGTTTCACTGGCTCCCACAGTACAGAATATCGATAGTTTAGAATTCGTTCACCTCAGCCGTATAAATTTAGTTAAATATTAAATTTAGTTTCTTTTGAGATCACAGTCTCTTCTAGAGCATTCCAAAATGGTTAGCAGTTAGAAAGATATTTCATAAGCTTGTCTCACCCTTGAATACTAGAGGTTAAAAATGTTCTATTTGATACATTTTGTAAAGAAAAAAATCATGGTCTCGTCACATTACGACACTAATGACTTAGGAGGACTTAAAAGCATAATATAACGAAATGTAGATTATTTCGTGGTGATCACAATAACGACGTCATCATCTGTATAGAATACAGCCTTCTTTCAAATCTCTTCTCATTTTCATAAAACCGAAATGACTTCCAGAAGCCAGAGTAAGGGAGGGAGCCCACTATTCTATGGAGATCGTGTTTAATTTATTGATTTGTACGTTTCTTAGTCTTGATTCAATAGTTCCAATAAGAAGCATCTTCATTACCTATTTAACTAAGAGTTACTTTAAGGCATCTGATGTTGAAAGCTCCGCCTTAATATAAGAATGTTTGAAGCTCTACGTTCTGTAGATACCTCCATGTCCATTATCACACTATCAGTCGATTCACCCTTAAGTTAACCATTTTGAGCTGTAGTGATCACTTTGGTTTTCATAATTGATTCAACCTTTATATTATGGAAAGCCCACTCTAAATCTAAGAGTTATACTCTTATACTCTTTGTAACAAAAGTCTCTATTAATATGAACAATAATACACTCTCAATAGATTTACTCTTGTTTTCCCACACTGATCATTTTTTCTTCAATCATGGGATCTGATGACTTATAGAGTTTAAATATATAAATCACACTACTTAGATACAGCTAAGACGTTTTGGAGTTGATTTTTTAAATACCAACATATTCGGAGCGGGCAATTTTGTAGCATCTCTTACTACGTCACTGATCAGATAGGAGTGAATTGCTATGAAGCAATTCGAAAGCACCTGATCTCTAACCATGAGGAAATTCCTAAATATACCTGTTACGGTTCAAAAGATGTAGAATTATTTCCAAAAACTCGCGAACATTACGTTCTTTATCAGTTTAAAATTGCCATTTCAAAATCTTCGCCCGTCATGAACTGTGCAGATTATGCCCTATGCAACCTTCAAAAGATTTTTCTGATGGGTTTTTTAAGGTTTTGTTTTTGAAAAATTCTATTCTGATTTTCTCAGGGACAGATTTTCTAAAAAAATTTAAGTTCCACTTTATAATGATTCAATAAACAAATCACTTTTCAATAATGAACAAAATCTATAAAATAACATAAATTAATCATCACAAATATATTTCTTTTTCTATCTACAACATAAACCGTTTAATACTCTCAGATCTTTTAGCGGTACTTTTTTCTTTAAAAACAACAAAACAAGCATAACTTTTACGCCCACTACAATAAAAAAAGTACTAAAGTACTTTTAAACAAAAATACAACAACAACAGCAACAACAGCTATTGAAAGAAACATATTAAATCTTTCATCAAAGATACTTTCTCTTTATCTCTAAAGTTTTTAATTTAAAACAAAAACAATAACTATAACAAACAAACGTACTTCGCATTTGAAACGACAGAGAGTGAAAGAAAGAGAGGAAGAGAGTATGAAATCCTCTAGTTACATGTATCTTTTTGAGTGGGTATTATTACTGGTGTTTGTCATATATCTTTCAATTAGTTAAAGTCCTTAATATAAGTGGCAGCTGTTTGTTACTTTAAGTAAAAATGTCTTTTTTTATTTTTTAGAGGTTCAAGAAAATATTAATTATACCCTACACGAACGTAGGTGGTTGGGGCAATATGCATTTCTGTTGATGTTTGTAACATAGAACCACGTATAAGTATACCGATCTACTCAGAATCTCATTATGAGTCGTTTTAACGATGTCCGTCCGTCTGTCTGTCCGTCTATCCATCCGGTTGGGTGTCGATGTAAACGTTGTAAACACTCTACAGGTTGCAATTTTTAAGATATCTTGATGGAATTTGATGCATATTATAAAGGCAACAAAACTCACAAATATATGCAAAAATTGATCAGCAAAGTTATACGAGGGTTGGCCCATTATTTCATGTAGCCTCACAAATATTCATTTTAAAACGCCTAAATTGTACATAATTGTTAGTTTCATAATAATGTACAAAACACTAAAGAATAGATCAGATAATAAAATTATACGTGGACTGTTCTGTATTTCTTCGTAACTACCATTTATTGCCTCTGATGTAATGTAGGGTATTATACAGTCGGACTTGACCGACAATAACATTCTTACATGTTTTTTCTTATTTTTCAGTTGCACACACTCATTTGTTTTATCTTTAGCTGCACTTCCTCTAACATTTTCTTATCACAGTTTTTTTGGGGTTTTTGTGGGTGAATTTGAAAATAGTTTTATCTGTATCTGGACGTACTTTCGAAAATTTCTCGTTTTTAGAGTTTTCATTATTATTTTTATTGTTTATTTATATGAAAATTGTCAAAGTAAAATAATTTAAATTTCAATTTTTATTACAAACACTCATGGATTTTTAATTCCTCGTAAGTTAAACAATTTTCCGAGAGATATACATTAGGCATAGTCGCCTCATAAATACCCTGCTTCAGATACTTTATTTAGAATGGAAAGAATTTCTATTTTAGTTATAGTTCAGTTCCAGCTCAGATCTAGTTCAATTCTAGTTCAGTTCTAATTTACTTCCATGTCAGTTCTAGTTCAGTTATTGTTTTATTCTAGTTTAGTTCTAGTTCAGTTCTACTTCAGTTCTAGTTTAGTTATAGTTCAGTTCAAGTTAAGTTATTGTTCAGTTCTAGTTCAGTTCTAGTTCATTTCAAGTTCAGTTCTAATTCAGTTCTAGTTCAGTTCAAGTTCAGTTCCAATTCACTTCCATTTCAGTTCTAGTTCAGTTCTAGTTCAGTTCAAGTTCAGTTCTAATTCAGTTCTTGTTCAGTTCAAGTTCAGTTCTAATTCACTTCCAATTCAGTTCTAGTTCAATTCTAGTTCAATTCTAATTCGGTTCTAGTTCAGTTCTAGTTCAGTTCTAGTTCAGTTCTAGTTTAGTTCTAATTCACTTCCAAGTCAGTTCTAGTTTAGTTCTAGTTCAGTTCTAGTTTAGTTCTATTTCGGTTCTAGTTCAGTTCAAGTTCAGTTCTAATTCACTTCCAAGTCAGTTCTAGTTCAGTTCTACTTTACTTCTAGTTCAGTTCTAGTTCAGTTCAAGTTCAGTTATTGTTCAGTTCTAGTTTAGTTCTAGTTCAGTTCTACTATAGTTCTAGTTCAGTTCTAATTCACTTCCAATTCAGTTCTAGTTCAGTTCTACTTTACTTCTAGTTCAGTTCTTGTTCAGTTTAAGTTCAGTTCTAATTCACTTCCAAGTTAGTTCTAGTTCAGTTTTACTTTAGTTCTAGTTCAGTTCAAGTTCAGTTATTGTTCAGTTCTAGTTTAGTTCTAGTTCAGTTCTAGTTCAGTTCTAGTTCAGTTCAAGTTCAGTTCTAATTCAGTTCTAGTTCAGTTCAAGTTCAGTTCTAATTCGGTTCTAGTTCAATTCTAGTTCAATTCTAGTTCAATTCTAATTCGGTTCTAGTTCAGTTATTGTTCAGTTCTAGTTTAGTTCTAGTTCAGTTCAAGTTCAGTTCTAATTCACTTCCAAGTCAGTTCTAGTTCAGTTCTAGTTTAGTTCTAGTTCAGTTCTAGTTCATTTCAAGTTCAGTTCTAATTCAGTTAAAGTTCAGTTCTAATTCACTTCCAAGTCAGTTCTAGTTCAGTTCTAGTTTAGTTCTAGTTTAGTTCTAGTTCAGTTCAAGTTCAGTTCTAATTCACTTCCAATTCAGTTCTAGTTCAATTCTAATTCGGTTCTAGTTCAGTTCTAGTTCAGTTATTGTTCAGTTCTAGTTTAGTTGTAGCTCAGTTCTAGCTCAATTCTATTTAACTTTTAGTTCAGTTCTATTTCAGAAACTGTTTCAGTTTTCATTTCTATTTCAGATGATAGAATCAAATTTGGTCTCCGATTTTAGTTTAGATTTTGTTTTCTTCTTCAGATTTTCGTTCAGATGTTAATTCAGATTTAAGAATATGTTTCATTTGAGTTTATGTTTCAGAATTTAGTTCGGATTTAAGTTCAAACAAATTTTAGTACCCATTTTAGAATTAAGTTCAAATATCATTTTAAATTATAGTTCAGATCTCAGCCTCAGTTTCCCTTCGGGTTCTACTTCAGATTTTAACGCAGATTTTAATTCAAGTACAAATTGATTTTTTAGTTCAAATTTAACTTAAGAATTAAATTCTAGTACAGATACTATTTCAGTTTCCATTTCAGAGTGTAGTTCACATTCACATTAAAGTTAAGATTCTAGTTTAGTTTATAGTTCAGATTCTAACCCAGTTTCTAGAGTTCCGATTCTAGTTCAAATACTATTTTATATAATAGTCAAAATTCCCTATTCTAGTTCATTATCTATTTCTGATTCCATTTCATATACAATTTCAATTTCGAATTTGGATTCCATTTCACATTCTAGTTCAAATTTTAACCTTTTCTTGATCAGATCTGATTTCTGATTCAGATTTTATATTGCGGTTGAGATTTTGTTTCAGATTTTATATAAAAATCTGGTTAAAAAGTTAATGTTGAGTCTAGTACACATTTTAGTTCAGATTATGGCTCGAAATTTAGATTATAGATCAGGTTATGGTTTAGATTCTAGTTGAGTTTTTTGTTCCGACTCCGGAATATTGTTTTAATTCTTTCTAAGATTTAAGTTCATATTCTAATTCGGTTTTAAGTTGGAATTCCTCTTTAGATTTTAGTTCAGATTCTTGTTCAGATTTTAGCTTCAATTTAAGTTCAGATTCAAGTTAATTTTTGTTTAGATTGTGATTCAGATTTATAATTCCGATCTTGTTCAGATTTCAGCTCCGATTTTAATTCAAATCTATTCCAGATATTTGTAGCTGATCTTGCTATATAGATTATAATTCAGAATATGGTTCAGAATCTGGTTAATATCTTTACTTTTAGATTTTAGTTCAGTTGCTATTAAAAATTGCACAGATATTCAGTTGGAACTTGGACTTCTAGTTCAGATTCAGGTTTAGGTTTTAGTTCAATTTATAATTTTATATCTGTGTTTACTTCTCTTTACTTCCTGTTTAGTTCTCTTCTCTGAAAATCTTAATACATATCATTTATTATGGTGTAGCTCAAGTCTCCCTCTCTCTCTCTTCTCTATTTTTATGGTTCCTATCAATAATAATGACTTTTTAAAAGGCGGGTTTTTTATTACCCCAACGACTGATTTTTTGTCTTTACAAGAATTGTTATGGGTTAAAGGTTTATTTGTTTAACGTTGACATTAAGATTATTGTTGCATTTTCTTCTCTACAACAAAAACAAAACTCATTTATCAGTTTCTTATTATGACTCGGGCAATTAAAAAAAAAATATTTTACTGTTTCAATGACTGAAAAATTTAAGAGCAACAACAACGAAAAAAATTTTTTGAAAAAATAATTTACATACTTAAAGATAGTGAGTATAGATTTAGTTAAAAAGTGAGTCATTTTTAAAAGTATTTTCTATACCCTACACCAACGCAAGTGGTGAAGAGGGTATATTAACTTTATCATTATGTGTGTAACGCTAAGGAGAAATCATCTTAGACCCCATAATGTATATATAGTATTGCAATAAATTAAAATTTGATTCGATTTAGCTATGTTCGGCTATCTGTCCGTCTGTCCGCCTGTTTGTCTTATCTGTCCGTCTGTCTGAATGTCATATGTTGGCACGCCCACATCCACAATAATAGAAAGAGCTCAATGAAATTTCATCTGAGTATTTGTTACAGTACCGAGAAGTTTTCTATTTCAAGCCAGCAAAATCGGTGCATTTAAAAATATAGACCGATATCGGTCTATATTTTTACCTCTTTGTTCAAGAGAAAATCTTTCATAAAATTATCATTTATAAATTAACAGAATAGAATAAAATTTTACTATAATATTAGATTATATATACTTCATTACCATTCCAAAAAATTATCAAAATCGGTTCAGTAGAAAGAAAGTTATAGCCAATATTATAAAAAAATTTTGACTTATTAAGTGTTTCTGTTTACCATTTAAGAAAAACTTGTATATATTGTATACGTCTGTGAATGTATGTGTGAGTGTGCATATAAGAAACATAACGTATTTACTTCACACTCATTTTTGGTAAAGAATATTAAAGTTTCGGTATAGTCGAATATAGCATTCATGCTTGTTTAAATATTTAATTTTTAAAATTCATTTAAAGACCGTCAAAAAGGCGCTGAAATTGCTTAATGGGTTAATGAAGTGTATCATCATCTGCGACATGATTTTTTTGGTATGGAAGGGGTTTCAAATTTCGTATAGTTTTTTTTTTTGTAAATTAAAGATCATAAAACATTTTATAACAAAATGATTACGTTTTAATAATTTATTTAAATATCTAGTTTTTGTTGTTGTTATAACAAATTTATGTTAATATTGAATTTTATGGCCAAAAGGAGGAGTTGATTTGGTGAAGACCTCACAACGTTTTAATGCGTTTTAAATTGAATACATGCTGGTCTCATATGAGACAGTTTAAACTCTAAATTTTAATGAACCGAAATATTAAATACTTTTTTTTAACAATTTTATAATTTATTATTAAAATATAAAATGAATACTAAATAAAATATTATAAAAGATAATAAATCAAGTTTCAGCAGTCATTTTCAGTGGGAAGCTTTGCTTCTGACCCTCACACAGTATCTTTAAAATGCACTGAGGGGAAAAATAGCCAAATTTAGGCTAGAGGAAGCTTGGTTTAGGTGGGATTTTCAACCAAGATATAGACTTCTTACTCTGGAATTTGGCATCTTTGAAAAGGTTAGAACCTCCTGATTCTTAAACTTTAAAGAAAAAGTGAATGAAATATCATTTGATGTCGAAAATTAATGGAAAACTAAAAATTTCGAATTTTTGCTGTTTTTAGAAAATAAAATTAATATTTAAACTTTAATAAAAATGAAACGAATAACGGTATTAAACTCTAATTCCTATACAAAATATATAAACTTGTCCTTATATCAGAGAATTAAAAATATTCTCAGTTTTCCCTGCAAAAATACCCAAAATCCCAAACTAAATAAATTATATTTAGAAAATTGAGTTTGTTCATTTAAATGATCATCCTGTTATTAAAAGGACCCTCTGGAAGAAAATATTTTTTCGGGTAATTATCTGACATATGTAGCTATATATTAAGGCTAATTTAAAGATGATTACAGATTTACAATTCGAGAAATTAATAAAGAGAATCAAATATGTTTTTGTTAAAATTGACGTATGGAGAATAGCAACATTTGACTAGAGGAAGCCAAGTTTAGGTTGGATTTTCTGACAAGCTATACACTTTTTACCCAAGGATTTGGTATCTATGAAAACGTTAGAGCTTAAGAATTTCCAATTCTTAAAGAAAAAGTAATTGAAATACTTTTTAATGCCAAAAAACGTATGAAAAACCTAAAATTTCGAATCTTTGTCGATTTTTCCGAAAAATAACATTAATATTTATCTCTTAATAAAATCCAGGCAAGTAAGGATATTTATTTGAAATTCTAACACGATATACACGAACTTGTCCGTTAATCAGAAAATTAAAAATATTTTCACTTTTCTGCGGAAAAATGCCCATAATTCTAATTCTTAAATTTAAAATATTTTTTTTAAAATAATCTCAATTAATAAATGAATTTTTGATAAAATTTTTAAATAACAACGTATCCAATGGTGGCACATATTGGAAATTGACTACTATGCCTTCATCCAGAGCCAGAAATATTTTCGAAAAGATCGGTTTCATACAATGCGCCTCGTCTCAATTCATACATGATTTTTTGGCGATTTTTTTAAATATCAAACTAACCGAGCGGCCTTTAGTAATCCAAGTCAACTTGTGGCATCTCAGTTCTCACCATTTTGATCTCTCTATCAGTTCAGAAGTTAAATAACTATTTCTCAAAAAATTTACACTGCGACTCTTGCTTATTTGAATGCTATATTGGTACCCTTTTACCAGTTATAAGTTTCTTATTACATATCAAACATTCACATCATTTTCCCGTTATTCCCTTCTGCATGATTACAATTTGGTTAAACCCATCTGACACTTCATAAAAATTTCATCATAATTTCCTTTGGCACTCTACCGCAAAGTACAAGCTGCAAAATTGCTATCATGTTCCCAAAGTCTTAGAGTAATGAAATTATAGTATAAAAATTTTTTACACCAGGACCACCAAAAATGTTATTCCTTTATGGCATCAAATGAAACGCACACACAAATCGAAAAATTTACTTTAGTACCCAGCAGTTTTTGGTGATTGTTTCGAATAGTGATTATGATTCGGAATCGTTTATTTATTTAAAAAAACGAATATTTTGATATTGATTCTACAAGGACAAGTTTATATTGAATCGATTCGAAGTAAACTAATAATCGAATTTTAGAATTTGGGATTAATTCGTATCAAATTTCATTAATTATTTCGATTATTTTAATCGATTAAAGTGTGCCATTAATCGACAAAAAAATTAAAATAAAAATAGTCGATTATTCATTTTGTTTAGCATTCAATAGCGGCTCACTTTACTCACCTCTCGACTCCAGATGGATTATTCGTTTTGTTTCACATTCTCTAGTCTCGAACTAGTCAGTGCGTCAGTCTAAAGGGACACCTTACTAAAGCCCCCGACTAGTTATTTTGAACATGGACTTCTCATAGGAGTTAACTATTTGTCACTTCGTGGCACACGTAAGGTACATTTGAATTTGCTATCTTTCTACGATTCCTTTCGTGGCGATCACTTTACTACTTATTTTGTAGTCGTCTGCGGCTGCTTGCCCACACATAATCTTCATTCCTTACGATATATTTGGTGGTAATAAAGTTTGTGTTCCAGAACTTCTTACTGTCTCTGATGGAAATGAAAAGGTATAACGCATTATGGTGTTTAACTGATTTTATTCAAAAGGATATAGTCAGATGAGTAATACGATATGTTGCCAACAAAAAAAAACTGTAGGGTACTTCAGCTCCCCCGTTTCCCACCAAAGTTAAGCAACAAAACAATTGAAATGCATTCATATCAATCAATAAAGATTTTCCTCACTTAATAAAAATGTTTTTCCTCCATTTCCTTTAAAATCACTTCATTTATTGTTGTTGTTTTCTAAATTTTAACATGATTTGCGAGGAACCCGAGGATGAGAAGGAGGATGTAACTATGACATGCTTCTAAGGATGTTTTTTTTTCTTTTTTGTTCTCCAGAAATAAAGCAGCCAACAATTTTAGCTACTGAATATTTATTATTGCAACTTTTGCATATGTGTGTTGTTGTATTATTTCCACCCGCTTACTTTTCACCATCACCAAAAAAAAAAGACAGTACAACGACACAATAACCAATTAAACACCAAACCAAAATACACTTAAAAAACTTATACACAAACACACAGGCAAACATCAGTATTCAACAAACACACACGCACACACATTCGTGTATTATTATGTGCACATGTATAAATTGTAATAAAGTGGGTGTACTCGAGACAAGGTGTTAATCGAATTACGAGCATATGTCATATATTCTATTTTAGTTATTTTGACTCTTCTCCCCACCAAAAAAGAGAAAAACATTGAAACGAACAGAAATCTAGAAACTGGAAATGAACTTATTTGGAGGGCTAAAAGAAATTTTTGTTGTATCGTAGGGAATTGGAGGAGGGTGGGAATCATTATGCCATAAAATTTAACTGCCACGCATAACATCGTCTGAAATTTAAACGAGGCATTAACAAATTGTACAATTTAGCATAAAGTAAAAATATTTATAATTGACAGACAAAAAAAGGTTACAATTTTTGAGAAACCAAACACCCTAAAGGAGGCAATAATCATCTAACACTAACTGAAACGGAAGTAAGTTCCACTTCAATAACAATTAGGATTTTTTAAATAAAATTTTATATCAGAATGTTAGCTTATTCTCACTAACTGTTGAAACTTCAGTTTAGATTCTTGTTAAAAGTTCCCGATCAGATTAAGGTACAGAAATCAGATTCAACTTCAAAATTTAAACCAGATTAGTTTTAAATTATCAAATCTGAAGTCAGTTTAGATATTTGTATCTTTCGGATTCTATTTCATACTAGACATTAGGTCTTAGTTCAGATTCTGGTTAAGGTTTTGAACATATTCTAATTCCGATTCTAACTCAGATTAGAATTGAGATTCTAGTTAAGATTCCTCAGACTTCAGATAAGATCTTCGTCAAGCTGTCAGCTCAAATTCCAAATTCCATTAATTTCAATTCAGCAACTTAATCAGAAGATTTTAGTTCAAGTTCCAGATTCAGATTCTTGCTCAGAAGACTATTCCAGATTATCTAGACACAAGAGTACATTTTATTTCAGTTCTAGTCCAGTTCTAGTTCAGCTGTTGTTAAATTTAAGTTCAGCTCGTGTTCAGTTCTAGTTTAGTTCCAGTTAAGTTTCAGTTCAGTTCTATTTAAGTTCTAGTACAGTTCTAGCTGAGTTTAAGTTCAGTTCTAGTTCTGTTAAAGTTCAGCTCTTGTTCAGTTTAAGTTCAGTTTTAGTTCAGTTCTAGTTCAGTTCTGGTTCAGCGTTGTTCAGTTCTAGTTCTGTTCCAGTTCAATTTTAGTTCAGTTCTAGTTCTGTTAAAGTTCAGCTCTTGTTCAGTTTAAGTTCAGTTTTAGTTCAGTTCTAATTCAGTTCTGGTTTAGCGTTGTTCAGTTCTAGTTCTGTTCCAGTTCAATTTTAGTTCAGTTCTAGTTCTTGTTCAGTTCCAGTCCAGTTTAGTTCAGTTCTAGTTCTGTTTCAGTTCAGTTTTTAGTTCAATTATAGTTCAGTTCTAGTTCCGTTTAAGTTCAGCTCGCGTTTATTTTTAGTTCAGCTCTTGTTCAGTTCTAGTTTAGCGTTGTTCAGTTCTAGTTCAGCGTTGTTCAGTTCTAGTTCTTGTTCAGTTCTAGTTCAGTTCTAGTCCAGTTTTAGTTCAGCTCTAGTTCTTGTTCAGTTCCAGTTCAGTTCTAGTCCAGTTATAGTCCAGTTCTAGTTCAGTTCTAGTTCTTGTTCAGTTCTTGTTCAGTTCTAGTCCAGTTTTAGTTCAGCTCTAGTTCAGTTCTAGTTCTTGTTCAGTTCTAGTTTAGTTCTAGTCCAGTTTTAGTCCAGTTCTAATTCAGTTCTATTCCAGTTCTAGCTCCGCTTTGTTCAGTTCTAGTTCTGTTGCAGTCTTAGTTTTCGTAATTTCGTTTTATTTTGAGTTTCTTCTCAAACAGTTTTTCATGTCATTTATGCTTTTAATTTCCTTTTTCGATTGGTAGGGTGTATATTTTTGTACACAAAACTAAATGATGGGTAACAAACAACGCTTTGTGACATTAAATGAAGTATGAACATATAAAAAGAAGTAAAATATGAAGAAAACAGTTTTTGTTAATAAAATCATCAACAACAACTACACCAACAACAAAATATTACCACCACAATCAGCTGCCACAGCTGAGATGCACCTACAATTTCAAGCGACAGAAAACACACAAACAAACGTAACGCAATATAACGCATACCAACGCCATCATCATCGTCATCGCAAACTTCAACGACAACATCATTATGGTTTTTGAGTATAAAGATGTCTAAAGTAACAACGTTAGTTAAATGAAAATAGGGAAAATTCTAATGAATATACACACATGTATGTGTGTGTGTGTGTATGTGTGTGCGTTGAAGTGTGTACATGTATTGTAAACTGTTTGTCGTGTGTCACTTAAAATGCCAACGACTTATAACTGCAACAAACAGCACAAACAACAATAATAATAGAAACGAAAACGCACAACACCTTAAATATCGTTTGTATTCCCTAAAAAACCTGGAGGAGGTAGAGAGAGAGAAGGAAAAAATGCGAAAATAAAGAGGATGAAAAAAGGTGTAATAACATGAATATATTCAGCATAAACAAAATGATATGGAGGAGTACTTTGGGAAAATATTCCAAAAGTAGACATATAGATTCGAGTGCGTATACTAGGGTAGCGCAAATGGGAAGAAAACTAAAACTGAATTGAGAACTAAATTAGGAAGTGAACAAAAAACTGAAGTAGAAAATCAACCAGGTACTCATGTATCAACTGAACGAGGAACTAATATAGCGACTGCACTGGGAACTTGGCAAGGAGCTGAAGTACAAATTGAACATGAAACTTAGGTAAAAGCTAAGGAAGGACATCAATTAGGAACTGTACAATTAACTGAAGGGGGAAGTGAATTGGATACTGAACTAGAAACGAAGATATTAAAACAACAAATAACTGAACTAAGGAATTGACAAGAAAGTGATTTTGGAACCGAACAAGGAATTTAATTAGGAATTCAACTAGAAGCCTTTTCTAAGAACTGATTTACGAACTCAAATGCGAACTAATGTAGAACCTGAATAAGGACTTAAGTAAGAAGTGGACTGGTAACTGAACAATGAACATAACAAGAAACTGGATGAGGAACTGAGGTAGGAAGAGAACATGGAACTTTACTACAAACTGATCTTGGAAACGAATTAGGAACTTAATCAGGAATTGAAATTAAACGATAAACTGAAGTAGGAAGACGTACCTAACTAAAGAGTTAAGTAGAATCTGATTTTGGAACCGAACTAGGAACTTAATTAAGAATTAAACCAAACACTGAACTAGGAACTAATGTACAGACTCAAATGAGAACTGAATCCCGAACTGATTTAGGACCTTAAGTTGAAACTTAGGTAGAAACTGAAGAAGCAGAAACATAAACTAGAAATTGAAATGGGAGCTGAAGGTAGAACTGAGCCAGAAAGTGAAGTAAAAACTTAGAAACTTAGAAAGAAATTTATTGATGGGATGCAAAAAAAGTAAGAAGGAATTGGAAATAGACGTAAAGTGATAACAGATAATAAGAGAGGAATTTGAAATCATGTTGTAGTGAGAACGAATTGAAGTGAGGAAAAAATGAAATAAAAATTAAGTTATAATTACACTAAATCTTACAAGAAACCGAACTGATGAGGAACAGCTGCCCTAAAAATGTATTGAGAATTGACCATGAATAGCATTGGAAATGAAATGTAAGTGAAATTGAATTAAACATGAAATTATAGTATATTTAAACTGGAAGTGAGAATGGAGATGGAAATGAACTTTAACAGATAAGAAGCTGAACTTTTGGGAACAGCTGCACTTATAGTACATTGAAAACAACCAGAATTTTATCGCATAAGTTATGAAATATATTGCAATTGAACTTGAATTAAACTTTAATAAGTTTAAAGTGGAAGTGAGGATAATATGAACTACTAGAGTATTTAAAATAAACTATAACTGATAAGAAACTGAACTGATAAAGGACAGCTGTACTTTAAATGAATTGAAAATAAACTGAACTGGATATTGGAAAATTATTGGAAATGTACTGTAATTGAACTTTAACTAAACATGAACTATAGAATATTTGAACTGCAACCAACATTTAAGTGTTTTAAAACTAAACTTTTTTCAGCTCCCTCATTGCAATATTGCGTTTCACTTTATATTGCCAGATTTAATTTTACCATAGTTGAAAGAGTGTATGACTGAAGATGTTTTTGTGTATAATTTCCTGGAGTTTGGGGGAAAAAAAACTGTCTGTTACTGCTTTATGAAAAATTATTCATAATTTTAAGCAAAAATTGTTCAACAAGATAGTTTTTCATAAAATACCCAAAGAAACTTTTTACAGTACTCGCTTTAGAGACGAATATGGTACTGATATCTTATACATATGCATAAACATGACTAACATATACATATGTATGTATGTATGTATGTATGTATGTATGTATGTATGTATGTTTGTATGAAATGTGTATTTTTGATTAAACATGCATACGTTTGCATTCATTTAAATTTTATTTGTGTGTGAGTAAATTTTCTCTAACTGAAATTCTTGTTTTGGTTTTCAGCTACACGAGTGCAGCAAGTTCTCTCTCTCTCTCTCTAACTCTCACTCTCTCCGGGTTTCCATAAACATATCCAACCATAACATATTCAAATATATTTTTGTATGTTATCATGTTTAGTCCTCGGAAACTATTTTATATGTCAGAATAAATGTGTGGAACTGTGTGCGTTAAAACAAATTGAAACTCGTTAGTGTCACCAAATGTTTCAAACAATTTTGTGGGCGTTGTGGTATTTTTGGGTTACTTGACATTTGACAGTTGTAACTTTTCGAAAAAAAATAGTTAAATAACCCATTATTTAATTGTAGTTGAAATGAAGAAAAAAACGAAATAGAGAGAAAAAAGAAAACGAGAACTGGAAACAAGATACAATTTTTGGTAAAAATTCTTGTTCAGGTTTAACCATTTAAAAGTTTGGCCATTGCATAGTTGCTTTTTTGATGAGTTTGAAATTAGCAATTTTATTTTTCAAGGACATGATTTCCATCACCTAATGGAATGCACATTTTCCACTTCTTACTCCCAAAACCTATAGAACTCCATTAACATTATATAATACAGCTAATTACACAACTGTCATTAAAGTATCTCAATACCTATCAAATCATGTTAATACCCATCAGTCTCCTCTACCATTTTACCTCTTTTTCCAACCATCATTCATTTAATTTAAATTTTCTTCTTGTCAAAAATTCTTCCAACCAAACAACTTCTCTTACATTTAATTAGTTTCTTCTACTAAATGTTTTTTATTGTTGTACTGGAAAATATAAGAAAAAAAAACTCCTACAATTATTTTATTATATTAACCAACCTTTAGACCATTAAGAGAAAAGTTTCCTGTCAATGTAATAAACGACTGACTGATGTTGTCAACAATGCAATTACCAAAACACTCCACAAAAGCAAAAGAAACAACAAAAGAGGAAAGCGAAACGACTGTAGAAAACATGTTATCTTTCTTTTGACTTTATTTCGAATTTTCACTATTGAAGTGCAATTTCAAATATATAAACCGTTTACCACAAGACATTGGGACCACACACACATAAATTGACATAAAGAAATGTAGACAACACATATGAGGAGGCAATAAGAACCATTTTGGGAATAACCACAATACACACACAAACATGACAATAGATGTAGAAGAAGAAAAGTGCTAAACAATCGATGAAAAGAGTTTTAAGGGGAAAACGAAATTCCAACTAACGAAATGGATAAGATCAAATCAATTATAGTTAAATAGTTAGAAATGATCTAATAAAGAACTGAAAACAAAGTAAAACTGAGCTGGGAACCACGATAGGAACTGATTTAGAACTGAACTAGAACTGATCTAAAATTTAACGTGACTTGAGCGAGGAACTGAACTAATAACTGAAATAGAACTGAACAAGGAAATGAGCCGAAATGGCATGTGGAAGTGAATTAAATACTCAACTAATTGAAACAGAAGAGAATAGGGAACTCAATTAAAAACTGAACAGGGAACTCAACTAGGAGAAGAACTAGAATTGAACTAGGAACAGAATTAAGCACCTCAATAAGGAGAGGAATTAGCTATAAACTAGAAGTGAACTAGGAAATGAAATGAAACTGAAATAGGAACTAAACTGGAAAATGAACTAGAAACTGAACTAGAAACTGAACTAGAACTAAACTAAAACACAACTAGAACAGAACTAGAACTAGAACCGAACAAGTAAATGAACTGAAACTGAATGTGGAAGTGAATTACAAACTCAAGGAATTGAACTAGAGCATAATTAGGAACTTAACTAGAAACCGAATTAGGAACGTAACTAGAAATGAACTAAGAACAGAACTGAATACTGAAAAAGAAATTAAACAAATAGTCAAATAAGAAATGAACCACAATTGAATTAGGGAATTAAATGAAACTGAATGAGGAACAGAATAGAAAACTCAAGGAGGAACTGAACTAGAACTGAACTAAAAACTAAAATATACTCTGAAGAAGATGATTATTAAAGAACTAAATTAGAAACTGATTAAAAACTAAATCCGGAATCGCATTAAGAAATCAGGAAACTAAGCTAGAAACAGAACCAAAAACATAAAAAGAACTCAATTGGAAACTGAACTGGAAACCGAATTAGGGACTAAAATAGAAACTGAAGTCGGAATTCAAGTGGATACTCAACAGGCAGATGCGTTAGGAATTGAAACACAGACTGAACTAGAAAATGAACTGGAAATAAAATTAGGAACTAAAGTTAAATTGTACTCGTTCAGAACTGGAAACTTGAACGAGCAATTCAGAATTAGAAATTGGAAGGACCAATTTTACAAGGAACAGAACGAGAACTGAACTAGAAGTTAACCAAAAACTTAACTAAGAACTGAACTTAGAAATAGACTAGAATATGAATAACGAAATGATCTGGCAGCGAATGAACTTAATTAGTAGCAGAACTAGTAACTCATCTAGAAATTGAATTAGTAAATGAAATAGGAATTCAAATGGAAACAGAATGGGTAACTGAACTGTGAAATAAAACAAAAAATGAACTTGGATCTGCAATAGATTCTTAGCCAGAATTTAAACAAAAATCTAAATTAAAATCTGTAGTGGAATATAAATTAGAATCTGAACTGGAATGAAGAAAAGAACTAAATGGGAACTGAATTAGAACTGATATAGAACACAACTGGAACTGAAATAGGAACTCAACTATGAGCTGAACTTAAAACTAAAATAGAAACAGAACTAGAAAATGAATCTGAAATGGAATCTGAACAAAATCTGCAGTGGAATACAAATTGGAATCTGAATTGCAATAAGAATAAAAAACTAAATGAGAACTGAAATACAACACAAATGGAACTGAAACTAAATGAGGAACTGAAATAGGAACTCAACTCAACTATGAGCTGAACTAAGAACTAAAATAGAAACAGAACTTGGCAATGAACTGGAAACCAAAATATAATCTGAATAGAATTATAACGAACATCTGAAATGGAATCTGAACTGCACTGAACTGTAATAAGTGTAAGAGTGTGTATTGGAATCTGGATTGGGAACTGAACCAAAATTTAACCAGGAACTGATCTAAGAACTGAACTAAGGAAGTGGATTGGATTTGAAGTAGGAACAGAATCAATAACTAAATTAGAAACTGATCGCTGAACTGAACAATGTACTAATCCCTAACCTATTTTACCCACTGTACCTAAAACTTCGCTCACAAATAAATGAGTCTATGAAAACCACGTAACTTTCTGTATCGCATATCGAACACTTCACAAAAATTGCGTATATGTTTTTCGTCCAAATGCATTCTTGCATATAAATGCAATCGATGTTAGATTGATAGATATTTAGAGGTTTTGCATTTATAAAACATACATTTTGCCAACTCACATTCAGAACAAACATTCCGTCATTCATTCAGTCATTCATTCATTCTAATCTACATAATATAAAATCGAAAGATGTCTGTGTATCGCATTAAATATATAAATACAGAGAGAAAAGTGACAATATGTTTTTGATATTGTCAGTGCCAAAAACCAGGACAGAGAATACATACAATTCTTTTAACACCTCATATACATACAAAGCCTTATACGTACACATACACATACACACATTCATCCAAAACTAGATAAATCTAAATGTTTGTAGAAAAGTGTAAATTTTTGAATTTTTGCCACCCAAATAGAAATAAAATTATGCAGATGCCAAAAGAAGTGACAAAAATCGTAACGAAGAAAAAAGCGTTTTTCTCTTTTTTTCATATTCTTCTCTCCATTTTGAAAAATTTCAAATGTTTTTAGATGTGCCTACATTTATGGATCCATAAATGATTGTTTGTGTGTGAGTATTTGTATTGTTGCGCTTGTAGTTGTTGGAATATTTAGAATTTTCAACACCTTTTCGATGCTTAACGCTTCATTTGCATGACAGCATTGAAACGTGATCATCAGTTTCTAGGTACATTTTCCTTGTCACTTTTGCTGATTTGCCAAGTTTTTCAAGAGAATCCACTATTGAAAAACTTTATAATAAAAATAAAATACTTGTAACGAAGGGTACAATTGCACCGTTCCAAGTGCAAGAAGAGGTTCGTTTTATAGGTACTGAATATGGTTAAATATGACCTAGAAATTTTAGAAGAAGAACCAAAAGTTTGATAGAAATTCTAGTTCGGTTCCTAGTTCAATTCCTAGTGCTGCAGATGTTAGTTTTGTTCTAGTACAGTTCCTAGTTCAGTTTTAGTTCAGTATATAGACCAGTTCTAGTTCAGGTTATAGTTTATATTTTGTTTAATATCCTTATTCAGATATTACCAGATCCGATTTTAGCTCAGTCTCCATTGTTATTTTTTTAGTTCAGTTCTTAGTACAGTTTCCAGTTAAGTTAACGACTGCAATTCTAAATATTTCAGTCCCCCATTTAGTTCTTCATCCAGTTCCTAATTCAGTCTTTTACTTTCCTATAGTTCCTATAGTTCAGTTTCGATTTCAATTCCTTATTTAGTTCTTAGCTCAGTTTTTAGTTCTGCTTCTAGTTGAGTTTTTAATACAGTTCCTCATTCAGTTCCTAATTCAGTTCTTCATTTAGCTCTTAGTTCAGTTTTTAGTTCAGTTTCCCATTCATTTATTTTAGTTGAGTTTTTAGTTCTGTTCCTCATTCAGTTCCTTAGTTCAGTGGTTGTTCAGTTCTAGATTAGATTTTAGTTCAGATTCTAACTCTGATTCTAGTTCAGGTTCTAGTTTAGATTCTACTTCTGGTTCTACATAAGATTCTAGTTTAGATTCTGGTGCAGATTCCAGTTTAGTTCCATGTTCAGATTCTGGTTCAGATTTTAGTACCAGATTCCAGTTCAGGTTCTAATTCAGGTCTTACTTCAGATTCTAGTTCAGATTATAGAACTGATTCCTGTTTAGATTCTAGCGCCAGTACTAGTTCAGATTCTAATTCTGATTCTATTTCGGTTCATAGTTCGGGTTCTAATTCATTTTTCATTTCGTATTTCAGTTCAGATTCAATCACGTAATTCATATTCTGTTTTTAATTCTGCTTGACATTGGTCTTAGTACTGCTCATATATTTCAACTTCATTACCTTTAATGCCTCTGCCCGAATATCTTTACAAAAATTTAGCTTATGCATCAACTAATACATACATACATGCGGATCTATGTTTGTAAATTATAAACCCAATGTTGTCACCATTCGAACATTAAAGTGACAATTACACTTACACTTGTACCACCAACAAATCCTAAAGAGGACATACAAACATTTATCACAAATTATAATAAAAATCCAAAAAAACCTCGAACCCGAAAGATGATGAAACAGATGGATAAAAACGCGTTGAGGAGCTAAATAAAAATTGCATTTCGAAACGCTTAGAAACTTTACAATTTACAATCGCACTTTATGAATACAATTTTGGTGACATACTTATAAATACAAACACACACAAACATGCATATATATTCCAATGTAAAAAACTTTAGATGGAAATCATTGTCATGTTGGTGGGACTTGAATGTAAAACAAAATGAAAAAAGTCGTTAGTTATTCTTGGCTTCTGCCAAAAATTTATGAAACAAAAGTGGCAAAAATGAATTTTAAACCTTTCGAAATCAAGTTTTAACGAATTTTTTTAATACTCTACTCTACACTTCCCGAATTTTATTAATTTGTCAAAATGAGTTTCCGTATCTCATTTTCGAACTCTTAATTGCCATTTGGCAGTTTGGAATATTCTAATTACTGCTGCAATTATGATGACTTGTCATAATACTCTCTCATGATTTTATTTCGTTTTCTATTTGATTTAAAAATATTTTCCTTTTTTTGTTTTTTGGCAATTGCAAATGTCAGAAGTGTCAAATTGCATGCAGAATTAACGTTAAATATAAACTGAGTTAACTGTGGCCATAAACGTTCACCACCAGTTAAAGGGTTCAAGCATAAAAGCACTACAATTGGTGGAAATGTTACCAATAAAACACCGTAAAAACCACAGCAAGTGTCAAAGAAGTATTAAAATTGGTAGTGAAATTTTAGGTTGAAGAAAAAATATTTGAATAAAATGGAAATTTTGCAAATAAGAAGACAATTTCCATATCAGAAAATATTTGACAAAAATTTCAAAATTTTAAGAAAATTTCTGACTTTTAGAGAATAGAAAAATTTTGCAAAATTTCTCACTTTTAGGGTTTTTTCAAAAATTTTCTATTTTTATGGAATTTTTCTAAATTTTCGTATTATTGGGAATTTTTCGAAAATTTTCCATTTTTAGGAAATTTTTCAAAAATATCTTATTATTAGGGAATTTTTCAAAATTTTTTATTTTTAGGGAATTTTTCAAAAAATTTGCTATTTTTAGGGAATTTTTCAAAAATTTTCTATTTTTAGGGAATTTTTCAAAAATTTCCTATTTTTAGGGAATTTTTCAAAAATTTTCTATTTTTAGTGAATTTTTAAAAAATTTCCTATGATTAGGGAATTTTTAAAAAATTTCCTATTTTACGGAATTTTTCAAAAATTTCCTATTTTTAGGGAATTTTTCAAACATTTCCCATTTTTAGGGAATTTTTCAAAAATTTCCTATTTTTAGGGAATTTTTCAAAAATTTCCTATTATTAGGAAAATTTTCAAAAATTTCCTATTATTAGGGAATTTTTCAAAAATTTTCTATTTTCAGGGAATTTTTCAAAAATTTTCTATTTTCTGGGAATTTTTCAAAAATATCTTATTATTAGGGAATTTTTCGAAAATTTTCTATTTTCAGGGAATTTTTAAATATTTTCGTATTATTAAGGAATTTTTTTATTTTTGGGGAATTTTTCAAAAATTTTCTTTTATTAGGGAATTTTAAAAATTTCCTATTTTTAGGGAATTTTTCAAAAATGTCTATTTTTAGGGATTTTTTCAAACATTTCCCATTTTTAGGGAATTTTTCAAAAATTTCCTATTTTTAGAGAATTTCATATTTCTAAGGAATTTTGCATAAATTTTGATTCCATTTCGGACTTTAGTTCGAAATATGTTCAAATTTTAGTTTAAAATCGGGTTCAGATATTTTTTAGATCCGTTTTTAGATTCTAGTTTAAATTACAGTTTAAATACTAGTTAGGATTTTAATTCGGATTTCAGTTTAGAACACATTGAAGTTCAGATTCTAATTCTAGTTCAGATCTTAGTTCCGATTCTATTTCATATTTTATTTCAATAAGTTTTGATTCCAATTCAGGTTCTAGTTTAGACTGCAGTTCAGATTCTACTTTAGATGCTACTTGAGATTCTTAATCACATTTTAATTATCTTTTGATTTGAGGTTATGTGCAGTTTAGATTTTAATAAAAATTCTAATTCGGATTAAAATTATAGTTCAGATCATCTAAGATTGGAGATCAGATTAAGGTTCAGATTCTACTTAGTTCAGATCTTACTTCAGCTCCAAGTTTACATTCTAGTTTGGATTCCATCTCAACTAATACTTCAAAATCTAGTTCAGACACTAATTCAGTTTTTTTTAGTTTGACTCCAGTTTAGATGGCAATACAGATTCTAGTTAAAATTCTAATTCAGATTTTATGGGTCGCTTACGTATGACAATCGAACTTCAGTTGCAGTTGTCAACAAACAACAGGAAATAAAAAACGCGTCAACTGGTAACAGTTATCATTTTAAGAGTTCGGCAACCGAAAAACATAAACAAAAAAGTAAATACATGTGTATGTATGTATGTGTGTATGTATGTTTATATGTATGTATGTATGTATGTATGTATGTATGTATGTATGTATGTATGTATGTGTGAATTTAAATTCGAACTTAAAACTATTTTTTACGGAAAAACAACCATAAGCATCACATCACCTAAAGAAAATATCCGATATTTTTATCTGTCACCAAGGTCCGGACACCGGGAGCCCATTTGTTTAAAAAGTACTTAAAGTTCTTTTCTTGTTGTATCTTTAATAATTTTGTACCTTATAATGGGAGAAAAATAGCATAATTCTAAAAATGAAACAAGAATCCTACAAGTTGCCATCTGTAATATAATTTTGGCAACTGACAACTCAACTTGAGTTCGGTTTCCATACGTAATCGACCCATTAGTTTTTATTCTATTTGAGTTCAGAATCCAATTCAGTTCTTTGTCAGATTTTAAGTCGGAAACATTTTCAGATTTAAATTTCAATTTTGAATACAAATCTTTATTCTGATTCTAGTTTGGATTCCAGTTCCAATTCTAGTTGGAGTTCGCGTTTAGATTAGATTTTTGATTTTATTTTAGGTTCTCATACAGATTTCAGTGCGGATTTTGTTTCAGATGCTTATAAAGGTTTTTGATCAGATTCTGGTTTCTATTCCAGTTCAGTTCATGATTTCAGTTTAGATTCCAGGATTAAATCTAGTTTAAATTCTAGTCCCACTCTCTAACTAAAGACCTCCTCACATTGGATTTAAGCCAATTTTAAAGTTTTCAACTTAATTTAACTGCAATTTCCATTTTGTAACCTAAATTGTATTTGTTGTAATACTTTTTATCACTCACATCATATCAACAAACACACATATAACCAAGTGCCAGCTCATAACTGTCTTCCTTTTGCACACATTCAACTATAACTTATCGATTTCTTGGAAGGCATAAAATAAAGACAAAAAATCAGTAAAATCTCCATTTATGGTTGTTAGTCGTATAATTGTAGTTTTAAAACAAAAAAATAGAGGTTTTTATTGTTGTTGTCATTGTAAGTAGTTAAAGTTGTTGCTACTGTTACTTCCTGTGTGTGTGAGAGAGAGAGAAGGATCTTGAAGAGATGTAAATTTATATGTGTTAAGGTTTAAGAAGAGAAGGCCATATTAAGGTCCTAAACTATATGGCAGTTCTTGCCTTACTAACTTTCCTTTAAGAGCCTTTTAGAAGGCCTTTTTAAAATACCGATTTTTCTCTGAATCCTTTAAATTCACATATAGATTTTCTACATGTGACAGGATTTCTTTGTTGTTTGTGTGTGTGTGTGTTCTCAAAAACTTTTCTGTGGGTGAATAACGATTTATTAGCATGTTTCCGGTAAATCTTCTTGTTACAATTTTAACTTGTCTCTGTGATTTAAGTTCTTATCACTCTATTACCCACTTTCACTAACTCTTTCCCTTCCTCCCTCCTTTAAGCCTTAAATGCATAACAAAATCATTTGCGAAATCAGTGCAAGAGAACAATGTCAGTGTCGCCAAGTGAACAGAACAGAACTGAAGAGAAATGAACGTAAATGTAAAGGAAACTGTTCTATTCAGTGACAGTGATTAGTTAAGACAAAGTGTTAAGCGACACGTGAAATGACCTTAAAAATTATTGAAACGTATAAATTCGAATGAATCTAAATCTTTTTTCATTTATTTCAAAATCTGCATGAAAAGTTCAAAAAGAGAAATAAATTTTAAATCTTTAATAAAAACTAAAATTTATCCTTTTTTCAAATCCACATCCTCCCACCTGATAGTTTCTCCTATAAAAGCGAATATTTCCATATGATAGTGGAAAAAAACTCCGATATCACTAAAAGAGAGAGAGAAATAACAAAATATATTTTTTCATATAAATAAAATATAAATATTTTTCTATATAAAAGTCCTGTAAAAATGTCCTTTATGAGAATGTGAATACCAATTAAAAACAATCCTCCACAATGTTTAGACATGCATGTAATTTGTAACCGTGTGCAACAAAAATAAGGATTTAATAATATTTTTGTTGTTGTTATTGTTGTTGTTGTAGTTTTCATATATTACATGAAAGAGAGAGAAATAGATAAAAGCTGTAATACAACTACAAGCAAAATAAATCTAACACCAACTGTCACTACACCGAAAGTGTAATTAAAATAATAGAAATTCTTAAAAAAAATAAAAACGAAAGAATTGAAATAAAATTTGAACTAGAATCTGAATTAGAGTCCGAACTATGATTTAAACTAGAATCTGAATTAGAGTCTAAACTACAATATGAATTTAGAATTTCAGTGAAAATCTTAACTGAAATTTTAATAAACATCTGAAATAAAGATTTACAATTATCTTAAGTAGAATCTGAACCAGAACTTTATGTATATTGTGTCTTAAACCTTGAACTAGATTCTGGTTCATTGTATAGTTCATTCAGTGTAATCTGAAATGGGATCTACAGTCTAAAGTATAATCTGAACTAGAATCTGAATTTGAGTCTGAAACAGAAACTCTACCAACATTAGAAACTGATGAAGAATCACAACTGACATCCAAACTACCTACCATCTGTATTAGAACTATAATATGAACTAAAATATAAATAAAAATCATAACCTGGATCTGAATCAGGGTCCTATATTAAGAACTAAATTATAATGTGAACTAAAATCTTTATTTGAATCTGAATTAGAATTTGAACTTTCATCGGAAGTAATGTATAACTATAATCTGGAGTAGAATCTGAACAAACTAAACTATAAACTGACTTTAAATCTTAACTATAATCTAAATTGGCATCTGAAATAGGATCTAAGTAACAATCTAGACTGAGATGTAAACTGAAATCTGAAATTAAATTCTTAATAAAAATAAATCTGGAAAGGAATCACAACTGGAATCCACGAATTTATTCTAAAATCAGAATTAGAATCTGAATAAAAATTTTAATAAGAATCTGTCTTAGGATCTGAACTACAATCTGAAAGTTAAACTTGAATAACTGGGATCAAGGATAAAATCAAAAGCATTGATCCAGAATCTGAATAAAAATCTGAACTAGACTCTGAAATGAGCTATAATCTGAACTGGCGTATAATCTATGATCTGAACTAATTTATAATTTGAAAAAAATCTTAGTTAGGATCTGAATCGTAGTTTGAGCTAAGACTTCAACTTGAATCTGATGTCGAAATAAACTAAAACTGGGCTTAAACTGATCTAAAACTCAACTAGAACTAAACAAGATCTGAACTAGAACGGAACAAGAACCAAAGTAGAACTGAACTGGAACCAATCTAAAACTGAGCTAGAACTGGACTAGAACTTAACTAGAAATGAACTTCAACTGAACCAGAACTGAACTAGAACTACAACCGATCTAGAACTGAACCAGAACTCAACCAAAACTGGGCTTAAACTTAACTAGAACTAAACAAGATCTGAACTAGAACGGAACAAGAACCAAAGTAGAACTGAACTAGAACCAATCTAAACCTGAACTAGAACTACAACCGATCTAGAACTAGAACTGAACCAGAACTGAACCAAAACTGGGCTTAAACTTAACTAGAACTAAATAAGATCTGAACTAGAACGAAACAAAAACCAAACTGGAACTGAACTAGAAATGAACTAGAACCGATCTAGAACTAAAGGAGAACTGAACTAGAACTAAGCGAGAACTGAACTTGAAATGAACTAAAAATGAACTATAAATGAACTAGAAATGAACTAGATCTAAACTAGGTCTTGAATTTTATCTTTTCAGAACAGTACTACAATTTTCATGATCCCTTTTGCTTTGCTTGCAACTCCATAAATTTCCTTGCAATTAATTGCCATACTTACTTTTGCAGTGTGACAATTTAAAGTTTAATACCTTCAAGTCACCTGTGTTTGTATAGCAAATTAGGCTACCAAAGAAGCCTTATTTTCGATACAAAAGAAACTCTTTAAGGTTCCTAAAATAAAAGCCAATCCATAGCATCATAACTTTGTCTTTAATTTCGTTTCTTTATTTATTATTTTTTTTTTTTGCTTTTATCAGTCATTAGGTTAAGTAAAGGAAATTTGTTGCTGGAACACAAACACACACAATCACACACACATTTTGAACATTAAAAAATTATTGGAAAAAAAGCAACAGTCCCAAAAAAAGTAATAATTGGGTCAAAGAGAATTCAAATTTCATATCCTGTTTTAAATGAATGAATAAAAATAAAAATGAACGAATTCTTACTCCTACACCTTCATGCTCTCATGAACACTGCAAAAAATTCTTGACAAACGGTAGTTTTTGGTTCGTTTGGGTCGTTCAGATGTTGATGATGATGATGATTGGTTTGAAGGTGAATGGACGGACAGACAGATAGACGATATCGATGAAATATGAATAAAGTAACAGGGAGTGCGACAGTGAATACCGGTAGCAAAACAATAATTTTAGTGCAGAACTACAACAACAACAAAATGCCTGCACTTTAAAATTTTTCGGTTAAAGTTACACCAAAAACAGATAAATGAGCATTTTGTGATGGGCAATAACGAATCTGAAATACACTTCAATTTTGTTTTAAGCATTAAAGATCTCTTAATTTTTTGTCCATACAACATTTAAAAGACCTCTTTGAGGTTGCCTAAGTAATTGGTCTCTAGTCTGATTGTCACTGGACCGATTTAATTGATTTTAAGCGTGAAAGTGTCCAACATAACAATAAAAGATCTGGCGAAAAGTCTTTGAAGTCGGAATTTTATTATGTCCGTTAAACCACCAGATGGACAGACGGACATTTTTAAATTCACAATTGTTTGTATTTGGAGTTTAATTTATTTTTTGTTGGTGTTACATACGGAAGAACACTATTAGCATAATCTCAATTATCTCTTGTAGTAGTGGAGGGCATAAAAATATATAGTTAAAGCAACAAGCAAAAGACAATGTCGGGGATAGAACAGGGGAAGGACAAACGAAAGAGAAAAAAAAACAATCTATAAACCACACATGACTGACCAATATTAACAAGAATGATATAAAAACGCACACATAGATTCTACCAGACACATACATATTTCTACAATCACACACACACACACACATTCGCATTAATAGCAATAATCAAATTGAATGCAATATAAAATTGAACACTCTATGGAGTCCTTCTTCTTTTGTCAAGTGTGTTTCGTATGTTGTAACTTTCACAGTGCAACTCGAAAAAAAAACGATGAGTATTTAATGTTGTATGTGCAACATATTATACATGTGGCAGGGAGACAGAGGGACACAGAGAAACCTTACTTCATTTTTTGTTTTGCCAAACACCTGTAGTAATATTTAAGTTTAAATGCAACAGCAGGACATCAGGGTAAATGAAGAATGTACCCTGATGTTATTTGAGCTGTAAAGACAATGTTTTCTTCTTCGATCCACTATTTTTTTCTTTTTCTGTCATAAAATTTTGTTTAAAGTTTTCTTGCTTATAAACAAAAAATTTCATTTTTTTTGTTGCAAAAATTATAGTTCTTTTCTCTGAACTCTGTCAAACAAATAGTTTTTTTCTTAATTCAATTTAAATGCTGAAACTTTGTTGGTCACTATTTTTTTTTTTTGGTCAAAAAGAAGTGAAATAAAAAGTAAGAAAAGAATAAACATGAAACAAAAAACCTGCAATTTTGTTAATGAAATTTTATCAATACCACACGTATGAATGTTGCATGCAACATTTCTTTGAAATAAACAAAAAAAACGCACAAAAAAAGAGAATTTAAAATTTTAGTTTTTTCTGTGTTAATTTCATCATAAACTAATGAAAATATGAAAGTTTTTTTTTATTTTAAGTAAACAATAAAAAATATTTCAAAAAATACTTAAAAGTACCGTTTTTTTATAAAAGAAACCATAAAATGATTAATATCTCAAGGAAGTCAGAAAAGAAAAAATAATTTCCTTTCGAAATGTGTAATAGAATTCAAATTGAAGACCTTCTTAAACATTTCTCCAACGTAAGAAAGTGATATATAATTAATTTCCTATTCTAATTTCAATTCTAATTCAGTTCTAGTGAAGTTTTAGTTCAGTTCTGGTTCAGTTCAAGTTCAGTTCAAGTTCAGTTCAAGTTCAGTTTAAGTTCAGTTCAAGTTTAGTTTAAGTTCAGTTCAAGTTCAGTTTAAGTTCAGTTCAAGTTCAGTTCAGTTCAAGTTAAGTTTTAGTTCAGTTCTGGTTCAGTTCAAGTTCAGTTCAAGTTCAGTTCAAGTTCAGTTCAAGTTCAGTTCAAGTTCAGTTCAAGTTCAGTTCAAGTTCAGTTTAAGTTCAGTTCAGTTCAAGTTAAGTTTTAGTTCAGTTCTGGTTCAGTTCAAGTTCTGGTTCAGTTCAAGTTCAGTTCAAGTTCTGTTCCAGTTCAAGTTTAGTTCTGTTTCAGTTCTAGTTGAGTTTTAGTTCAGTTCTTTTTTAGTTCTAGTTTAGTTCTAGTTCAATATTAAAGAATTTTGCCAGGATTATTGTCCAGATTTTCAAATTCAACGTCATGTTCTACCACAGAATTATGTTCGATATCAAGATTCTTATTCAAATTCTGGTCCTCATTTAGCTTCATAATGTAGTTCAAATTTTATAACTGTTTCTATATCATACGTTGTCCCAAATCCAGATTATAATTTAGTATAATTTAGTACAATTTAGTATAATGTAGTATAATTTAGTAGATCTCCATTAGATTCTATTTTCTAATGCATTCAGTTCAGTAGTTCATATTCTAGTAAAGAATTTATATCAAATTCTATTTTAGAGTCTGTTTCAGATTTAGTTTATTCGGCCTTAATTTCTAATTTAGTTCTAATATTTATACTAATTATCAATTAATTTAGAATATTAAAATTATCTCCTAATTATTTGTAATAATTTCCAAAATTATGACCAATTTCCTGCTAGATACCCTCATATAATGCACAATTTGCTTCCCTTTTGACGGAAATCCGATAATTGATTTCTCTTAATCTTTAAAATGTTCTAATTATAGTTTTAATACTGAATTAACAAAATGTTTAAATATCTTATCATTGATCACATTAGTCATTTGTTTAATAAATACATGCACATTCATACACTAATACTAATACAAAAATATAGCAACAATAAACCTGTTGTTTAAATACAGTTTAATTTAAAAAGGACTTAATGTAGTACTTAGTTAACAGGCATTCCATCTCCCTCTCTCTAACTTTCCCTCTCTCTTTACAAACATTTGATGTGAAAGAGAGGTACCTGTATGTCTTTGTAAAGGAACTAGCAAGACACGTGTGTGTATTATTAGTGTGTGTGTTTGTGTGATGATATGGTTAATTTGTAACTAATTAAAATTATAACATTTTTGTTAATTTTACTAATATTTTGAAAATTCACTAAATAGGTGAGGGCCACCTTATTTTTCATACCTACATGTCTCTACAAGCGTAACCTTTTGCGGGTCTTGTTAATGTTAACCCCAGGTGAACTGTTTGTGTGATAATTTCCTTATTTTTTGTTGAGGTTAAGAACAAAAAAAGCCGCAAATTATGTCGGAAATTTTATGTTTATTTTCAGATAAGAATAAGCGCCACTTTTTTTGAAACACTCGAAAATGTATTAAATAAATAGTTTATCGAGGAAAGAATGAAAATTATAAATAAATTAAATTTGTTTTGTGGGAATTATTAGTTTTTGTTATTTGTTTGTGACATTAAATAAATTTATATTTCTTTTATTCGAAATTTATTATATTTTATTTTAGAGAAGAATTTTTTTTATTTATATAAATGACCTGGTTCCATTCCATTGAAAATGCTTTACAGGTTGTTTGCCAAAGAATTAAAGTGTTTGATAAATAAAATAGGGCACATAAAATAAGGAAAACCAACACAAGATTCTCTTAAGGACCTTTCACAAATTACACTCATAATCACAAGTTCATAATTTAATTTTTTAGTAAAATAAATATTTTATAAAAAAACTCACTTTACTAATAAAATATTATTTTCTTCTTTCTTTGCAGGTATGTAACACTAAAATTGTCCTTAATTATAATTAATGAAAAAAGAACTTGTCTAGAGGAGGCCTAGTTTAGGTTGGGCCTTGTCAATCAAACTATAAACTTCTTAACCACGAATTTGGTATCTCTGAAAATGTAAGAATTTGAAGATTCGAAATTTTTAAAGAAAAAGTAAGTGAAATTTCATTAAATGTCAAAAATTTATAAAAATTTGAAAATATCGTTTTTAGGCTGTATTTTTGAAGAATAAAATTTTTATTTAAGATTTAATAAAATTGAAAAGAATATAACGGTGTTTTTTCGAAATTTTATAATGATGTATACGAACTTGTCTGCAATTCAGAAAATTACAAAATTCCGATTTTTCTATACAAAAATACCCAAAATCCCAATCCATTTGAAACATGTTGAAAATTACATTCTTTTTCATTTGTCATTAAAAAGGGCTTCCGCAAATCATACTTCTCGGCTATTTACCTTACATTTATGGTTATATAATAAAAATAATTTAAATATAATTCCAGTGAAGCAATTTGAAAATTTAACGAAAAAAAACTTATTTTTTTTTCTAAAATTAACCAAGTTTAGATAGAGCCTGTGACCAGATTTTTTGCCCCCAACTCAACTACTTTACACTGATTCTCATTAAGATTTCTTTATGAAATAGTCCTTTCTAAAATAGATAATTTAAAGATGATTCTAATTTAACGATTTGCTAATAGAGACCCTAATAATTTGTTCTAAATTTTATAAAGTTCAGATAGGGCTTGTGAGTAGGTTTTAACCCCAAATTCATTTTATTTCATATCTTATTTAAGATGTCTTTACAAAACGGTACAAAAATTATGAAGTTTAGAAGAAACAAAAAAGTTGTCTTTATCAATGCTGCCAGATTTTTGGAAAAAATTCCCGAAATTTTTTTCAAAATTTTAACTTTAGATAACTTTTTAAACGGATTCATAAATTTATATGGTTAATAAAGCAATATCTTTCAAAATTTGGACCATAACCTAGCACGTAGTTAAAAAAATCGGATCTTCACTAAGGCCACTAACTAACAAGGGTTAATACAGCTTAACAACTTAATCGATTTGAATTAGTGTATTAAAAAAATCGTCATTTTCAGAAAACCGGTTTTCGAGTTATTTAAAAAAAGGACTTTTCAAGAAACCCACTTTCGAATACGGTTTTATATCAAAACCCGGTTTTTATGCCGTATAAAGGACTTTATATGGGACAAAGTTCCATCACAATCCAAATGTGCATTTGTTCTTATATCAAAATATCAAATTACATCAAATTATCTTTGCACTTTATAATGCCCTGGAAAGGGTTTACACGGTTTTTGTTAGTGCTTTCAGAGTATGATTTCCAAGAATGCATGCAGTGCTTTGTGGGTTAAACACATAGAATATTTAATCAGTCATGGAGGAATATTAATCTGAATATTTAAGTGAAATGCTTAATATTGTCCTTCCTTAAAACCCTAAAAAACCGGCACGTTGAATAATTCGAAAATATGAATTATTCGAAAAAGGTGTGTTTTCTGAAATGCAAAAAACCGTTTAACCGGTTTCCATATAGTCTTCTAATCGTGTGAACATTTTTATTAAGTTATCTTTAACGATTCAAAAGTTACAAAATTATTAGAAAAAAATAAAAACTGGACACATTGAGTCGGTGATTTTGGAGACTCACCTATTACGACCCTGATCAGATAGGAGTCTGTACTTCTCCCAATCATTTTGAAGATGCATTGGTCTTAACCATAGATTATTTTATAGAAATTATTCTAAAACTTCATTATTTTCAAAAATCGTTTTGGAACCTTTGTATCAAGTGTTACACAGAGCTTCACAAAACCCTTAACATAACAAAACTTTTAAGAGGAAGAAGAGCTTTTTTTGAAAAAGATATTTATTTAATATTAAAATTTAGTACAGATATTAAATTTAATATAAAATTTTTGTATGTTCCATTAATTTATTTACATAAACCGTTTATCCATGATTAACGATCATTAGACTTCTGCACTTATGCGAAAGAAATTTAATTAAAATAGTTTTTCCTTTAGCTACGATTTTAAAAGAGGCCTTTATATAATAATTTCTCTATTATAATTATTTTCCTCTCCGACTACGATTTAAGTTATATTAAAACGATCAAATCAGATTTCGATGTTATATAATTACATATATATGTAGAGCATTTCCAAAAGTTACCCACAGATAGGAAAACTTCACAATCACTTTCTGAATCGATTTGGAAATGCCCGACCTTCTTTACTTAATGAACAATCAGAAGCTTTCATAATGATATTTATCTATGATATGAAATTTATTTAAGTAATGACTTTAGCTCCTTCCGAAAATCTCTTTAAAGAGAATAAATCTTAGAAATGAAAAGAAATACAGAGCAAATTTTACGAGAATTAGAAAATTTAACATTATGGACCAGTCTACGGAGAATAATGTGAAATATAAATAATACTTCTGAATTATTTCAATAAAAGTTGAAAATTCGTTTCTTAATTTTTTTAATTTAAATATGAATTTTAACTAAACGATTGAGTTTTTGAAAAAAATTTTATAAATAGTAGAATTTTTATATAAATTAGAATTTTTTTATAAAAATTTGAATTTATTATAAAAATTTGTATTTTTAATAAAAATTTGAATTTTTTATAAAAAAAAAAAAAAATTTATTTTTTATAAAAATTTGAATTTATAAAAATTTGAATTTTTTATAAAAAAAAATTATTTTATTATAAAAAATTTAATTTTTTATAAAAATTTGAATTTTTATAAAAAATTTATTTTTTTATAAAAATTTTAATTTTTCTAATTCTCCAAGTTTTTTATTATCAAATTTTTCATTAACACAACAAAATTTTTTCGAGCGTTAAAACGTGTTTTTAAAAAAATTGGCAAAGTTTTTTGTCTTAATATCGGGGTAATCTCAGATATCAGCTGATAACTTCTTTGTTATTAGACTGAGTTTGTTGGGTTTAAGTAGAAAAATGTTTAATAATAAAAAATATTGCTAATTTGTGACCGTTAACAACTAACAAATGGCTAAATCGACTCAGATTTTGATATGATGCAAGAATATTTATGGGGTCTTAGATGTGGCCCTCTATCACCACCAATTTGTAGTAAGAAAGCAAAAATCTTAACATAAATAAAATTCAATAATCTGAACAATAGTTAAACTTAAGGTTAAATCAGTTTTGAGCTCTTCCTTTAATTCGTATTAGTTCCAGAAATGTTAGCAATCTTGATGACAAAAGATTTCTTTTACATTTTTTCTCTCTACATTTATTCGGCACCAATTTTCCTGTGATATCAAATGTTTCCGATACTGAAATCGAAATGAAATGGAAAAAATACTATACACTCTCTCGACAATAGATCGGAATCTTAAAAATAGATTGGACTAAAGTCTCATGACCATACACTGAACCAAATCACGTGTATTAAAAAATGTAATTGGGACCAAATTCTCATTGAAGTAGATCTATAGATATTTCGATAATCAATATTTGCTTTGTGTGGGGGCTACTTCTCCCCTGATCCTATTTCTCTTACATTTTGTGCAGTAAAACAGTATCTTGGGGAAGTCATTGGGTCCAAAATTTGAAGATTCTTGCTGTTACAATTCTAAGAATCAGTATTTGCTTTTTATGGGGAATACTTCTTCCCTTGGTCCTAAATATTTTACGTTTAAATTTATTACAGCAATTTAACGTAATTCTTTCTTCAATTCAATTAATTTTTCGTAAATTCAACTTAAATATGGTATTTAAATTGAATAATATTCATCACTGAAGATTTTTTTGTCAATTTGAATAATACATTATTCAAATTGATTAATATTTATTAATTAATCGCTTTTTGAACAACGAATTCAAGTAGTCATATTGAAAATTTTTCGTTAATTTGAGGAATTAAAAAAAATTAACGAAAATTTTCATTATTATGAATAAAGGTTCGTTGGGTGATATTTAAACTACTTTTCTTCAATTCTACACTCTTTTTCGTTATATTTACTACATTTTTTTTGGCTCATATATATTAGACTATGGTGTATGGACTATAGATTGTACTAAATCCTCTTAAATTAATTATACTCTCTGTCTAATTTCACGATTTTAGATTTTATCTTGAAAACTATTTCAAAATCGTAATTTTTCTTTAAAAAATATTTTTTAAAATCTTAAAATCCCTTTTAAGGACCAAATTAACATTTCATACTTAAGATTAATATTTAACAGAGAATATAATGATTTTTATATCCCTGTAGACATTTTATCTAATAAACTGTTATTAACATTTAATGATTATTTCCTCCAAAAGAAAGTATCTAAGTATCTAAATAAGTATCTGTATAAATTTACAGGACTAAATTTTGTCAGCTATTTATCTATTGATTTTAAGGGGTAAAGAATTTTGTATCTTTTTAATGCCGTCGTATCCTGTGCAGCAAAGACAAAATTAATTTCTATTCTCCAATTGTGCTCTATTTTATCTTTTGAACAATTTTTTTTGAGGGAAAAGTTAACGCACTTTTTAACCTTCAAATGTCTCTTAATACTACATTATTAACGCTTCAATATGCAGCCTAAGCTGCACAAAATGACTGTTAAATATATTCACTTTTTTCTATTGTAAAACAAATGCAGACTTTGAAAATCAGCGACAAACGGCAGCGGATAATGTTGACTGCCTGATTGACTCTTTTTCTTTGAGGGCAGAGAGCTGGAAGAAAATGTATTAGAAAAAATTTGTTAATGTGAGTTTGTATGAGTTTTTTAGGATAGAGAGATGCTTAGAGAATTTTTCTGGAGAGAATGAAATTAAAAAAAGATTTATCTCTTGTGTGAGAGAGCATTGTTAACGAGGTATTTTTAAGATACTTTTAACGAAACATGCGCTTTTATAGGTTTGCAGTTCTGTTTAACTTAACGAAAGTTTTTTTTCAAAACACTTTAAAGAGGAGAGAGCATAATGCTCTCCCGCTCTCAGAGTTTTTTTGTTTACTAAGGAATTGAACTCTCTGTTTATGTTTTTCTTTGGGGTTTGTTTATTGTTTTGTTTTGTTATTGTTTCGTTAAATGTATCTTTATCTAGAAGAGAGAGAGAGAGGAAAAAGAGAGAGGAGAGAGTTTTGTTTTGTTTGTTGTTTATAAAGTGAGGGAGTAAAATTTGTTGTTGCAGTTTTCTTACAAGGTAAATTCCTGTTTATATCCGATAGTTTGTATTGCGCAGACCTATTGTGCAGATTTAGATTGTTGGCTGCTAGTACAACTCATCGATGGCTGCAAGTATCTCGCTGTTGTTTTGTTTTTTTCTTCGTTTTCGTTTTTCTGAGTATAAGTGTGTGTGTGTGTGTGAGTGTTTGTGCTTTCTGGGAGCGCGTGTGTGTTCAATGAATCTATAGATTTTTTTTGTACTCACCGTATACGCACTAACTTCAAGATACACAAAAATTCTTTCATGCATTCAGTCTTAAAACGTCGCTCGCTGTTTATAAATCGTATCTAAGCAAAAATTCAAGACCGGCGGCCGTTTGTAATTCACAAAAAATATATATAGTTTTTTGTTCTGTTCATTTCAAAATTTACCAATTTTTCATACACACAAAAAAACACACGCTCTCTATACACAAACACACACATAGATATATATATATAGATATTTCCAAATATAATGTGAATGAAAATTATATAGAAGAATTTGAAAATTATGTGAAAATCTTTAAACGAAAAATATAATTTTTTAAATATTTTTTTGGAAGAGAAAATAAATTTTCTTCAAACGGCGCGTTACGTGAAAATTATTAAAGGCAATTATTTTTTCATAAAAAGGAAATTTGTTCGAAAAATAAAGTTAAAGTGTAAATTTTATTAAAAATATGGAAATTTTAAGAAAAATGAAAGAAATTTTTAAACAAAAATAAAATTTGTGAAATAAAACGGAAAAATTTTATAAAATAATTTTAAAGAAATTTTAAGAAAGAATTTAAGCAAAAATAAAGCTAAAGAAAAAAATCGTCAAAAAAGTATAAACGAGAACAAGGCTCAATGACCTGCCTAAGGAGAAATGGCCAAAACCAATTGGATTAAATTAAGGCTAAATTGAAAGCAAATAAGAAAACGACAAAATCATAAATTAAAGTGTTGAAAAAGCCGTAAGGCAAAAATTTACAACAAATAAAAACACAAAAATTTTATTAAAAAAAATATCAAAAAAATTTTTTTTAAAATTTTCAAAAATTAACTAAATAATTTTGCAAAACCCCCACAACCAACATCCATAAAGGAAATGTTTAATTTAATCCAAAACATTTCAAAAAGTGTTTAAAAAAACCCCAAAAATTAATAAAAATTTGAAACCCTTTTCCTGCCCTCAAAAATCTTAAAGAAATTCCCGAAGTCTTAAAATTTCTATTCTACTCCCCCTTTCTTGACCCTCTTTCCTGTCCAGAAAAAAATCTATTTTTTCCTCTCTCTCTCTCATCTCTAAAACTTCTTTTTATCTTCTGGAATTATTTGGCGGGTTAAAGATCCGCTAACAAAAGCCATCAAAATTAAGTTCTCAAAGCAAAATCATCATCATCCGGCATACCGTCACGCTGAGAACATCTACGACGGTGGCACTGATACCGACGACGACGAATGTCCTTTAGAATCGTCCACCATGAATCCCTATGAATATGAGACAACACTAGATTGTCGTGATGACACTAGAGCTGTGGGTGGTGGCGGCGGTGGTGGCGGTGGAGGTGTATTGGGTTCAATGACACCACGTCATCCACATTTAAGTAATACAAATAATAGTATTTCGCAACAAAATACTTTACATCATCAAAATCAACAGAATTTACAATTGCAACAACAACAACATCAAATGCAACAACAACAGCAAGGAGATTCACAATCATCATATTATGATTATGAATATCAACATTTACCACATCGTGCTAATGAATCACAACAACAACAAAATCCTCCTTCATCGACATCAACAGCAGCCCGCACACATGGTAGACAAGGCAAGTGTTATGATTTTTTTTTGCATCACGAATTTCTATTAAATAGTGCTAAAGTGACAAAAATAAAAGTCTTAAAATGTGATGTTTAATAAAATGCTTAAGAAAAATTGGAATTTGTTTTTAGTCTTTCGAGGTTTTAAGCAGTTGAAATCCAGTCCAATTGGTTACTATATCCTTCTTCAAGATTCAAAAGCCACTAAAATAGGCTTTCTAGTGCTATAAAATGTTGCAAAAATTTTGGATTCGAAATAATTAGAAAAATGGATTTAAAATTGTTTTTCACAAAATATAAAGAAAATTTGTGTGCTTAAATTTAGCAACGTTTGAAAAATTATTAAAAATATATTTAGCAAGTGAATCCAAAAAAATTAATCAGTTTTTAAAATCCCATGAAGTTGTCTAAAAAATTTTGAAAAATGTTTGAAAACTTTTAAATAAAAAATAATTTTAATATTTTTTTGAAAATTTTGCTACAAGATTTAAATTTTCTGTTTTTTGGGTGCAAAATAAGTCGTTTTAAAAAATCACTAAAAATACATTTATTAAGTGAATTCATAATTTTGTACAGATTTTGAAAGCTTTATAAGTTTTTATAGAAACTTTTAAATATTATGAAACATTTTGAATTCGAAATAATTTCAAATAATTTTTGAAAATTTTGCCATGAAAAATTAAGTTTGCAAATTTTGTTTTGAGAATATAGAATTTTAAAAAATTATTAAAAATATATTTTTGATGTTTTTAGAAAATTTACAAATTAATTCTGAAAGCTTTTATAGTTGGCTATAAAAGCCAGTAATTTTTTTTAATAATTTTGATTCAAAAATAATTTAAATTTTTTTTCAAAAAATTCCTATTAAAATTATGTTTGCAACATTTTCTTTTGACTTAGCAATTTCAGAAAATTATTAAAAAAATATTTTAAATATCTACTTTGAAAATCTGAGCCCTTTTTAAAAGCTATTGAAATTTGACTATTGAATTGTCAAACTTATAAAATATTTTAAATATTTTTAAAAAGTATCATTTATTTAAATTTTTGAAAAAAATTTCTCTGCAAAAAATATTTGCAAAATTTGTTTTAATCGCATTATCAAATTATATATTAGATTTAAATTATTATACATTCCAGAAAATAAAAAAAATTTCAAATTCTCAGGAAGTTGGCTTTAGAGCATAGTTGAATCTTTTAAAAAATTTAAATCGAAAATATTTTAAAAAATTTCCTTTCAAAAAAATATTTGCGAAATTATGGCTCTAAATTGATATATTTTAAAAATTTATCAAAAATGTATTTATAATACTGTTTTAAAAATATTTACTGTTTTTGAAAGCTTTTAAAGTTGGCTTTCAAATTTTTTACTAAATTTCTAGACTTTTGGATTTAAATTAATTTTTACAGTTTTGAAAATTTTCCTATTTTTGCAAAATATTCGTACTAAATTAACAGCTTGCGAAAGCTGATTAAAAAAAATATATACAATTATTTCGAAACTTAATGTAGTTTTCGAAAGCCTATAGAACAAGCTTTTCATATCAGCTAAAATATTTTAAAAAGTTTGTTCCCAAAAATTTAAAAAACAACATCTAAAATTAAATATCTTGAATTATTTTGCGAAAAATTTTGCATTTGGTAAATTAAAAAATAATTAAAAATACATTTGAAAAGTATTTAAAACAAATTATACATCATTTGAGAGCTCCTTCATTGTGCTTTAAATTTTTTAAAAATATTTGTAAACTTTTTGTTTGAAAATAATTTTAAAGAATTTTTAAAATTTTGTTTGAAAAAAAAAATTGCATAACAAAACGTATTAAGACCTAAAAGTTTGAAATTTTTTTAAATCGGTGGATTAAGTCAAATTAAAATTTTTTTCAAATTTCCACAGCTTTGAGAATCTCCTATAAAATTCCATAAAATTTTGAAAAATATTTGGAATCAAAATAATTTTAATATATTTTTAAAAATTTCATCTTAGGAAAAAAGTGTTCATTAAAATTGCTTCACAATATAAAATTTTAAAAATTTTTAAAAAATCTATATATAAATTTAATTTAAAAATTTAAATGGCCATCGAAAGCTCCAAAAATCTGCAAACAAATTTGATAAAATTTTGTGAAATTTTTAGATCTAAAATAATTTTAATCGATTTTTGAATATATTACAGTTGAAAATAGTTCAATCTAGTTTTTAAATTAAAGTAGTTATTTATTACATATATATTCTTAATCCGATTGGAATAAATGCTATGTTTTTGAAAAGCTCTTAAGCTAGGCTTTCAAATTTCAGAAATAGATTTTAAAATTATTGACATCAAATAATTTTATTTTTTTTGGAAAATATGTTCTATGAGAAATGCCTTTCACATAATTTGAATTAAAAAAAATTTTGAAAATATTATAATGAAGATATGTATCTTAATAATTTATAAAACTTTTGGAAGCTCTTTAAACAAGCTTTTAAAGTGCTTAAATAATTTTAAAAATTTTTTATTTTAAATAATTTTAATAATTTCTTTAAAAATTTCCCCTTTGAAAATTAAAGAAAAAATACAAATTATCCTTAAAAGTTTATTATTAAAAACATATATAAATTTAGTTTTAAAATTTCTTTTTTATTTTCCTTTAGTTAATTATTTTTTAAAATATCCGAAAGAATCAATCACTTCTCACCCACCTCGTAAATCTTTAAATTCTTTGAAATCTTTCAAAAATTTTTTTTACAATTAATTTCTTCCAAATTCAAACCAGTTTAAAATTATTGGGAATTTAATTAATTTAAACATTAAAAAATCATTTAAATAACTTTAACTTTAACTGGTTAACTTAATTAACAAACAGATTTGTTAAAATCTGTTAACGTATTAAAGCTTTAAATGTTCGTCTGTCTGTCCATCCTGCCATCACTTTGTAACTTAAACTTAAAATAAACTTTATTTAAATACCAAAACAAAAGATTAATTTTAACAAAAACATTTAAACGTTTTTTAAAACTAAATTTATAATTTTGTTGTTGTTTAATAATTAATAATAGTATTTAGTTTAATTAAGTTTTGCCATCATCAACATTATTAATCATTAATCAAAATTATAAACTGAAAACTTGTTTAGTGTTAAATTTGAAAATTTTTGTGTAAATTAACATGAATTTCAAGTGTAAAATAAAGTTTGTTAATAAATTATAATAAAAAAAGTTTTGAAGGCAAAAAAATATTTAAAAACTGATAAAAAAAAATTTATAAAAATAAGATTTTTTAAATATAAAATAAAATTCAGTACAAAAAGTGAATGATTTTTTCGAATCTTTTTGCAGAACTTTAAAATTATATAAATTTTCTGAAAACCTTATTTGTTGACTTTCAGAAATTTTAAACTTTTTGAACTTTTTTCGAAGGCGAAGTATTTTTTTAATTAACCGAAATTTTAAGAAGTTGCAAGTTTTTTTTTTTTAATTTAAAAACATTAATAAAAACTTAAATTAAATTTAATTAAATTAAATTAAATTAAATTAAATTAAATTAAATTAAATTTTAAAAAATATTAGTAGACCAATTTATCATTTAAAGATTCTCGAAAACTTTATTTTATAAGCTTTCCAAAAATGTATAAATTGTTCAAATATTCGAAGTCTTAATATATTTCTCGAACTTTTGAACAAAATTAAAAAAAATATAAATTTGTATCACTAAAATTTAAGCCCGACAAGTTTGTGATTAAAGTTTACAAATAAAAAATTGAGAAATCGGAGAATGTTTGATATATTCTGAAAGCATGCTTTATTACCTTTTAGAAAATTTATAACTCTTAGAAATATTGAAAATAGTAATATTTTTGGCGAATTTTTTAAAAATTAAAAAATATACATAATTAAAATTAAAGTCCTACAAGTTTGTAATCAAATTTAACAATTTTTATTTGAATAATCTAAAAACCTTTCAGATTTTCAGAAAGCCTGTTTTGGTAGCTTTAAGAAATTATATAACTTGTGCTAACATTCGAGGTCTTTATATTTTTCACGATTTTTTGAAAAATATCTTGAATTAAAAATAATAATAAATACATAACCATAAATTAAAGTTCTAGTAGTTTGTGATCAAATTTTAGAAAGAAAAATTTAGAAATCTAAAAGGGTGTTATACTTTTTGAAAGCCTATTTTATAAGCTTTTGGAATACATATAACTCTTGGAAATATTCGAAATCGCAAAATTTTTTTGCGAATTTTTGAAAAATTTCAAAAAATTTTAGCTAAAATTAAAGGACTTCTAGTTTGTGATCAAATTTTATATATATCTTTGGAGGAATTTTAACCGCATTAATACTTTCTGAAAGCTTGTTTTAATGGCTTTCAAAAAGTGTATAAATTTAAAAAAAAATCGATTTTAAATATTTTATGCGAATTTTTGAAAAGAAATAAACTGAAAATAAATAGTAATTCAAAGAAAGCAAAATTGGGGACGTTTTTCTGTAAACATTTATTAGGGTATTTTTAATAAATTTATAGTGTCAAGAAGTTAATAAGGTAAGCTTTCCAAAAATATATGACTTTTGAAAAAATTTCGATCATAAATATTTTTTTAGAATTTTCTGAAAAAAAAATGAAAATAAAAATTAGCTCAAACCAATTACAAAGTTGAAGCCAAATTTCTGTAAATGTTTATTAAGATATTAAAAATTTTCTTCTAATTTCGAAAAGTCTATTTTGTTAGCTTTCCGAAAATGTATAACTTGTAAAAATATTCAAAGTTTAAACATTTTTGTCGATTTTTTTTAACAAAAATATGCTGTCAAAATTAACAAATATTTATAAAAGAATAATTTTTATACAGAATCTCCTGCTGTTTTGGTAAAATAGTTTATTAAAAAATTATTCACAAATTTCATATTTAACAATAGTTTTAAATATTTTATTGTTTATTAATCGAAATAAACCAGAAAATATGTATATTTTTCTCTCTGAAAAAATTTTCTTTATTACAAAACTTTGAACAAAAAAAAAGAGTTTTTAAATTTTATATGTTAAATATTTTGAAAAAATATTTTTTCTTTAATATTTAAATTTTAAACTATTTTACAATAATGTTAACACATTTGTATTAAAAACTTTAATAATACTTTAATAATAGTTTCTAAAACTAATAAAAACACATGTTAATCTGGGAGATAAAAAAAGTTTAACTTCCGTAAATTATTGAAGAAGTTTTTTTTGTGTTAAATTTTTTTTAAATGATAATGAAGACTATTTAGACTTTATAAAGACTATTTTCTAATAAAAGTATTAAATATAAATATTTGGGGAAAAATAAAATTTATGAGGAATAATAAAGTTGAGTTTCAAAGAAAAGACTGAAATTTATGTTTATGAGAGATAAACAGAAGCTTAACAGAACAAGTAAGACTACTATATTCGGCTATGCTGAATCTTTAATACCCTCTACATCAAATGCGTGTAAAGAAAATACATTATGTTTCGTACATACACACTCACGCATACACTCACAAACATATACAATATATAAAAGTTTTTCTTAATAATGACACAGTAACACTTAATGAGTCATAAAATTATTTATATTTTTTGGCTATAACTTTCTTTCTACTGAACCGATTTTTGGAATTATAATAAAGTACTTATAGCTTAATATTATGGCTAAAATTCACTCGAATTTGTCGATTTATAATTGAAAGTTTTACGAAAAATGTTTGCTTAAACTAAGATGTTTCCTTAGATATTGGTCTATATCTTTTAATTTACGGAACTGATGTTGCTGATTTTAAATAGAAACTTTTCAAGACAATAGCAAATTCTCTGGCCAAATTTCATTGAACTCCGTCAAGTATTGTGGATGTGACATTGCCAACAACAGACAGAAAGGCAGATGGAGAAATGGAAGGAGAGACAGAAGGACAGACAGACGGACACTACTAAATCGATTTAGATTTTGATTTGATGCAATAATATCTATAATAATTCTGAGATTATTCCTTTTAAGCGTTAGACTTGGGATGACAAATTTTTAATACACCCTCATTCCCACTTGTGGTGGTCGAGGGTATAAGAAAATATCAGTGAAATTTGAGGAATTTTTTTAAGTAAAATTAATTTACTTTAATTTAAGTCTTTTTCTACAAATTTCATTAAATTATATAAATTCAAAATTCAAAACATTTTTTTAATTTTAATTCAAAATCTTTTCGAAATCCCTTTTCTGGACTTTAAACTCATTATCTAGCAGTTTATGTAGAAGTCATGTGTGTGTGTGTATGTCTGTTTATATTTATTACCACTACAAACTATAAAAAGGATTTTATTTTCTGTTATTTTTCCAAAAAAGCAACAACAACAAAATCCTCTGTTTACATGACATTAATGATGACATATCGGCTGCAAAGTAAATGAGGCATTTAATCTGTTTAAAAAAAATCAAAAAAAAAAAAAAAAAAGCAAGAAAAAGGAAAATAAGAAAAAAAGAGGAAAATAAGTAAAAACCTTAAAAATAGGGAAATTTTCAAGTGTTTTACACAGACACACACACACACACATGTACACACAGGGAGGGATATACACAACATAAAAACTATTTTTGTTTGTTTTAGGATCTTTTTTGAAACTTATGGGAATTTTTATACATTCAATTGAGAGGAGTCCATTTTCAAATTAGTTCCAAATATTTTGTTTTAAATTTCAAGGAAAAATCTATGAAATTAAAGTGAGTTACAGACAGAAAAGTAATAGAGTAAAACTAATTTGATTTGAAAATGAAAAAATCAATTTTATTAAATATTTCTGTTTCTTTTTTTTCTAATTTAAAGGAAAATGTTTTTAATACAAACTGTATTTCCGTTTTTTCTGAATTTTTAATATTTTTAATTTATTATAATTTAAAAAAAGAGAGAGAAATAGTTGTTTTTTTTTAATTTCCATAAACTCTTGGAGGTTCTTCATTTCACTCCTTTTTTCATTCCTCAGTTTTTCAATATTTGTTGTTAGTTTTTTTGGGAGTTTTATTTAACAACATTTTTCCTTTTTTTCTCTCTTCTATAATCCAGCATATTTTTGCATATTTTTTGTGTTGTTTCTTTTTCAATGGTGTTAGCATATTTTTTGACAGCTGTCAGGAAGTAATAAGTATAACCGAAATGAAGAAAATTTTTACGCAAATAATAAAAAAAAACAGAAAAAACTCATCTTTGGAAAAAAACGAATTTTTTCGTTTTTCATCATTATATCCTGTGTAACCAAAAAAAAGGAAGAAAATAAAGAAAAAATATTTGCTATTGACATTTTATATAAATCATCATAAATAAAGGGAATTTTGCGAAAAAAAGGAAAATAAAAATATAATTCTTTTAATAAATATGGAAAATAAAAGAATCTTCTGAAAACTATATTTTTTCTATTAAAAGAATTAATTTAAAATAACAAAACTAAAAAGAAGTTATTAATGTTAGGAAGACCCTTTTAACACCCCACTTGGAGTCAATAAAGTAGTCAGCATGCTATTTTTTATTTAAAAACAACTTTAACTAAAATCAAGTTTGTAATCAATACTAATACTACTAATTGATAAATCTTGATGATTTTAACACTTTCTGAAATCTAATTTTATTAGCTTTCATTTGATGTATAAATTGTTAACTCATCTCAAGCACTTATAATTTTAACGAATTTTTGCAAAATTAACAAGTTCCAAATCTAATTTAACTAGTATTTAAGTCTGGCAAGTTTGCGATGAAATCCTAAAACTACTAATTAAGAAATCTGTGAGCCATTAGTAGTTTCTCAAAGCTTATTTTATTAGCTTTCGTTTGATGTATAATCTGTAAAAATATTCTGAATTTTAATAATTTTTATGAATTTTTGAAAAAAAAAACTAAAATTAATACAAAATTTTGTAAAAATTTCTTAAATTAAAAATTTAAAGAATTCTTTTCACCTTCTCAAAGCTTATTTTACTGGCTTTCAGAAAATATATAATTTGGGAAAATATTCTTTATTTTAATATTTTTTTGTGAATTTTTGAAAATTTGACTTAAGTTAAAACTTTGCATTAAAAATTATACAAGTTTTCCTTAAATTTCAAAAACAGTTATACAAAAATTTTAAAACTTTTTTCAATTATATATAAGCTTATTTTATTAGCTCTCATTTGATGTATAATTCGTTAAAATATTCGAAATTTTAGTATTTTTCGTGAATTTTTGAAAAAATTTCTAAAGTTAAAAATTAATAAAATAAAAGAATTAAAGTAAGTTTGAAGAGATATTTCAACATTGGTGTAAAGAAATTTTAGAACTTATTTTTTGTTTTCTGAAAGCTGATTCTGTTAGCTTTTATTTGATATATAATTTATAAAAATATTCTAAATTTTCGTATCTTTTTGTGAATTGTGGAACAATTGCTTAAAGTTAGTAAAATTCATGTTTTTAGTTAAATTTCCTTAAAATATTGATAAAGAAATTTTAAAACTTTTTTCAATTTTCACAAAGCTTATTATATAAGCTTTCATTTGATATATAACTTGTTATCATATTCTAAATTTGAATATTTTTAACGAATTTTTGTAAATTCGAATAATTGAAATAAAATAAAAAACTATAAACGATTTTGTAGTTAAATTTCAAAAACAAAAACAATTGGTAGAGAAACTTAAAATGTTCTTAAGCTTTCTGAAAGCTTATTTTGTAAGCTTTCAGAACATATAATACTTATAAAAATAATCAAATACAATTAATCTTTTTTAAATAATTAAGAAAAGTAAAATGAATTTTTAAAAAGAAAATGTTTTTTATTTGTTTATCTGTTTATGTATTACTTCATTGACTACTTAGGGGGCTATTTAGAGACACTTTTATCTTTTTTTCAATAAAATTTAAAAATTTTTCAATCTTTTATTATAAAAATTAAAAATTGTATTATTTTAAAATTTATTAATTTAATTATTTTAAAAATTTATTAATTTATTGATTTTTCCATTTCTAAACAAAATTTTTGTTTATAATTTCTTTCTATTTCCTGTTATTTTTCCCCCATTTCTCCCTTTTTTTGCAATATTTATTTTAAGAAAAATCTTTAAGAAAACGAAAGCTTCGGGAGCCATAGAGTTCTTAAAAATTAAAACCAATTGTTTATAATTAAATTTAAGAGGAATTATCTTGGGCCCGATGGTTTTGAAAAGTGGTGAAGAGACTCATAAAGTAAAATTGTTGTTTTTAATGGAATTACGCATTTTTGTGTTGTTCTTGCGTTCAAATAAACAATTAATTAAAAAATACAAAAACAGAAACAAGTGAAAATGCTTCATTCGGCTATGTCGAACCTTTAATACCCTCCACCACAAATGCGTGGAGGGTATTAAAGGTTCGTCCTATCAGTTATTGTGGATGCCAACAACAGACATGAGATGTGGTCTGAGCTGATACCTTCTTAGCGTTACACACGGAATGACAAAGTTAATATACCCTCCTCACCCACTGTGATGATGGAGGGTATAAAAATGTTCACAATATGATCTGAACATTCAAAATGAGTAATATATTTTTTTTTGGGTATAGATCAGGGAGAAAGAACTCATCATCTTGATGATCTTTTTGTGTAAACACACAAAGTGAGAGGCACTTTTTTTGTTCGGTGAAGTGACCTTGCCACACAGTGATGAAATCATTAATGATTTGTTTAGATGAACGAAAATCATAGAACCATAGAATGGAATGAAAAGAGTGTTTTGAGTGAAATAATGAATTTGAAAATTTAATTTTCTTTAAGTTGTTTAAAGAATTGTTGTTGTTGCTGTTTTGGAAATAAATTTTGCGAAGTATTGTTTTTTATAAATTTTCATTTGTTTTCCTGTTGTTTAAATTCTCTCAAGTGTGAGGAAAATTTTTTTATTAGAATTTTTGTGTTAATTTTCAATTCATTTTCTATCGGTCGGAAATTTATGTTTTTTGTGTAAACAAGAATTTTGAAAAATGTTTATAAGAAATTTCAGTGGTCAGTGAATTTAGTTTTGGAATAAAATTTTTGAAAAAAATTTCTACTGGTCAAATTGCATAATAATCCCAAAATATAATTGAAATCTAAATTTATGATTATTAATAGAATTTTTTCTAAATAATGTGATAAAGGAAACAATAAATTTCGATTTTGGATGAATTCCAGAAATAATAATCATAAATTAGGGCTTAAATTTAGAGCAAAAAAAATAAAAATTTAAAACAAATATTTACTTAATGCATTATAGGGTAATGTTGTCAGTAAGCAAACTGGATTAATTTTTAAAAAGCTAATAAATCTTTCAATAAAAACCAATAGCTTCTATTATAAATTACAATTACTTAATGTTTATATATTAAATGTTTAATACATGCTTACCTCATTCATTCTCAGGTAATGCTTACGACTTACCAAAGATCTCAAACAAAAAAATACAAAAAATTTATTCATATTTTCATCTTTATATCAAACTTAGAGTATTTAAAGCCAACAAATAATAATATTAGATAAACGCTTACCTAATACATTACTTGGTAATGCTTTAATTTAAATAAGTTTATTTTAGCATTAATATTCTTATCATTAGTTTTTGTATTTAATTAAAAATTTAAAAAAATACATAATATTTAATGAGCCCTTACCTAAACCATTCCTTAGTAATGCTATCACCTTACTAAAGACCTAAAGAATTATTACTGAAATAAGCATAATTATTTTAAGTTTTGTTTTATTTCTTATTTATAATTTTTAGTTAAAGCTAAAACATAAAATATTAATAAAACACTTACTTAGTTCATTACCTGGTATTGCTTACTGCTTACTTAAAGCTTAAAATCTGTAAAAAATCTTAAAAAGCTAATTCTTTCATTTAAAAAATGCCAATGATCATTTTCTCTTCAAAAAATTTTTTGTATTAAATTAACTTTTCTAAAAGCTTACTTTATCCATTACAAAGTAATGGTAACTGTTTATTTAACCTATTATTTGATAAATTAAACTAATTATTGAGGACCTAGAATACATTACAAAATTTTATAAACAAACTGGCAGTGAATGGTTCATTTACTGTCAGTTTGATATAAATATTTAATAAATGCTTACCTTATCAATTACCTGGTAATGTAAACTGCTTACCTTAAGCCTAAAAAAGCAACAAAGCTGTATGAAAATATAATTCGTTTATTAATTAAAAAAACAAATTGTCATTTCTCAATACATTTACATGCTTAATACATTGCAAGGTAATAGTAACTGCTTACTGAACCTATTACTAGATAATGCTAACTCCTTCCCGAAGAACTAAAAGTTAGTGAATACGTTTATCTTTAATTTTTTTACAAACTTCAATATTAAACATGCAAGAATTCAATCAATAAAATAAACAAATCTAACAAATGCTTACCAAAACCATTACATGGTAATGTAAATTGGTTACTTAAAGTATATAAATTAAACCAGCTTACTAAAATGTTAAATGTTTTAAATTTCAAGTAAAAACTTACTTAATACACTAACAAGTAATGCTTATTTCACATTAAATAAGAGCTTACTTAAGCCATTACCAGGTAAGATATACTGCTTTCTAAGAGTTTTCCTTAGTTGGGAAGAATACTTTTCAGCCCGTTTCTTTTAAAACGATTTTTTGTGTTAAATAAAGAGCAGTAGGAATTATTTTTCACTTTCTTTATATATTACCGGGTAATGATGTGTGCTTTCTTAAGGCCTTAAAATTTCACTAAGCTTGTCGAAAAGACTTATGCCTTAAACACTATATTTTTATTAAAAATTTCGCCAAGAAACATATTAATTTTTTTTCATGCCCTAAACATCTCGCTGAAACTCTTCCTTAAATCCTTTCTCTCTCTCTCTCTTCCCTAAAATTATCTGTAATGTAATATCGCTCTTTTTTCAAACATTTTTCTCCAAAAAAATATTTCAACATATTGTTATTATTATTTTTTTGTAAAACAAAAGATTACAAAACAATCGCCCAAGGCTTTTTATGTCCTGCCAAAAAAAAGGACTTGCAACACCGCTACTTTTTGCTGATTGATGGGCATTAAATTACCCAACACCTCATACTCACACTACTAACGATAATAGCTGATAAACTTATGTTACACCTCTCTTTCCCACTCTATCTATCTCTCTCACTCACTCTCAAATGACACTGTTCCCATTTTTATGTTTAAAACAAAAAATTATTCGAAATACCAGACATTTTTTGTTTGTTTGTTGGATAAAAAATATCATATAACTTTTAAATGTCTGATATGTGGACAACAACAACAACAGAAACAATAATAGTTGTTTTGTTCTGTTGTTGCTGTTGCAACAAATAACAAAAGGACTTTGGAAACAAGAATAAAGAATGCCACCCTGATATTTTAATGAAAGAGAACTGAAAATAGGACTTTTTTTGTTGAAAAATTGAAAGAAATTTGAAAAAATTTAAAAACTACTTTAATTAGGGATTTTGGAAATTTAAAAGAATATAAATTAATTTTCAGAAAATATTGCAGCCTTGGATGATGTTATCAGTTCCAGTTCAAGTTAAGTGCATTTTTTCCTTCCCTTCTTCCTATAACAAACATTTTTCTTGGGGAACCCTAAATTTCTTCTCTCTCTCTCTCTTCCGTAAATCCTTTAATTTCTTGTTTAACTTTCATAATTAACTTAATTTTTATTTCTTTACACAATTACTTGTCTTAAAGGTCTATTTTAAATTTTAACGCTTATTAAATAAATAAATACAAACATTTTAGGGTTTACCCTAATAATATAGCAACAACAACAACAAGGTAATAACTTTAGGGTTTTTTTCATTATGTCTGTAACATTTTTAATCTTTTCTTGAAATAAAAAAAATCCAGAAGAATTAAAAATGAATTGATAGATGTTTGGGGTTAAATTAAGGTACCAGAAATGAATAGCAACAATAAAGAAGCAGCAGGTAAAAAATTTCGACAAACAATGGTGACTACTTAGCTGGTTTTCCAAAGAAACAAAAATATATTAATTTCATTTAAATGAAAAATCATTTAAACTTTCATCAAATAATTAAGAAAAAAGTTTGAGAAAAATCGTTTTTTTTTAATGAATTTACAAAAATAAAAACGCTAAAATCGCTACTTTTTTCACATTCTTACAAAGTTTATTTTACTCTAAATTTATTAATATTTTTTCTATAATTTTTTTAAAACCATAAAAATTAATTTAACATACATTTTTCATTTAAGCGCTTTTTTCTATCAAATTAGCCTCACTCTTTTTCTAGTTTATCTTTTAGTTTTAAATGTTGTGCTACATTTTTTGTTGTTCTCCTTTACATTGTTGTTGTTGTTGGTTTTGTTTATGGCAAGTTGTAGTAGTTTTTAAGTCATGATTACAGCATCATATTATCGTCCCTGATTCTATTGTTTTCTTATTTTCCTTCTTTTTTTTTACGCCGCCTTTCTGAGATTTCGTTGTTTCATTAGTGTGTGGGGCCAACTTAACTATTGTTTGTAAAAAAAAATAACAAAAACAAAACCTTTGTTTATTTATTTAATTTAAAAAATACAAAAATACGTGCGTTACATTTTTTATGCAACAGGAGTTTCTTTTCTGTCAGATAGAAGAATGAAAAGCTGGAGGGCATAAATGAAAGAAATGAAACTTGGAACGAACTGAATCGGAACTGAACTAGAACTAGAAAAGAACTTAAATAGAACTGAACTAAACTGGAATCTGAAGTAGAATCTGAAGTACAATCTGAACTAGAAATGAACTGGAACAAAACTTGAACTGAACTAGAACTGAACAAGAACTGAACTGGAACTGAACTTAAAAATGAACTGGAACTGAACTAGAACTGAACTAGAACTGAACTAGACCTGAACTGGAACTGAGCTAAAACTGAACTAGAACTGAGCTAAAACTGAACTAGAACTGAACTAAAACTGAACTTGAACTAAACTAGAATCTGAACTAGAATATGAACTGTAATCTAAATTACAATCTAAACTAAAATCGAAACTAGAATCTAAACTAACTGTGCTTAAGTTCTTTTAAATTTAAGAGAATTTAAATTAAATTCCAAAATCTCCTAAATTTATTAAAGGATTATCTTTTTAGCTTCAATTATTTGTGTATTTTAACTTAAACTTCTTTTAAAGCCATAGAGAGAGTCGAAGATTATCCCTTTACATTCTCTTCTTTCGAATACCTTTAAAGCTCTTTATTCCTCACACTTCTAAAAGTCAAGCCATTTTAGGGCTATTTTTTTTAAATTTCCTTTTAAGTCTTTTTTTTGCCTTTTTTAGACTTTAATTTGTTTAAAAAGAGGTAAAAATAAATCCTTAATACCCTAACAAAAGGTTTACTATTATTGATTGTTATAAAAAATTCTCTCTACTCCTCTTGTTTCTTAATCTTAATGAAAATTTGTTTAAAAAGATTTAGAGAAAATTCTTAAATTAAATCTCTTGATAATAGAAAGGCTCCCTTTTTTAAAAATAAAGAGAAAAAGGGATGAAATTAAGGAGAAAAGGTATAGAAGTAGGATAAAGGTTTTTAGTAGAAAAAGCTAAATTTCGTTTTAATATGTATTTTTAAGTTAATTTTAAAAATAATGAATTAAAGTTCTTTTCCCTCTATCAAGCTGCTTTGGCTGTATTTAATGGCGCCATAAATTTTTTTTTTAGTTTTTTTTTTCTATAATTTGTATTATTTTCCTTAAGATTAATTTCTTTTATTTCTGAAATAAGTATCACAAAATACACTTCTTTTGTCATTCTTAATGATTTGTTTTTGTGTGTTTTTGTTTCAATCTCATATTTTTCTGTTGTTATCACAGGAAATTCTACTTTAATACAATAACAAAAATAAAAACAACAACAACAAGAACAAGAAGAAATATCGTTATTAAAATTATTTTTAATACATTTGAACCACATTTAGTTCAAATAATATCATTTTACAATTATAAGACATAAAAGTTATATTAAAGGCAAATTGATGTAAAATAAAAGAAAAAGAATAAAATGAAATGAAATGAAATGCAAAAACAACAAAAGAAAAACACTTAATAGTAGAAGAAAAGAAGTAAGAGAAGTAACAGAAAAAAAAATCTTGATAAAATTAAAAACCAAAAGAAAATTTCCAAGAATTGAAGAAAACACATTTAAATACAAAGAAAATGCTCTTAATAGAAGAAAGCCAAAGAGGAAAACACCAAAAAGAAAAGTATCATCATAAAAATGGAAATAAAATAGTAAAACAAAAAAATCCATAAAATTTTTGTATCTAAAAGATATTTTGTAAATGTTGTTGTTTTTTTTTTGGAAAATGTGGTGGCAGTTTTGTGATGTGATGTTTTTGTGATTTGAGGACCAAAGCAAACATAAAATAAATGACTGGGAAAACAATCATAAAAAATATTCTCTATAAAATGAACAAAAATATTAAATCACTAAAAGCAAAAAAAAAATGTATAAAGAAAAACATAAAATATAAGAAAATAATAAAAAAAGATGAACATGAAAATCTACTCTGAAAAAAAGGCTAGAAATATAAATAAAATAAGAGGGTCTAAAAAAAGTAAAAACAAAAATCATATAAAATAGAGAAAAAAATATTAAATCACAGATTAAAGCAGTTAACAAAAAAACTGCTATAATTTACCCCCCCAAAAAGGAAATCCCAAAATCATAAGCTGAAAAGTGTGAATCCCCTAATTTAAATTTCTAGTTGAATTCCTAATTCAGAATCTAGAAACATTCTACAGTAGTTCTAATTTAGTTCTACAACAAAAGACAACTAGTTCAGTTCTAGTTCAGTTCTGGATCAGTTCTAGATCAGTTCTAGTTCAGTTCTAGTTCAATTATAATTCAGTTATAGTTCAGTCCTAGATCAGTTCTAGTTCAGTTTTAGTTCAGTTCTAGTTCAGTTCTAGTTCAGTTTCAGTTTTAGTTCAGTTGTAGTTCAATTTTAATTCAGTTCTAGTTCAGTTATAGTTCAGTTCTAGTTCAGTTTTAGTTCAGTTTTAGTTCAGTTCTAGTTCAGTTTTAGTTCAGTTTTAGTTCAGTTTTAGTTCAATTCTAGTTCAGTTCTAGTTCAGTTCTAGTTCAGTTCTAGTTCAGTTCTAGTTCAATTATAATTCAGTTTTAGTTCAGTTCTACTTCAGTTTTAGTTCAGTTCTAGTTCAATTATAATTCAGTTATAGTTCAGTTATAGTTCAGTTCTAGTTCAGTTTTAGTTCAGTTTTAATTCAGTTCTAGTTCAGTTATAGTTCAGTTCTAGTTCAGTTTTAGTTCAGTTTTAGTTCAGTTCTAGTTCAGTTTTAGTTCAGTTTTAGTTCAGTTTTAGTTCAATTCTAGTTCAGTTCTAGTTCAGTTCTAGTTCAGTTCTAGTTCAGTTCTAGTTCAATTATAATTCAGTTTTAGTTCAGTTCTACTTCAGTTTTAGTTCAGTTCTAGTTCAATTATAATTCAGTTATAGTTCAGTTATAGTTCAGTTCTAGTTCAGTTTTAGTTCAGTTTTAGTTCAGTTTTAGTTCAATTCTAGTTCAGTTCTAGTTCAGTTCTAGTTCAGTTCTAGTTCAGTTCTAGTTCAGTTCTAGTTCAATTCTAGTTCAGTTTAAGTTCAGTTCTAGTTCAATTATAATTCAGTTATAGTTCAGTTATAGTTCAGTTCTAGTTCAGTTTTAGTTCAGTTTTAGTTCAGTTTTAGTTCAATTCTAGTTCAGTTCTAGTTCAGTTCTAGTTCAGTTCTAGTTCAATTATAATTCAGTTTTAGTTCAGTTCTACTTCAGTTTTAGTTCAGTTCTAGATCAGTTCTAGTTCAGTTATGGTTCAGTTCTAGTTCAGTTCTAGTTCAGTTCTAGTTCAGTTCTAGTTCAGTTCTAGTTCAGTTCTAGTTCAATTCTAGTTCAGTTTAAGTTCAGTTCTAGTTCAATTCTAGTTCAGTTATGGTTCAGTTCTAGTTCAGTTCAAGTTCAGTTTAAGTTCAAGTTCAGTTCAAGTTCAGTTCAAGTTCAGTTCAGTTCTATTTCAATTCTAGTTCAGTTCTAGTTCAATTCTACTTTAGTTCAGTTCTAGTTCAGTTCTAGTTCAATTTTAGTTCAGTTTAAGTTCAGTTCTACTTTAGTTCTAGTTCAGTTCTAGTTCAGTTCTACTTCCGTTCTACTTCAATTCTACTTCAGTTCTAGTTCAGTTCTAGTTCAATTCTACTTTAGTTTTAGTTCAGTTGTAGTTCAGCTCTAGTTCAATTCTAGTTCAGTTCTGGCTCTATTCAGATATTCATTCAGATCCTAGTCCAGTTCTTGATTCACTTAAATTTTAGTTCAGTCCTTGATTCAGTTCATGATTCAGTTGTTAAATCAGTTATAGATCCATTTCTTGCTTTAGTTGTTGATTCAGTTCTTGATGAAATTCTTTATTCAGTTCTTGATTCAGTTTTTTGTTCAGTTCTTAATTCAGTTGATGTGTCAGTTCTTGATTCAGTTCATGATTCAGTTGTTAAATCAGTTCTTCATTTATTCAGTTCTTGATGAAATTCTTGATTCAGTTCTTGATGCATTTCTGGGTTCAGTTCTTGATTCAGTTGATCAATCAGTTCTTGAATTGGTTCTTTATTCCGTTCATTATTTAGTTCTTAATTCAGTTTGTCATTCAGTTATTCATTCAGTTCAAAATGCAGTTTCTGATTTTGTTCTTTATTCAACTATTGATTCTGTTATTCATTTAGTTATGGATTCAATTCTTGATTCATTTCTTGATCCAATTCTTGATTCATTTTCAACTTTAGATTCCATTTCAAATTCTTTTCCAGTTTACAAAACATATTCAATTCGGATTCTAATTCAGATTTTAGTTCAATTTCTAATTTAGTTATTTATCAACAAATTGAGTTATTGTATTTTTGTTTATAACAGAAATATTTTCTTTTAATTTCCGTTTTATTTTTTAATCCAAATTTATTTGTATTGAAAAAATATAAATTTTATTTTTGTTAAAAAATAACAACAAAATTTTTTTATTTTATTATTAATTTTTCTAAATTTATTTTACCGCTTTTTCTCATTTGTTTTATATTTTTTATGCTAAAAAAAACATAATAAATTTAACATCATTTTTATTTTCTTTTTCTCTCCCTTTAACTAAAAAACAAAAATTATGAACCCTTTTTTTCCTCTCTTTGGGTTCCAACATCGTTAGGCCATTGATGATTTATGGCTCAATTTTACTGCAGTCATTTTTTTGTTTGGTGAAGTTAGGAAGGCTAATGTAGGCGTTAAATCATGCCTCATCTTCTCTTCTCCCCTCTTTACATTTATAACTTTATTTCGAAAACACCCTTTTAAAAATTTACCAAAAACTGCAGTTTTGGCCCAAAAAATATATAAAATCGAGTAACAAATTTTTTTATTATTTGGTTTTATATTTTTATATTTTTGTCTATTATAGACTTAGTGACCTAAATTAAAGCTGTCTTCTTCTTTTTTCTAACAAACCATAAAATATTTTGATATTTTTTATTGTTATTTTTAAATGACTTTTTTTTTGGCCGAAAAAAGAGTAATGAAACTGCAACAAATACCATTTCCCTGGGTTAAAGTCTGAAAAACAAACAGGATGTTGAGAAGGGGTGGGAGGTAGAGTTTTTCAAAAGAAGTGTTAAGTTATTTTTAAAGAGAGAGTTAAAATTAAGTTAACTTTAAGTAGAGAAACAGTCACTTAACTTAAGATTAAACTTGTTAAAAGTTTAGCTAACTGCTGGTTTAGATAATCTTCATTCTAAAATGAAACTAAGTTTTATTAATGATTAACTTTAACTTAAACTTAATTAAAATTGTATTTTTACTTTCAACTGTGAAACTGACCCCCCCCCTTCCGTTTTGTATGTTTTATAGGAAATTTAATTTAAAATTTATTTTTGAAAGCTCTATTTTTATGTTTTAAAATATGGAAATATTCCATTTATTTTTCTTTTTCTTCTTCTTGTTTTTTCGAATTTATTTCCATTTCATTTGTTTTAATTTCATTTTGAATTTAAAGTTATTTCTGCCTTTTATATCCAATTCGTTCTCTATTTTTAATCATAAATTGTGCATTTGTAATGCGCATTTCCTGTTACGATAAAATTTTATTTCTACAAATAACGACATGATTTTTTTTAATAAAAAATATAAATTCCACAAACACAAATAACTAATAAAATAAAACAATGATTAATTGCTTAGAATTAAAAAAAACAGTTAAATATTAAATTTAATAAATTTAATTTTTTAAAATAATTTTTTTAACTAATGAAAAAATTTCCTTTCTCGTCTTTGCAGGTATGTTGAAGAAATCTTTTAAGGTCACTGACTAAAGGGTAAGGAATTTGAAATGATCTGGAAATGAACTAGAACAAGAATAAGATCCGAACTGTAATGCAAATAGAACAAAAACTAGATTCGATTTCATACGAAAATAAAACAGAACTAAAACAGAACTGAAACGGAACTAGAACAGAACTGGAAAAGAACCAGAACAGACTAGAACAGAACTAGAAAAAAACTAGAAGTGAACAGGAACAGAATCAGAACGGTACTAGAACAAGACTAGAACAGGACTAGAACTGAACCAGAATTAAATCAAGAACTTAAATTATTAAATAAAGAACTAAAAAATAAACAGAAGAACTAAATTATAAACTGAATTAAGAACTAAATCAAGAACTGAAGCAGTTCTAGTTTAATTCTTATTTCAGTTCTTGATTCAGTTCTTAATTAAGTTTTTAGCTTAATTCAGTTTTAAGCTTCAGTTCTTGATTCAGTTCTTAATTCAGTTTTTAGCTTTAGTTCTTGATTCAGTTCTTATTTCAGTTCTCGATTCAGTTCTTAATTCAGTTTTTAGCTTCAGCTCTCGATTCAGTTCTTAATTCAGTTTTAAGTTTCAGTTCTTGATTCAGTTCTTAATTCAGTTTTTAGCTTCAGTTCTTGACTCAGTTTTTGATTCAGATGATTATTCAGTTCTTGATTTAGTTGTTGATTTACTTCCAGACTCAGTTCTGAATTAAGGTTTCGATTCATAATTCAAGATCTGAAACAAAAACTGAATCAGTAACTCAATCAAGATCTGCATTAAGAACTGAATGAAAAACAGAAATAGAATTTAATCAGGATGTGAACCAGACTGAACCAAAATTGAATTAGAACTTAAATCGGATCTGAACTAAAGTAGAACCCGACAAGAAACTGAACTTTAACTGAACTGGAACTTGAACTTGATTCTGAACTGAAACTAAAGCAAAAATGAATTAGAACTGAACTAAAATCAGAACAAGTATATGAACTATTATCTGAACTGGAACTGAAATGTAATCTGAAATAAAATCTTAACCATCATTTGAAGTAGAATCTAAATTAGAGTCTGAATGAGAATCTACAGTAGAACCTGATCTAAAATTTGACAGAGAATTTGAAATAAATTATGAACTAGAGTCTGATCTAGAATCCGATATAGAATTGGAACTTGAATTTAAACTAGAAAATAAAGCGGAATCTGAAATAGAAAACTTAAACTGATTCCTCACCATTAACCATTCCTTTGTCTTCTTTTTATGTTTCCATTTTTTACTCCTTTTTCCAGATTTACTTTACCATTTTCTTGGCAAATTTCGCTAAGATTTCATTTCTTAAAAACATTTGATTCTCCTTATTTTTTGCAGTTTTTGTTGGCAGAAAAATAAGATTCTTAAGCGACACGTTTTAAAATCTACTTCAAAGATTTTTCTGGTTGCCTTTAGTCGTTAGTTTTTTTTTATTCGGTTTTTTCCTTCTTTAGCAAATCTTAACAAATGAACTTAAAATGTTAAGCAAGATAGTGAGCGTGAGTTTTTGTGTATGTGAGAGTGGGTCTGTTTGTGCCAGTCGAGTTTGAAACGTGACAAAAATTTTTGTTCAAACAAAAATTTTTAAAGAATTTTTTTTGTTGGTGTTAACCTCTACTCTGTAACGTAGCTAACGATGTTGCATCATACAAAACTATAACTTGGGCTACGCATTCATAGACTTTATAGTTTGTCATCAAAAGCAAAACGGGGACCCAGATAAGAGTGAACAAGAGAGGCGGATAACAAATTTTTTATCTATGACAAATTGTTGTCAGAACATTCCTTAAATAATAAAATACTTTTGGCAGAAAAGGAAATTATAATAAAAATTCTAACTGTAAAAAAAAGAAAATCCTTTGGATACTAATTTAAAATTCCTGATATTATCAACAAAAAAAAATTTTATTCCGGAGATTTATTATGAAATGTGAAAAGGAGAATAAATTTTATAGGAGAATAAAATATCGAGTCTAGATTAGTGCGAGTTTAGATTTAATTCTAGATTTCTTTTCTGTTTCTAGTTTAAAAAAAACTAAATCAAAGTCTTTTTGGTTCAGGTTTTTATTCCGATAGCGATTTAAATTCTGGTTCCTGTTCAGGTTATAGTTCAGATTCTTGTTCAGATTTCTGTTCAGGTTATAGTTCAGGTTCTAGTTCATATTCTATTTCAGATTCTACTTCAGATTCTTCTTTCGATTCTTCTTTAGATTCTACTTCAGATTCTACTTCAGATTCTACTTCAGTTTGTTCTTCCGATTCTACTTTAGATTCTAATTCAGATTCCACTTCAGATTCTTCTTTCGATTCTTCTTCAGATTCTACTTCAGATTCTACTTCCGATTCTTCTTCAGATTCTACTTCAGATTCTACTTAAGATTCTACTTAAGATTCTACTTCAGATTCTACTTCAGATTCTACTTCGATTCTTCTTCAGATTCTACTTTAGATTCTAGTTTATATTGTAATTCAAATTCTAATTCAGATTCTTCTTCCGATTTTACTTCAAATTTTTCTTCCGATTCTACTTCAGATTCTTCTTCCGATTCTTCTTCAGATTCTACTTTAGATTCTACTTCAGATTCTACTTCAGATTCTAATTCAGATTCTACTTCAGATTCTGCTTCAGATTCTACTTCAGATTCTACTTCAGATTCTACTTCAGATTCTACTTCAGATTCTGCTTCAGATTCTAATTCAGATTCTACTTCAGATTCTACTTCAGATTCTACTTCAGATTCTACTTCAGATTCTAATTCAGATTCTACTTCAGATTCTGCTTCAGATTCTACTTCAGATTCTACTTCAGATTCTACTTCAGATTCTGCTTCAGATTCTACTTCAGATTCTAATTCAGATTCTACTTCAGATTCTAATTCAGATTCTACTTCAGATTCTGCTTCAGATTCTACTTTAGATTCTACTTCAGATTCTACTTTTGATTCTAATTCAGATTCTAATTCAGATTCTACTTCAGATTCTAATTCAGATTCTACTTCAAATTCTTCTTCCGATTCTACTTCAGATTCTACTTTAGATTCTAATTCAGTTTCTACTTCAGATTCTAATTCAGTTTCTACTTCAGATTCTTCTTCCGATTCTACTTCAGTTTCTACTTCAGATTCTAATTCAGATTCTACTTTAGATTCTAATTCAGATTCTACTTCAGATTCTACTTTAGATTCTAGTTTAGATTCTAATTCAGATTCTACTTCCTATTCTTCTTCCGATTCTACTTCCGATTCTAGTTTATATTGTAATTCAAATTCTTGTTTAGATGTTCATCTTCTCGTCCAGATAATGGTTTAGGTTCTTGTTCTGATTCTAATGTGATTCAAAAGCTTTTTCAATTGTTTTTCTGGATTATAGTTCAGATTGTAGATTTATTTCCTCACTTCAAGTTTTATCTTTAGAAATTATTTGCCAAAATCTATTTTATATTCAATTCAAAATTTCGAATACATAATTTTGAATTGTTTTTATTAAATTTCTTTTTGGAAAAAATACATTTATTTGCAAAAATTTTTCCTTTACCATAATTCCAGCTAAAATCCTAATTGTCTGAATTATATCTTTCACCAAAAACATTTTCATATTTCCAAAAAAAAGTCAATCACAAAATTTTGAACATTAATTTTTATCGTAATTTACCATATAATTTTTCAAAAAAAAAATATTAAATTTTCTAATTTAAGTTAAAAATCAATAAAAATTTGTAGTTATGATGTTTTGCTCTTTTTAGGTGACAGAACGTAAAAAAGATGTAGAATAAAAAAAAATAAACCTTGAAGAAATTATTTAAACAAAATATTTTGTTTTCCCCTCCCAAACACAATGGGACGTGTTTAGAGTTGTTTATTAACCACAAAACTTAACACTGACATGTTGTTGTTTTTGTTTTTTTAATGACTAACCAGGCCTTTAACGAGTTGTGGGTTTTGAAGACCAAAAGAAAAAAAATCTATAAAAATTAAATTTACAAAACTTTTTCTTAAAAACAAAAAAAAAACTTTTAATAAAGCGTGAAAATATTTATTTGCTAGAAAAAAAGAAAAGACTCCCCCCTTTTATGGCATCGAAAAAACTTTACAAACTGCGTGAGTAGGAGTTGGGAAAAAATAAGGAAGACTAAAAAAGAAAATCGATAATATCAAATAAATATTTTAGTTATATTTACAACAAAAACCAGATTCTCTATATATAAAACTTTATTATTTTATATAAATATTTTTTTTTTTTTCAATTTTTTATATTCCAGTTGATGATACTTTTCAAGAGGAACTAGAAATAGTAATTTATACCTAGAATTGGAATGATAAAGAAGAAGAATTCTTACAGAAAAATATTTTCTTTTTCCAGTTGGTTTAAAAGAGAAAAAAAATCTAACTTAAAGTTATGTCTTTAGTTAAGTTTTCAACTTTATTACGTGCCAAATATAGAAAAAGGAATAAAAATATTTGACGAAAATTTTTGTGTAAATTAAGTGGGAATTATAAAAAAAATTATTCTGAGATTTAGTTTCATTAAGAATTCTTCCAAAATAAAATTTGGATTTAATATCATTAAAATCCAATAAGTTTTTCGTTCAGTTTTAGGATCAGTTACTGATCTTCATTCAGTTCCAGAATTATTTCTTCAATCTGCTCATGATTCTGTTGCAGATTTAGAACAGATTCTTGAATCTGTTGCTATTTCAGTTATTGGTTCTCTTCTTGATTCAGTTCTAAATCAGTTCCTGACTCAGTTCTCAATTTAGTTCTTGATTCAGCACTTATTCAGTTACTGATTCCGTACTTGAGAGGGTACTTGATTAAAATTTTTGATTCAGTTTTGATTTAGTTCTTGTTTCAGTTCTAGATTCTGTTTTAAACTCAGTTCTTGATTCAGTTCTAATTCAAACTTGACTCAGTCTTATTATTGATTCAGTTTTTGATTAAATTTTTCAGTTTTAATTCAGTTCTTTATCCAGTTCTTGATTCAGTTATAGTTAAGTTTTAGTTCTGTTATAGTTCAGTTTTAGTGCAGTTCTAGTTCAGTTATGGTTCACTTCTAGTTCAGTTCTAGTTCAGTTATGGTTCAGTTCTAGTTCAGTTCTAATTCAGTTTTAGTTCAGTTTTAGTTTAGTTCACTTCTAGTTCAGTTCTATTTCAGTTCTAGTTCAGTTCTCATTCAGTTCTAGTTCACTTCTAGTTCAGTTCTAGTTCCCATTCTAATTCAGTTCTAGTCCAAATTCTGCCTTGGGTTTTTCAAAGCTTTCTTTCACATTTAAAAATATTGAAGTATCTGTCATACACCTTCATTATTCGTACTCTTTATTCACCCCTCTTTTTTAATTCTTCAACTTTTAATAAAATCAATTTATGTATTTAAATAAATTTTCCTTTTATGACCCTCCAATACATGAACAAATCATTGAACTGAAGTGTGTGAATGTGTGTGTGTGTGTAGAGAGGGTTCAGATGTACAATGTACTCGATATTTTACATTAAAAAAAAGTGTAACAACATAAATGTATTTTTTTCTCTGTAAAAAATACATTTATTCCCTCACTTGACTCATTCACGTTTTTATAACATTTTCAGTTTTATTATTTTCAATAACTTTTTTTCTTCTTCTTCTTTATTTTTCAATTTTCAATACAATAAATATTATAGTTTTTTTTTCCAATAACCATATTTTCTCACTTCACACAAACACATGCACACGTACATACACACAAATGCATATAGTATTAACTTACATATGTATTTGTTTTCTTTTGTTTTGTTTTGTTATATTTTATTTAATTCATTTTCTGTTCTCTTTTATGTGTAAAACAATTTTTATAATTAAATTTCATTCATTGTCTGTTGTGAGTTGATTCTACTTTAGTTGTTGTTGTTATAAAACATAAAAAAGATAAAAAATTTTTCACACTTTTCACTACCCCCCCCCCCCTCCCCTTTCTCCAACACTTGCAGCAGCATCCTTTTTTGAAGGTCCTAGATAAAAAAGTGTGAATGTTTGATTATGGTTAATATAAGAGGAGCCTGTGGAAACATAGTAGAAAGGGGTAAAGAATACACTTGAATAAACCTTAAAGCGTTTCCCTGCTTCCAACACATACACACACACACATGCACACAACATAAACACTTTCAATTTCAAATCTTATGAAAAAAATGGAGAAAAATAAAACAGAAATACTTTATTTTTATAACCGCAAAGGTAATAAATGTTATAATAAAGAAAAAAACACCTGAAAAGAAAACCTTGGATTGTCTTCCTTACTCTCTCTCTCTCTTTCTCTTTCTTATATAAGAAAGTATTGAGGAAAATTGCCAGAAGGAATTGGGAGCAAAAAAAAAAAACATAAGTTATTACAAGGTTGAAGGAAATAGGAAAGAAGTTTGTTTCATATAGTTTAAATGGGGTCAATAGGAGATTGAACTGAAATTAAAAAATGGAAAAATAATAAAGCAAATAAATTGCTGGGGATTTAATCGAAGAAAAAAGCAAAACTTTATGAGAAAAATGCAGAAAAAAGGAAAAGGTGACAAATAGTTTAAGGCTTTAAACAGGAAAATAATTGAAAAGTCATAAAAAGTTTCAGATTTATAAGGAAATTTCAACATTGTGAAGAAAATTTAGAAAAAGTCCAATTTTTAGGCAAAATTTCAAATTTTAGTAAAAATTTCAAATTTTAGTAATAATTCAAATTTTATTAAAAATTTTAGAGAAATTTTAGAAAATTTGAAATTTTTTGAAAATTTCAAATTTTTTTTGAAAATTTCAAATTTTTGTGAAAATTTCAAATTTTTTTGAAAATTTCAAATTTTTTTGAAAATTTAAAATTTTTATGAAAATTTTAAATTTTTGTGAAAATTTCAAATTTTTATGAAAATTTCAAATTTTTGTGAAAATTTCAAATTTTTGTGAAAATTACAAATTTTTGTGAAAATTTCAAATTTTTGTGAAAATTACAAATTTTTGTGAAAATTATAAATTTTTGTGAAAATTACAAATTTTTGTGAAAATTACAAATTTTTGTGAAAATTACAAATTTTTGTGAAAATTTCAAAATTTGGTGAAAATTTCAAATTTTTGTGAAAATTTCAAATTTTTCTGAAAATTTAAAATTTTTGTGAAAATTTAAATTTTTGTGAAAATTTTAAATTTTGTGAAAATTTTAAATTTTGGTGAAAATTTTAAATTTTTGTGAAAATTTTAAATTTTGGTGAAAATTTTAAATTTTTGTGAAAATTTTAAATTTTGGTGAAAATTTTAAATTTTTGTGAAAATTTTAAATTTTGGTGAAAATTTTAAATTTTGGTGAAAATTTTAAATTTTGGTGAAAATTTTAAATTTTGGTGAAAATTTTAAATTTTGGTGAAAATTTTAAATTTTGGTGAAAATTTTAAATTTTGGTGAAAATTTTAAATTTTGGTGAAAATTTTAAATTTTGGTGAAAATTTTAAATTTTGGTGAAAATTTTAAATTTTGGTGAAAATTTTAAATTTTGGTGAAAATTTTAAATTTTGGTGAAAATTTTAAATTTTGGTGAAAATTTTAAATTTTGGTGAAAATTTTAAATTTTGGTGAAAATTTTAAATTTTGGTGAAAATTTTAAATTTTGGTGAAAATTTTAAATTTTGGTGAAAATTTTAAATTTTGGTGAAAATTTTAAATTTTGGTGAAAATTTTAAATTTTGGTGAAAATTTTAAATTTTGGTGAAAATTTTAAATTTTGGTGAAAATTTCAAATTTTGGTGAAAATTTTAAATTTTGGTGAAAATTTCAAATTTTGGTGAAAATTTCAAATATTTGTGAAAATTTTAAAATTTTCTGAATTTCGCATGAAATTTTTGTGTAAAATTACAATTTTAATAAAAATTATTAAAAGCTTTTGAAAGATTTTTTATATTTTTTTTCTGATTCTCTATTAAATTTATTCATAATTAAAGTTTTCTTTACTTAATGAATTAAAACTTTTGCTTGACATAAAACGTTTAACAATTCTTTATAAGCTTTTGGTTTAACTTTTACTTCCTTGTGTATGTTTTTGTTAAACTAAATCCATGAAGAAAGCCATCTATGATTCCATGTATTCCCAACAACATGCTGAAACCCAATTCCAGTCCACCTGACACGTTCATTTCACACCCAAAAATCATTGAATCAAAATTGAATTTTCACTTTGAATATATTAATATTTAAACAGCTAATGGAAAAGGAAGTAGTGGGGGAGGGGGGTAAAGAGGGAAATGGAGGGAGAGAAAACACACTTACACCATTACAATCTCAATGTATGAAAATCTTTATTTTTTATTCCTTTAAAAATTTTTATATTTTTTTGGGGGAAAAATACATATTTTTGAATTTTCATTTTCATAAAGGGAGAACTAGAGAGGAAGAGAGGGAGAGAGAGAGCGAGGATAAGAGAGATACCAAAAAAGTAATAAAATATTAATGAAATTCCTCAAAAACATAAATACACACACAAACACAAAAAATTCAAACACCTTTTTTTCCATGTTAGAATCCATTTCAAGGGGAGGGGAAGTATCATTATATGAACGTATGCTTTAAAAGCTTCATAAGGAAGGAGGGAGGAAGAGGTGCGGAGAGCAAAAGAAAACAATTTATTGACTAAAAAGAAGTAAATTTTCTAATATCTCTCTTTTTTATATCCTTTAAAGAAAATAAATATTGAAAAAATTCTTGCTTTTTTCCCATAAATGTTTAGTGCGGGGAGTTTGAGAGCTTTTATTTTTAGTCTAAAGTGTTAATGTGTGTTGTGTGTATTCTTTATTATGATGATTTCATGTACAAAATTTATTTTTATATGCATCCATTTTTACGTATTTTCGTATTCATACTTTGTCTTGTATTCCATCTCTACCTAAAAACATTGCTTACATTTTTACACCTCAACGTGTTTTCGAAAAACGTTTAAAACTTGAGGATTCTCTTATATGAAATTCACTTGTTTTATACAGAGCTTTTTATTGTTGTTGTTGTTGTTGTTCTATGCTCAACATGCCAATAAAACCCCAACATAAAATAAGTTTAGCAGACTAAAGGTGTTCAAGTGGAATTTCTGTTTTTTTATTAAATAAATTTTATATTTCGAAAAAAAAACTGAGAAAAAGCTTTGAGGGCTGATTTGTTAAAGCAAAGAATTGAACATGAAAAAAGTATGTAATAAAACAATTATGGGGAAAATTGAAAATTATGTAACAAATTTAAATTTGTTTTACAATTTTTTTGAATTTTATTTATTTTTGTAATGAAAAGCTTTTATAAAAATTTCATGAAAATCAAAAGCTTTTTACCAAATATTTTGTATCCTGTAATTATAAATTAAATTCAGTATTTAAAGGGTAAAAACTTTTTCGAGAAACAATAAAAAAACTTAAAAAAACTTAAAGCTTTTAAACCCTCATTAAGCTTTTTAATTAGAAAGAAAAATTCTTCTATTTCAAAACAATTTTATAAAAATTTATGTTCTTCAAATATTATTTGAAAAGCTCTCCCAAAGCTCTTTCTGAAATTATGAATAAATGAAACCAAAACAATATATTTGATTTTGTATTGAGTTTGATTAATTAATTCTAATTGTTATTTAAATCTTTCGAAAAATTTAATGGTATTAAAAGCTTTTAGTTAAAAAATATGTAAAGCTTTTATATGAAGGGCTTATAGTTAAAATTAAAAAATTTCAATAAAGCTTAAAGCGATTTAAGGTTCAAGTTAAAAGCTATAGAAGTTTTATTTAAAAAGTTTTTTTAAAAACTAAAAACTATAAGCTTTTAATATTTTCATATATATAGGTTTTTATAAAGCTTTCATATTATAAACAAACTAAGAGCTTTAAAATTAGTTTAAAAAATGTAATACTTTTGAAAGCTCTCTTTAAAGTATAATTTTTTTGATTACTAAAGTATTATCATCATCAAAGCTCTTCATATTGCACATAAATTTAAAGCTTTAAAAATATGTTAAAATTTGTTCAAAAAAGTTTCAATTGAATATTTCTTTTTAAACCGTTAAATCTAAATTTTGTAAAGCTTTCTTTAAAAACGAAAAAAGCCTTTTTATAGGTTAAAACGAATATTTATATGAGGAATTTCTTCATAGCTTTTCAAACTGAAAGCATTTTTTAAACCTAAAAGCTTTACAAAATATTTCCTACGTGAAAAATCTTATGAATTCTTCTGTAATTTTTGAAAATTAAAAACTTGTTTTAAAGTTTATAACAAAAGCTTATTAAACAATTTTTTCATATATTTAAAATTTAATGTTCTTAATTTAATGTCTCAAAAAGCTTTTTTGAAATGTTTATATAATAAGCTTTTAAATATTTTCTTTATAACTTTTATAATCGTAAGAACTTTCTAAAAGCTTCAAAACGAAATGTTTGTATTAAAGCTTTAAAAAATATTTTCACAAATAAAAATAATTATAAACTTTTACTTTTTCTGTAGCTTTTGAATTTCTTTATAGCTTTGAAAACTTTTTATAAAGCTTCTAAAACATATATGAAACTCCAATTTTTATATATTTAAAATGGGCTTTTATACAACTTTAAAATTCAATTGATCTTCCAAAGAATTTTTGAAATTTGAAAGCTACTTGAACTTGTAAAGCTCTTGACATAAGCTTTATAGATTTAAAGAATTTTTATATTATTTTACTTTGTACAAAAAAAAATAATTTTTTTAAGTGTGTTTAAAGTGTGTTTAAACTGGTTTAATCTAATTGAAAGCTTTTAGTATAAGCTTTTAAAGCGTTTATTATTAAAAGCTTTTAACCATGTTTGGTTATCTAACATTTTCTTCATTTATTTAAAATGTACTGTTTTTATAGCTTTTAAAATTCATTCCGAAAAAAATTGTTAAAATAAGTGATTTGAACTTGAAAAGCTTTTGATATAAACTTTTTTGGATTAAAAGCTATTTCTATGATATTGAGTTTTTGACAAAAACAAATACAGTTTTAAAATGTGTGTTCACATTAAACCTTTTATTATTAGTTGAAAGCTTTTAATAAAACCTTTTAGTAAAAGCTTTGAAAATGTGTAATATTTAAAGCTTTAAATTAAGTTTTATTATTTTAAATATTTAAATTGTCTTAAACATTTTGTTTTTAGATTTATTTCCTTTTTAATAAATAATTAAGTGTTCAATTTCATCAGATTTTTTTTTGCTTTTCTCTGCCATAAGCTTTTGAACTTTTAATAAGGGTAGTCAAGCCACCAGTCAGTCTAATAATAAAAAAGTCATTCTATGTGTTCCCCTCTATCCCAGTTCCTGGTTAAATATATCTGTATGAATTTCATACCATATCTTTCTGAGATGTCAAGTCAAAGTAATAAATTTATTTTAGAAATTTCAACAAGAATTACTTCAAATAAAAAAAGCTTCCCTTATTTTTGTTGTTATATTTAAACTTGACATGTTCATACAAGTAAAAACAACAATAAATATAAAAATAATAAATAAGAGATTTTTATTTTTGCGCAAAATAAAACAACAACAACAACAAAGTGGCAACACTTACATTAACATTTACATTTCAATTGTTACGAAAAATAATAAATAATAAATAGAAAAGCTAAACAAAAAATAAAAACGGAAATGTCTAACTAACTAAACGTGGCAGGGGGAGAAGGGGAGTTGCTAAGGCGGGAAAAGGGAGATGTCTAAATAAAAATCTGGGGTTTGTTTTTCCCCAAAAAATATACAACAACAATGACAGTTCTTATTTTTTGGTAACACTTTGTTGACATATTTTAATTCATATACATGATGATGATGATAATTTCCAAAAAAGAACTCCAAAAAAACCCTATAAAAGGGAAAAAGTCAAGAAAAGACTGTTTTTGTGAAAAACCGACTGAAAACAAATTTTTGGCATTAAAACAATAAAATATTAAATTCATAAGAATTTATGTTTATATGTTTATAAAAAACATTTACATATACACAAAACTAAATAATAACAGTGAGGAGGAAAAGTGTAAAATCTCAATCTAAAAAAATCATTAATAAAGAATTTTTTCCTTAAGCTTTAAGCTCTCCCAAATGGAGCTTTAAATATCAATTGCCTAAATCTGTCCTCAAATCTTAGAAAAATTATAAAAAAAAATATTTTAAAAATATTGTAAAAACAAAAAAGTTTAAAAATCGTACATCAATTAAAAGCTCCAAAAATAAGCTTTTAAAGCCAATTAATTTATTTGAAATATTTTAAAATTTAGTCCTTAAATTTATCCAAAATTTTCTTAAAAATTTTACTTCAAAATAATTTTTATAAAATTTTTAAAAAAATATTATAAATTCAAAAAAGCTTAAAATTTTTATGTTTTTTCAAAGACAAGATAAAAAACTTTTCAAATCTGTTAAAAGCGCCACAGAGTCTCTTTAAGCTTTTGTAGGTAAACGCCCTTTAAACTATAAATATTTTAATTTAATAAATTTATTTTGAAATATTTTAAAAAATTCTACAAAATTCTTCTAAAAACTAAAAAAATTTAAAATTTTACTTTAATTTAAGTAAGCTTTCAGAATTTGATTTAAGTAAGCTTTCAGAAAAGCTTGAAAAGTATTCATTATTTATTGTAAAACTTTGATGGTTAAAAACTAACTTAAAAAATAATAGAAATATTTTTAAAAATTCATCAAAATTATTTCCAATACAAAAAAGCTTTAAAATTTAACTTCAATTTCAAGCTAAGAAAATAAGCTTTTAAAATCTGGCAAAAAAACAATCACTATATGAAGTTGACAGTTTTCCCATAGTTAAAAATAACTCAATATTATTAAATTAAAATATTTTGAAAAATTCAGCAAAAATAATTTTGAAAACAAAAAAGCTTGAGATTTTACTTTAATTTAAAGCTTTTAAAATCTGAGAAGATCCGTTAAAAGCTTTTCACTTCTAATTGTTTCAATTGAACACAAACTAAGCTTTTTTCCAAATTCATAAAAATAATAAATACAACAACAATTTACAAATTTAAAGTTTTGTGAAAAGCATACAAGATAAGCTTTCAAATGGTGTATAAGATTAAATATAATTCTATATACTTAAAACAATTACAGGAGAAACTTGAAAATTGCTTTAAATCTTTAATAATAAAAGTTAAAAGATTTTTCAAAAATTCATAAAAATAATAAATACAACAACAATTTTAAAATTTTTGGGTTTTATTGAAAGCTTATAAAATAAGCTTTCAAACAGTGTTAAAACTTTGAGAAGTTCTTAATAAGTATTGAATCAAATTACAAAAGAAACTTTCAAATTATTTAAATTTTTTATAAATAAAAATAAAAACATTTTTTTTTTCAAAAATTTCATAAAAATTATGAATACAACAACAATAAAAATTTTTTTGGTGTTGTTGAAAGCTTATAAAATAAGCTTTCAAATGATGTATAAATTTGAAAAAAATTCTAATGTTTTATATTTTTAAAAATTTAAACAAACTTGAATGTTTTTTTAAATTTAAAATTTTATTTTTAGTTCTTTTCCCAAAACTTGTTTAAGCTCTTTACTGTTTTTAGTAATCTAACAGATACTTTTTTTATGTTGTTATAAGTAATAAAATACTTTATATGTATGTAAGTATTTGTAAAGGAAGTTGACGCCATATTTGTTGACGCCTTACAGTGATTTCTGGCTGCTTCTGCTTTTGTGTTTCCTTCATCTTTTTTGTTTATATAAAAATTATTATTTTTTTCATTGTATTTTTAATGTTTAACAAGATGTCAACAGTAGAGGAGAATTTATAAATATAATAAGTTTATTCTTTTTTTTTTTTTTTGGGAAATCCACTACAAATAAAGGAAATGTTGCCATTTTACATAAATTTCTTTATGTTTAACATGACAAAACATATTTTAATCAAGAATCAAACAAATTTCATATGTTTTTTTTTTGTATTTAATATTTTTTGTAATAAATTTATTTAAATTCCATATGACCATAAATCATATGAATTAATTAATTTTTGTTATTGTTTTATTATCTTCAGTTAAGTGTTTATTTAAGTTTAATTATTAGAACTATTAAAAGGCCCCTCCAAAAATAACTATTGAGTGTAAAATATATTTTAGGTTTTTTATACCCTCCACCACTACAAGAGGGTAAAGAGGGTATATTAACTTTGTCATTCCGTGTGTCACGCTTAGAAGGAATCATCATAGACCTCATATTGTATATTTATATTCTCGCATCAAATCAAAATCTAATTCAATTAAGCTATGTCCGTCTGTCTGTCTATCTATCTATCTGTCTGTCCGACTCTCTGTCTATTGTTGGCACGCTCACACCCACAATAATTGACAGAGCTCAATGAAATTTGGTTGCAGTATTTGTCATAGTCCCGAGAAATTTCCTATTTAAAATCAACTAAATCGGTTTAATATATCAAAAGATATAGATCGATATCTGAGGCAAATTGTAAGTTTCAGCAAAGAATTTTCGAAAAAATGTCAATTTGAAATAGACAAATTAGAATAATATAGCATAACATAAAGTTATATGTACTTCATTACCATTCCAAAAATTTTCAAAATCATTTCAAGTTATAGCGCAAAATATAACTAATTTTATGACTCATTAAAAGTTTCTGTGTTTCATTTTAGAAAAACTTATATGTCTGTGAGTGTATTTGTGAGTAAGAATGTACGAAACATAACGTATTTACTTCACATGCATTGGTGATGAAGGGTATTTAAGATTCGGCATAGCCAAATATAACATTTTTACTTGTATTTTTTTGTTTCAAATTCATTTCCGGTTTATTAAGTTTTAACTATTTTTTTCTCATAAGTGTATATGTGTGTCTGTGTTAGTATTTGTTATTTGTTAGAAATTATTAACACGTGACATTGTTGGCCTTTTCCTTATAGAAATTCATTTGTATTTAAACACTAACACCTAGAACAAATATTGACAAGGATATTAATATAAAAACAATTATTTTCTCTTAACATGTGTGTGTGTGTTCGTAAAATGTGAGTAAAATGTTAACAAATAATTTAACTATTTTTATTCTTACATGCACGTTATTTAATAATAACAATTATAATAACAATAATTAACTATTTTGTTTAAATAATTTGTTAATAATGTAAAGGTCATTTATTAACAAAACAATAATTGATATTGAAACAATATTTGTGAAATAACGGAAAATATCATGTTACAAAAAGAAAAATGAGAAATATTTTTATACACCTTAATAAAGGACAAAATAAGCTTTAATAAATTATAAAAATAATTTCAATTATTTTTTTGAAAAAGACAAAAATGACCTTCAAATTTGAGAAATTTAAAGAGTTATTTCAAAAAGTCATAAAAAATATACGAAAAATTACAATAAATAGAAAAAACTTAATTAGTTAAAAAGTTCTTAGCCTATATGCAAATCTATAAAATAAGCTTTAAAAATTTCTAAAAGCTTTTACAATTTTTTAATACTTACGACAGCAAATCTTCCTTCAAAAAAAATTTCTTTTTCAATGATAAAAGTTTGTTATGATTTTTCGAAAAAAATCACGAAAATTATTAATTTTACAATCGAGAACAATGACTATATATTAATCCAAAGTTAATAGAATGAGCTTTAAAATTTTGTAAAAGCTTTTATAATTCAAGAATATTTACTTTACAAAATTATGCTTTAAACTTGGAAGTTTTTCACAAAATTAAAAAACATCTCCTTGAAAAATCACAAAAAAGACTTAATTACAGGAGTTACAAGGAGATTAACTTATTGAAAGACCAGCAAATAAGCTTTAAAAATCTTTAAAAGCTTTCAAGATTACTTAATATTTGCTATACAAAATCTTACCTCAAACTTATGCTCAACATTTTAAACAATAAAACAAATTTATAATTATAATTTTTTAGAAATAAAGATTTAAAAAATCGGCAAAAAAATATAAATTTTACAATAAAATAAAGTTGTTGTAGCTCGAGTTAAAACTAATAGAATAAGCTTTAAAATTTTGTAAAAGTTTCTTAAAATCATCTATTTTTTTAATAAAATTACGTTTCAAACTTGGAAATGTTTCCAATGAAATAAAAAATAATGAACATTTCCTTAAAAAATCACCAAAAATAGAATTAATGGGAAAAGTTACGAGAGTGTTAGCTAATTTGAAAGCCTATAAAATAAGCTTTAAAAATCTGTAAAAGCTTACAAGATTGCTTAGTATTTGCTATAGGTAAACTTACTACAAACTTGAATTTTTTTCAAAAGCTAGAAATTCATTAAAAAACAAATTAAAAATCTAAAACAATTATATAAATTATAAATTATACAACTAGCAGCTATAGCTATATCTTGATTAAAAGCTAATAAAATAAACTTTAATATTATATAAAAGCTTTAAAAATCCATTAATATTTACTTAACAAAATTAAGCTTCAAACTTTAAAGTTTTTTAACATAGAAAAATAATGAACATTTCTTTGAAAAATCACAAAAAATATAATTAATAATTTAAGTATCCAAAAGCTTAACTTTTAAATAAATTCTTAAACTAAGCTTTCAAAATCTGTGAAAGCTTTTTAAATTGCTTAGTAGTTGCTAATCAAAAATCTCTTTCAAACTTGAAAAAATTTTTTGTAAAGATCCAGATTTTTAAAGATTTATTTACTTTATGTAAGCTTTTTTAAAAGCTCTTGAAATAAGCTTTCAAAAAGTGCTTTTTAGAGAAATTTCTTTATTTGGTTCTTCAAAATTCCATCTTAAACTTTAAAGAAATTTTAATGATTCATATTTAAGTTCCCCTCTCTTTTTTCGCAAACTTTTTATTTATTTTATTTTTAATTTTTATATTTTTAATACATCATAAAACTAAATTAAATAAAAATACTTAAATAAACTTGCATCTACAACAGCAACAATAACAACAAAAGCAAAAATTCTATTTAAACTAAACTTTATTACATGAGAATTGTCCTTAAAAATGTATATAAAAAACTAAACTTATTACATTATGTTGGTTTTTCTATTCTTTTTTCTATTTTTTCCTCTTCTTTTTTTTTCTTTTTTGCTTATTTTCATACTTATTTCCCAGCTTATTGATAGAAAATGAAATGAAAACAATCAAATGACAACTGTCAGCAATATTTCTTCTATAGAGTTGTTTTTTTTTCCTCACATATTTTCTCCTTTCTTTCCATTTTACTCTTTTTGTACATAATAACAATAACAAACTGAAATTTGGTGGATTGAATTGAAAATATGTAAGAATACTTTAATCGGCTATGCCGAATCTTCAGTACCCTCCACCGCAAAAGTGAGTGATACATACATACTCTCACATGCACTCACAAACGCATGCAATATATAATTTTCTTAAATTTATTACGGACCTTTTGATGCGTCATATAACTTTGTTCTACTGATTCGATTTCGATAATTGTTGGATAATGATAATGAAGTACATATAACTTTATATTATGACAAAATGTTATTCTAATATGTCAATTTCTAATTGACAGTTTATACGAAAATTCTTTGCTGGAACTTAGATGTTGCCTCAAACATCGGTCTATATCTTTTGATATACTGAACCGATTTCAAATAGAAGACTTCTCAGGGCTATAACAAATATTCAGGCCAAATTTCATTGAGCTCTGTAAATTTGTATAGATGTGAGCGTGCCAATAACAGACAGACGGACATAACTAAATCGACTCAAATTGTGATTTAATGCAAGAATATATACACATTGCGGTGTCTGAGATGATTCCTTCTTAGCGTTACATACGGAATAACAAAGTTATTATACCCACTTGTAATGGTGTAGGGTATAAAAAGGAAAAAAAAAACAGTTTTTGCTAAAAAAAAACTAAAAATGGTTGAAAAAGAAAAATATTGTAGAAGAAGAAGTTTTTTTTTGTTGGTAAGAACATGTAAGTAAATATTGAATCAGTGGCAACCCAATTCTTTTTTATAGTCCTTAGAGCTGTGACAGCTCTTAGGGAGTAACAGAGAGAGAGAAAGGAGGGCAAATAGGGCAAATAATAAAAAGCAAGAAAAATTGGAAAAAAAGTTTGAACTTTATATGATTAAAGTTATGATGAAGTCTGTTTTTATACTTCAGTATTTTTTGTTATATGTAATACAGTGGGCATTAATAGTTATCTGCGACAAAGCTTTTTTTATAAGAAAAGCTATAAAGAATATTTCTTGTTAAAATTCTCCTCATAAGAAAATTCCTATGAAAGAAAATTATTAAATAGTTTGTGGAACAAAACAATTGTTATTAAAAAGCTTTAAAGTAAAAGCTTTTCTTCAAAAAAGTTTAATAATTTAACAATTTTATTAGAAAAATGCTATAAAGCTGCAGTCTGTTTTCTATTCATAGTTGTTTATATTGAAAGTTGAATAACAGTTTAATATATAAAATTAAAAGCTTTTAAAAAAGCTCTGATTTTTTTATTGATTTTAATGACTTTTGATGATTTTTATTGTTGTCATGCCATGAAAAAATTTTTGATTAAAAGCTTTTAGAATTAAAGCTGTTGACAGTTTTAAACAAATTTTAAAGCTTTAAAATTAAACTTTAAGATTTCTTTTCGCTTTTAATTATTTTTCTGTGTTTTGCTTAGTTTTGGAACTAAAAGCTTTCGAATTGTGGGATTGAGAAAAATTGAGCTTTAGAGCTTTTTATTAATATTTTTAAAAATTTTGTTTAAATATGAAAGATATAAAAATGTATTGCATTTGTAAAATGTTTTAAGAGGCATTTGGGAAAAAGCTTAAAAGCTTTTATGCAATATTGTAGTATTTTTAGTACTTTTTTATATTTTACTCCTTAATTACTTTATTTCCACTTTATTGTTTGGTCAAAATGATTTTTTAGCGTTTTTCCAAATTTGCAATTTTTTCCCAATTTAAAGCTTTTATTTTCTTAAAAAGCTCCCACTGTTTAGAGTTGTGCACAAGATTTATCATGAAAAAATAAGTTATTTTTTCAGATTTCTAGTAAATTATTATGATCTTTTCAACAAACACAAAAGAAATTTCGGTTTTTATTAGAGACAAGAAAAAAAGCTCTAAAGCATCTTTAAAAGTTTTATTTGGCAAGTAACAAAGTATGTTTCTTTTTTGAAGTATTATAGTTTTCTTGTTATAGTTTTCAGATTTTATGATTCCTTGAGGAAGTTTTTTTTTGTCTGGGAAAAAATAAAACAAAAGCTAAAATTTAAATTTCAATTTTTGCAATAAATATTTAAAAGCTTTAATAGCAGCAACAACATTGTTTTTCCATTAAAATACAGCAGACATCTTTAAGTGGCTCTTTAGAGTTAAAGCGTGTAAGAGATTGTTTTTATGATGTTTTCTGAAATTTTCAGAGGAAAGAGGAAAACAAATCATTAACACTCTTAAGGGAGGATTTTTCCAACCAACACAGGCAAACAAATATATTTAGAATAAAATGAAGAAGAAGAGGAAACTGATGAAGAAGAGAAAAAATTTATTTGTTTACAGTCAAGTTAAATTGTTTGTTTTTGCCAGGCAATAATGTTTAAACAGGATACACCTGCAAAAGCAATAAAAAGAAACAATGCAAACAGCATTTGGACACACACACACACACATACACTTACTTATACACATAAACAATTTTGCAAGAGACACAACAGTAACAACAAACTCATTTAAATTTATTTGTATAAGCTTTTAACAAAATAATACACACACACAGAGATAAACCACGTGATAGAGAACATGTGAAGAAAAAAATCGTATTCAATACAAAATATTGAAATAATATTCAATTCCTTTAGATTCGAGTAACATGAAATACAAGGAAACATAAAGGAAGTTAGCATAAACACGCGACCTAAACATTTACTTTCATAAAGACTCACACAAACACACACACACAAAAGACTTTTCTTTCTGCCTTTAAACACACATAGACACAAACACACAAAGCCAAAGATTCATTTAAACACTTTTGAAAGGAAATTTCTTTTTTTTTCTTAAATAAAACAAATCAACACAAAACAAGTAAGAATGTTATATTCGGCTTTGCCGAATCTTTTTAAACACTACACCACAAATGCGTGTGAAGTGAAAACATTAAACACTCACACATACCCTCACAGGTGTATACAATATATTGAAGATTTTCTTAAATAAAACACAGGAAAACTTAATGAGTCATTAAATTAGTTATATTTTTGGCTATAACTTTTTTCTACTGAACCGATTTTGATAATTTTTGGAATGATAATGTTGCTACATGTTGCTTAATGTTATGGCAGAATTTCGATTAATAATTGACAATTTTACCACAGTTTTTCCCATGAATATAGAGGCGCCTCAGACACCGCTCTATATCTTTTAATATATTGAATTTATTTTGCTGGTTTTAAATGGGAAACTTCTCAGGTCAATAACAAATACTCAGGCCAAATTTTCTTGAACTCTGTAAATGTGGATGATGCACGCTCACAACCATAGACAGACACTCATAGCTAAATTGCTTAAGATTTTGACTTGTAGCCAGAATATATTATACATAATGGATTCTGAGATGATTCCTTTTTAGCATTACATACGGCATGACAAAGTTAATAATACCTTCATCACCAATTGTAATGGTGAAGGGTATGAAAAGGAGAAGAATAACAAAGAAGGAGAAAAAAAAATAATACAAAGTAAAGAAAGAAAATACGTGCGTCATACGATAAAAAGTATTTAACACGTAAAATCCATATTGTGTGCTAAAAATCGAGAGAAAAGAAAAAAATTTATATCTAAAACGAAAAATCTATCAAAACATGCCATCAAAAGCCTAAAGAAATTTCTAATAAAAACTCATATAAGAATTTTTTGTTTTCTTCTCATAAGGAGTTTTTTCTTCTTCTACACATGACTTGGTTTTCATGTGTATCCTTAAATAGAAAAAAAAATAATAATAATAAAAGGATCACGCAAAATGGCTTTTAAAAGAAAAAAGTAAAGTGAGAAAAAAATCTTAGTCTATAGAATGTAGTATTATAATGTTTATTTAAGCATATAAATGTATAAAAACATTTGTTTATGATTTTTTCTTAACTTCTTAAAAATTAAAAATAAACCCAACAGTTTTGTGGTAAAAATGCATATTTTAAAAAAATAATTCTTTAAAAATATTTCAATAAAGAAATGTAAAAAAAAATCAACATAATAAAAATTAAGAAAATTATTTTGTTTAAACAATTTACCTATATTTTGTTAATAAAATTAACCTTTGAACTCAAATATTTTTTAAAAATAAAAAATTTATAATTAACATTAAAAAAAATATTTTTTGTAAAAAATAAAAAATATATATGATTAAATTACCTTGGATTATAAGCTTTCAATATTATCTAAAATCTGTTTAAATTGTATAATAATTAGATTTTTAATGAATTTTTTAAGCTTTAAAAATATTCTTTTTTTTTTGCTTAAAAAGTCTGATTTTCAAAAATTCTTTAAAAATATTAAGCAAAAGACATTTTTAAACCTCTAAAGAATATTTTAACAATAACATATCTAAAATCAAGAAAATTATTGTTTTAAAATATTTAATTATTTTTTATTTCCTTGAAATAAGCTCTCAAACTTAAAAAAAAAAAATTCAAAATAAAAATTTTATTTATCAAATTTTAAAAAATTAAAAAAATTATTTTTATAAAAAAGTTATAATCATTTTTATGAAAAAAATTAGCTTGTAATATCAGCTTTAATTATTATTTCAAAATTTTAAAATTGAATAAGATTTAGATATTTTACAAAAATTTTTAAAGTTGAAAAATATGATTTTTTTGAATTAAAATTTATAATTTCCAAAATTGTTTTAGAAATACTTAAATGAAAAAATATTTGAAAATATTTTGAAAGCATATAATATATATAATTATATATTATATACATTGTATAATATACCTGACAACAAGAGAAAATTTTAGTTGAAAAAATTCAATCCTATTTTAATAAAATTAACTCTCAAACTTAAAAAATTTTCAAAATTAAAAAATAAAAATTTTTAATTTTTAAAAATATTTTTTGTAGAAATTTCGAAATTATTTTCATTAAAAAGTTAGCTCTAGATATAGACTTTTTATTTCTTTCTTTTTTTAAATTTTATTATATTTAGATTTTTTATGTTTTTTTTTTATTAAAGAGCTAAATTTTTTAGCTTAAAAATAAAATATTTCCTGATAAAAATTTCTAAAATATTTTTATAAAAAATTAGTAAGAAATTTAAGCTTTCAATATTTAATGAAATTTTTTTAAAATCGTAAAATGTTTAGATTTTTTAATGATTTTTTAAACTTGAAAATAAAAATTCTTTAAAAATAAAAAAAAAAATCTTGAACAATTTTTGAAGACATTTTGAAACTACGAAATGGAAGACTTAAAAAATTTATTTATTTAAAAAATTAAATAATATTTGGCATCAAAAATTTAGCCTAAAATTTGCTTATATTTAAAAAATAATAATTTTTGAAATATAAATTTTTTAAAAATTGTTAAAAAATATTTATGATGAAAAAATTTTAAAGATTTTTCTAAAAAATATAGCTTGAGCTATTATTATTATTATTATTATTATTATTATTATTATTATTATTATTATTATTATTATTATTATTATTATTATTATTATTATTATTATTATTGTTATTATTGTTATTATTATTATTATTATTATTATTATTATTATTATTATTATTATTATTATTTAAAAAATTTGAAATTTAACAATATTTGAATTTTTAATAATTTTTTAAACTTTCAAATCATTAAAATTATTGCTAAAAGACTTTATTTGAAAAAAATTATTTAAAATATTTATTAAATGAAATTTCAAAAATTTTAAATACCGTTGTGAAAACAATAAAGTGGAAATTTTGAAAATTTTTAAATTGGCAATTTTAATTTAGAAATGACTCCAAAAGCAGTAACTCGAACATGGACTTGTTTGATTAAAGCAAACATGTTTAATATATTTAAGAAAAAAAAATAACTCTCAAATGTGTTACAATATATTTATTTTGTTTTTATAAAATTTCCCAAAAATGTCCTTTGAAATCATTATGATATCCTGTTTTAAAGTTTTCTTCTATTTAGCATAATTTCTTTTTCTTTCCTCTTTTTATGTTCTAATATTAGTTTTCTTGTTAAAAAACATAATAAAAAAAAACTTTTTCCCTAGAATTTTTTGCATAATTCTTTTTTGTTTCTGTTGTATTTTAAATTTCACTTTAATGTTGGGAATTATGGTTATTTTTATTATAACAACAACGACAAAAACAGCTCCAATGTCAATATTTACTTTACCACAATTACAACATTTACAAAGAAGTATAATAAACATAATCATAAGAACAACAAAAAAAAACAAACTCTTATATTTTTTCAATCTCTTCAATACAAATTCTCTTTCCCTCACACTCACTCTCCTCTTTCATTGTTTATAAAAAAAATGCGAAGGACCATTAAAATATTTGTTGGTAAAATGTAAATCAACCTGTGTAAAATGTAATGACATTCTTTTTGACATTTTTATTTGTTGTTATTGCTTTTACTTTTTTGTTGTTGTTTTTATTGTTTTTGTTTTACTTTTAATATGTTGAAACTCAGTTTTATTCTCTCTCATTCTCTCTTCTGTTGATTTTATTCAAATCTTTAGAGATTTTGCATGTAAATCTTATATAAACTTTATTTTTACGTATTTTTTTAGCGTTTGTATTTTTAGGGGGGATGTGTATGTGAAAGTGTGTGTGTGTGTATTTTTAAGTATATTAAGTAGCTGGAGAAGTTGGCTTAAAGAAAAAAAAATAATATTAAAATTTTAAAAATAAAAAACCATATGCCTTTGGCAGCTGTACAGCATAAATGGTTTTTGATGTCGTTGTGTGTGGTTTTGGTTGCCTCCGCAGACAAAAAAAGGTTGATGATTTTGTTAATGTCAATATTTTGACAATTTAATGAATTCTTAAAATACGGAAAAGTAAAAAAGCTGGAAATGAAAGAAATACTTATGAAACTCATACAAAAAAGTTTTTGTAACATATTTTTTTGTGATATTTTTTATAATAAGAAATATATATTTGTTTTAATAAACATATTTAAATAAAGATGAATACAAAAATTAATATGAAAACATAAGAAACAAAGTTATTTTTATGTGATTTTGCGGAAATTACAAACAGATCAAAAGGTGTCATTAAAATATACAAACAAAAATAAAAAAACAATTTCAAAAAGAAAAATATTAACAAAAAAACATAAGCAAATAAATCCTTTTAATTATAAAATAAAAGAAAACATAAGGAAATATGACCTGACTGTAAAGCACCTTTATAAGGTTCTATCATAAGATCCAATATGGAGCTTATATAAAGTTTCTTGAAATTAAATTTTAGTAAATTTCATTTTCAAGACAGAAGGACGGACATCATTAACCCGAAATCCGATAAAATATTTTAATGGGAAATAAGAGAATAATAAGCTGGACTTTTATTAACTCTGACGGAGTTAGTCATTGGACCAAATTAAATATATAAACGAAATTTTAGCAAGATTGAATTGTTGGTATATCTAAGATGTTATTCCAAAATTTCACATGGTTAACTACCATCCAGACAGAAGGACGGACACCATAAAATCGAAATGCCAACAAATATTTGTATGAAAAGAAATTCGATAATTAGCCAAACATTAATCAAATATGCTAAATTTAAACCTTGGACCAACATAACAAAATATATCATATTTTAGTAAGATTTTATTATATCAACATTAAATATTTTGTTTTAAAATTTATACAATAAAGGAGCCAGACAGAAGGACGGACATTGTTACATCGAAACTTGATTAAAATCATATTTGAAAAAAAGCAAGTGAATTGCCGAACTTCTACCAATTATACTGAAATTAATCTTTGGGCTAAAATAACTAAAAGTACTAAATTTTTGTTTAATAAACTATAACTACTTTTAAAACTTTGTTTGCCAGTATACAGACGGAATGAAGGACATTAGTAAATCGAAATTCGACAAAACATTTCCATAAGGGAAAACCGAAACAGACCGATTATTTATCGATTTAAACAGATATAGACTTGGGACTAAGTTTCTAAATATATCACATGGCATTAAAATAAAATTTTAGCTAAATTAAATATTTTGTTTTAAAATTTAACATGGATATCCTGCATCCAGACAGTAGGACGGACATTATTTAATCGCAGTTTCGCAGAAAAAAACGGATAAGAAAAAAGCGTAGTATTAAAGTGATCGTTAATATTTTCAATAGTTGTATCTCTTGGACCAAACAATATATACATGAATTTAATCAGACTTTATTAAAATATCGTTTACAACTTTATTCATAAGAAAAATAATAAAAGTCAACATCCAGACAGAAAGACGGACATCATTATATCAAAATTTTGCACAATATATTTTAAGTGGCTTAGAGGAATAAAAAGTCAATTATATACCACCTTTACAGTTTTTCATTCTTGAACCAAAACAACTACACATACAATTTATTGATTATTAATTTAAAATTGTGATTACAATTTTATTTCTAAAGTATGTAATAAAAGGCAACTTCCAGACAAAAGGACAGACATCATTAATGTTCAATTAGCCAGAAAATTTGCGTCATGGCTTAAAGTTATTAAAACTGGCTCAATTACCAATTTCATTATTAAGCTTTTTAGATTAAAAACAACTATATATATCAAATTTCAACAATATTTCCTCTTACGTTAGGAAAAAATTTTCCTAAAAATTTGCATTTATAAGCAGGATCCGGACGGAAGGACGGATGTTACTAAAACGAATCGGCAAGAGATCTTTATTTTGTTGTGACAATTTAAGACAGATCCAAGTCTTTAATCTCTAAGAATTGACATATTTAATTATTACCAATAATTTTAACAAATTTTGTTGATTATGTAACTCTTCTTGCAAAATTTTTTTTAACATAGATCACTAGCCTCCAGACAGAAGGACAGATATTATTTAGATGAACAGAAAAGAGATCTTGGTTTTATTATTGCATTGTAAAATCGAAAAGGCACTCTAAATAATGACCAAGACTTAAACTATTTAAAAGTATCAAAGTTCTTTGACTTATGTTTTGATCTTGTAACACGTTTTTTCTATTAAAATTTTTTTGAATATTTAATTTAGAACATAAACCAAATAAAGCATTTTATTTTAGAGCATTTTATCTGCTTATTACTAAAGGAAATATATTATATCGATTTTTGGGTTTTCATAACTTTCCTGTCCCCCAACAAAAAATTGAAAAACTTATATAATTTGTTGCCATTTTTGGGTAATTTCCTGTTTTAATATAAAACAAAAAAGTTTGAGGCCAAGAATGTCAAGAGCAAATAAATTCTGGAAAAAAGTACAAAAATGAAATAAAATACACTGAGCAAAATAATAAATAAAAATATTAATTTTTGAAAAAAAACCTTTAATAAAAACATGTTTGTAAAAAAAATGTTCTGAAATTGAATATTTTTTATTTTTTTTTTTCGGTGTATTTCTTCCCTCCAATCACTTGCACTTTTTTACTGCCAATAATATATTTCTTTTTCGTTTTTTTTTCTCTTTAACAAAATTCAATTCATATCCGTTTCCTTTTTATATACAATTTCTTTGTGTTTAATAAAAATATGAAAAACAAAAATGTGTTTGTTGTTTTATGTAAAATTATTTCTAATACCCCCTTCCCCCCAATGTCCTTACCCACCAACACCCTCCCCCTCCTTAGAATGCCTACCCCAACTTGTTGTGAATTATTGAAAAAAGGAGAAAAAACAACCAAAAGAAATTGTCCTGCTAGAAAAAAATCGTTAATGCTTTTTTGTCACGATATTTTAAGTAAAAAATATGCTTTTTCAGAATTTTTATTATTTTTATACAATTCATGCAAAAACATCAGAAAATATCCTTTTTATAAATTCCTTGCCTTTTCCTTTACAATTTCCAAGGATTGCATGTGTCCCTTAATGCAAAATGGTAAGAATAAGAAAAAGAAAACATTTCTTTTTTCTTAGTTCTAACAAGTCAATTAGTCAGGATTTTGTTAAATAGTTGGAAAAATATGCAAAAATGACTAAAATAGAAGAAAATAATTTAAAAGAAAATGAATCATAAATGTAAAAGTATTTTTAAGGAAATTTCCTGTAAAAAGGAATATTTTAAAAACTAAAAATGTATAAGAAAATGTTAAGCTTTTTTATTAAAGCTTGATAAAATCTATGCTTTTCAAAAAAATTAATCATTCATACGTTCAATTATTTACAATTAATTATTAACTTGAAATTCGGGGCAAAACAAAGGATTTATTTTTAAGCTTTCAAACAAATAAAAAAGCTTTCAAGCTTCAAAAAATTTTTGAAACACTTAAAATTATCATTTCAAACAAAAGCTATTAAACTTCATTTATTTTTATTATATTCTAAAAGCTAACGAAAAGCTTTATACCAAAGCTTTATACCAAACAAAAGCTTTTAAGCTTTAATTTTCAAAATTTTAATTCAATTTCCTAAATAAGTTTAAAGTTTACTTCACTTGGGTAATTAAACAAATGAAAGCTTTTAAGCTTTAAATAAAAGCGTGTAAAGCTTGTAAAGCTTTTATTTATAGATATTTTTTACTTGTAGTATTCCTCTCTCAAACATTTTTTGGTTTAAAATTAAGAAAAAAAACTATGAAATTTATTATTAATTTAATTTAATATTTTTTCTTTAAAAAATAAATTAATAAATTTTAATTTTGCTCTTTTTCTATTTACAGGTATGTAAATTTTATTTTATTCCCATATGACATTTTCAAGTAAGTTAAATATTTTATAGAAATTGTAAAAGAAGAATTATTAAGATTTTATGAAATTCTGTCAAAAATATAGATACTTTTAATAAAATGTGTATCTGATTCGCAGAATCGCTTTTTATCCAACTTTAATGAAAAAGTGATGAAAAATGTAATACTAAGCTTAATAGCTTTAATTATAAGATTTTCTTAATTTTATTTTAGACATTTAAAAACTTTTAATCCGGTTCGTTAGACCACTAATTGATTAAAATAATTTTAATTGAAGTTGTATACATTTGTACGTTTTAGATCTTTTCTCTTTGGATTCGTTTTTTTATTTTTTTAAAGTTTAAAAATAGATAAAATATAGAGATTTAATATCCGGTTCGAAGGACCATTTATAAATTTTAAACTAAAAACTTTGACGTCTTTGTTCTTAGACTTTTTAATCCTTAATGACACATGCAGTTTTTTATTTTAGATCTTCAGTTTGTTTCTTATTTACCCTCGAATTTAGAAACAGTTAAGCTAAGTTTTATCTGGTTCTCAGGACCATTTCTTAGTTGTTCTCACCTGTAAACGAAATAAAAATCACAATTCTAGTTTCTGTACTATAAAGTACTCAAGTTACATGGCTTTCTAAGCTTCCTTCTGGAATCTAATTTAAGTGTTATAAAATTCTAAAAATTTTTCCGAAATATAAATTCTTTTAATCCGGTTCGTAAAACCTTTAATTCATTTTAGTTCTATTGCATTATGATACTTTGTTTTTGTTTATTGAATTTTCTCCTTACACTACTTGTATTTCTAACACTGAAAGATATTTAAGAGTATTAAAATCCAGTTCGAAGGACCATTAATCTTTTGTTGAAACTTTTGTAAAGTTTTGGATTTTTGTTTTTATTATACATTTTTTGTCCTTAAATTACATGTGTTTCTAACACTTGAAAAACTTTAAGAAAATTCAAGGTCGACGGACCTTTACTAAACTGATCTCATATTAGTTAGGAAAATGAAATATTTTTTACCCTCTAATTATCGGACTTAATTTTGCTTATTTTTAATAATTTTTAGAAATTCTAAAAATATTGCGAAAAATGTGTATCCGGTTCACAGGACCACTACGAAATGGTTAATATCATCTAGTAGTTAATTAAAGTTCATTTAAGAAACTCTATTTTATTCCATATTTCTCATAATATTAAGAAGTTCTGGAATTTAAAAACTTATGAAATCATTTTTATCCAGATCGCAGGACCATTTATTTATCTTCCAATTAAATAAATTTGGAAGTGCCTTCATATAAGAGACTCTATTTTATTATTTATCAAGGCTTTGAAAACCTTTGCTTTAGAGATCCCAGTAACTGTCCTTAATGATCCAATGGGAGCTGAAATTATTTATTTTTCTAAAATTGAAATAAAAAATCCAGTTTGAAGGACCATAAAGTTCTTAAGCTTCTAAACACGTTTAAAAATTGTGTATTTATTGGAACTATTATATATACACTTTGATTCTGTCTTATTTTCCCAGGATTATCTGTAAATATAAAAAAGTTTTATTTTTTAAATAATATTTGTTTTGAGGTTATGTTTTCATTAAAAATTAAAACAAGAGCTCTTCATAATTAACACACTTTTTTCAACGAATAAAATTTCTTAAAAAATTATATCAAAATTTCAATATATAATTTTTATTTTATTTAGCTTTAAGCATTTTTCCTATAAAAAAATTTTGCTATAAATTTATTTATAACATATTTTTATATGACCATAAAAAAAAGCAAAAATAAATTTTTATTACCGAAAGTGTTGCTCTTATGATTAATTAGTTTTTCTGGTCTCAAAACCCATAGATGTGTTATATATATAATGATGTTCATGATGATGGTGATGATGATAATGATGATCATTTCATAATTTTTTCCTTGTTTATTTTTATAGTTTTTATTATTGTTGTTGTTGCGGTTTATATTTAACATTTATTGTTTGTGGCAAGTCGTCGTAATCACATCACAAATGTTAAGCTCAAATTATTTGTAGTGCTTTTTTTAAAGCTTTTTTTCTTATTATTCTATTGGGGTTTGTTATTTAATTAAAACATGAAAAAATTTTTATATAAAATTTAAAGAAACTTTATAAAAAAAATTAATACATTTTTTTGGAAATAATGGCAAACTGGTTATAAAAGGGGGCGGATAACAGGGGAAGAGACCGTTATAAGTCTATGATTTTTTTTTATAAAATAATGAGAGATAAACCTAGAGTTTAAAAAATAAATTTATATTAAGGTCAAGAGGTTAGTTTTATAAAAAATTTGATTTTCTTTTAGTTCAAATTACCGAAATTTGTTTCACTTTATTGTCAAGGTCAAGAGGTCAATGTATTATTATGAAAGTGCTTTAAAAATCTTATAAAAATATAAATTTGAATTTTTTAATAATATAAAAATTTAATACGTTTTTTTTGACAATCGAAATTAAAATTTAATTGTGTAATAATAAAAGGTCCTACGAACCGAATAAAGGATCCTACAAACTGGTTGAAATAGTGAAGAAAACAAATTGATTCAAATTTTATGAAACTTGAATCAATTCGTATTTAGAATCAATTGAATAAAATATTTAGAAACTCAATGAAAAATTTAAAATTATGTAAAAATTAATTTTAAAAATGGTCCTACGAACCAGATAAAAAATCTCAAAAAAGGCTATTAGCGTAATAAAAATACTCAGAGATTTTAAACTATAGAGCAAACCATAATGTAGGGTTATATTAATTCAAATTATAGTTCCAATTATATCCATCGCAAACGGCACTCCAATACACAAACTAATTGCTGGAACTGAATGCATTTTTGTCAGATGATTTGTTGCGGTTTTGAGAAGTTTTCAATTTCCATTTCAAAGTCAAAATTGAAAGCTTAAAATTAAATTTTAATTGTTTAATTTTTATAGAGTTCTACGAACCGGATAAAGGGTCCTGCGAGCCGTTTGAAAAGTTTAAAAAATACTTGATTTAAATTTTTAAACCAAGCTACAATATCTGTAACAACCTAAAAAGTTGAATTCAATTTTAATTATCATTTTGTTAAAGTCCTACGAACCGTATGAAGGTATTACGAACCGGATTTAAAATATCAAATAAACGGGATTCTACAACTTTTAACTATAAATATCCAATATCGGAAACAACCTCAAAAGTTGAGTTAAATTTAAATTATCATTTTCATTAGGTCCTACGAACCGGATTATTTCATTACGAACCAGATTTAAAATATTGAATAAATGGGATTCTAAAATTTTTAGTTATAAAACAAAAAATAATACAAAATTTTATTTATTTTATATATGGTTCCGTTTGTAGACTTAATGTTAAACTAAGCTATGCATGTCCATCCGTCTGTGTAACCAGATTGTTTGTTGTTTACCCAAGAAGTTTTCAATTTTAAATTTATAAAGTATGTTTATTAGATAAAATCCTATAGACCGATCTAAAATAACTTAAAGAATTTTTGAAAATTTGAAATTTTTCTTTTCATTTCCTCAAAATCCCTCAGACAAATATTGTAACGTAAATTCCAACACACATGCTAAGTGAAATGTTATATGTATCTGATACGATATTTTTGTATCTGAGCGATGTGTTGTATTTTTCATGCCAAACATTTATGAGGCATGACGTAAATAATTGAACAGAAATACACACACACACAAACTCTTTACACAATTACTCAGCTTTGTCTGTGATTATTGTGTAATTTTATGTGTTTGAGATTTTTGTTTTTTTCTTTTTAGAAAAAAAATAGTAAAATTATTTGTTAGTGTTGATATCGCTTTAATACAAAGCCCAGCCTTAAATGAGAAACATCCATAAACCGGGTTTATTATTTTTAATGAGTTCATGTAATTTGTAGAGATTTAATTGTAAAAAATTTTTGAACAAGCCTTTTGTTGAAAATTATTATCTCTAATTTTAAAAGGGAGTGAAATACAAAAACATTTGAAAATAATTGAATTAAATTGTTAACTTTAACACCCGCACAATTAGTGATTTGTTTTTTGTTCCGAATGTTTTTCAAAATCTATATGTTTGTTTTTATAAACTCCACCATCACAAGTAGTAGAGAGGGCATATTAACTTTGTCATACCGTATGTAACGCAAAGAAGGAATTATCGAAAACCCCATAAAGTATATAAATTCTAATATCAAATCAAAATCTGAGTTAATTTAGTTATGTCCGTGTCTATCCGTCTGTCTGCCTGTCTGTTTGTTGTTGGCAAGCTCACAGCCACATTAATTGTCAAAGCTCAAAGAAATTTATCCTGAGTATTTGTTATAGTCCTCACAAGTTTCCTCTTCAAACCAAAACAATCGGTATATTAAAAGAAAAGTGTCAAAATCGGTTAAGCAGAAAAAAAGTTATAGTCAAAAATATAACTTTATGACTCATTAATATGGGTTTCTCCACAGGAAAAGGTTCCCGGGATTTTCATTTTTGTAAATCCCGAAAAATTTGTATTGGGAATTTTCGGGAAGTAATTTACGTAAAGAAAGTAAATTGCCTCCGTGCGTAACTCCAGAAGGAATCTTCTAAGTATTCAATTCAAATTGAATAATACTTTTAGGCTGATATCTGAGACTGAATTCAACAAATCTATATCGTTATACCAAAAATCATCCAAATCGGATTAACTGTATATTAGTGTGTAAAATAGATCGTAATTTGAAACAAGGTTTTCTGAATATTCCCCTATAGATTTATTTTAGTAGCTCTCATAATTGTTTATAGATCCCACATTAGGTCCCATAATGAAAGAGGGATTAAGCTTTAAACTTGTCTTTAGCATGGAATAATTTCATTCACAATTCAGCGTAAATTTTATCTAATTGTCTTTAATATAATAATTTCATGAATATCGGCTCATAATAGCTCATATATAGTTCCCCACTTTTCCGGAACAGCATTAAATCCGATAAAACTGTTTTATGTTATTTATTGATTAGCATTTCAATGGAAATCGGCTAAAATTGCTTTAAGAATATCAGTTCAAATCCTACTATATCTCTCATTGGAATTTCATGAATATCGAATCATATTTGACCAGATTTTTTCATTATAAAACTATTAAACATGATTTTCTAATTCCGGGGAACAAAAAACCCCGAGAAAAGAGAAGCCCTACACATTAACTGTTACGGTGTTGTATTTGAAAATAACTTTTATATATGGTATACGTCTGTGAGTGTATGTGTGAGTGTGTATGTACGAACATAACGTATTTACTTTACCACACATTTGTGGTGGAGGGTATTGAACATTCGGCATAGCCGAATATAGCATTCTTACGTTTTTTTTTCTTTGTTTAACGGGCCTAAACGAAAAAAAGCCTTCAGGGCATTATTAAAGCTGATTTCAAAATATCTATATTTTTTTGTCAAAAATCGTCTTGTTGTAAAATTTTGTTTTGATTTTATTTCCCCTCATTAATTTTACTTTATTTTATTTTTTGTGGGCTTGTTATTTTGATTCTCTTTGAGATGATTCTAACAAATCAATTCGCAAATTAAACTTTTTGTGATCTTTTGCCGTCACTAACGAATAAAAATATTTTGTAATCATTATAAATATTTTTCAAATTTTTTGTTGTCATTTTGTTTGTTTTATAATTTTTTTTCTTTTTGTTTTCAGACAACAAAAACATCTGTTTTTTATTATCTGAGGAATCGTATTAAAATATTAACATGATTTTGTTTTATTTTGTTTTTGGGGAGTCTCACAAGATAAATGATGTGAAAATGTGTAAAATATTTTAAAAAATATTCATAAACTTAAAAAAGATTATAATTAATGATTAATAAATTTTAACTTTTTAAAAGCTTTAAAAGAGCTTTATTTCATACGTTTCACAGGACCCATAAAATATTCCTTAGAATAATTTATATCCGGTTTGAAGGACCATTTTTCTATGCTGCACCGCCATAGCTGGTTGGAGTATTATTTTTTGGTGATATTTGGAATATCCAGAAAATGTGGTGTTACATCCATTTTTAAGCATCAGTTTCGATTAAAAGATGTTCGTTTGTTCCTCCGTCCGTCTGTCCGTCCGTTCGTCTGTTTGTTTGGCTGTCTTTGTTAACGCTGTGACCACTCTGCAAGTCGCAAGTTTTTGAGATATCTTAATGAAAGTATTTTGACTCAATTGAAATCGCCCTTGTTTGGTCCAATATATCATTTGTATCCCATACAAATGTCCTCCCGGAATGAGGATTTAAGCTCGGAAAAGTTTTAAATATACAACATTTTTAATAAAAATTCTCAAAAGTAAGTCCTATGATATTCTTAAACGATGTAGCAATTTATGTGAGGGTCGGTCTATTACATCTCATAGGTAGCATACAAGTCCTCCTTCCTAATATCAATTTTAGGGTCAGAAATCTCAACTGTAGGTTTGTATTGTTATAGAAATTGTTCAAAAAATTAGATAAAATTTATGTGCGAAATTATACGAGGGTCGGTCCATAATTTCTTCTATCTGCCATATAAACCCCATCATTTTAAAAGGCATAAATATTATTGTCACACAATAATGTTCAGCATACTTAACTAGAAATCGGAAAATCAAATTATACGAGGGTCATTCATTAATTTTGCATAACCACCATTATTAAGCAACATTGTGGTGTAGCGTATGAGATAGTTAGTCTTGACCGACTATGAGTCTTACAGTCTGAAGAATAATTAAAATTTTATATTGCTTGGTCCATAGTCTGAACTTTAGTCTTGTTTATAGTATGAACTGTATTGAGATATAGAGTTTGAACGTAGCATACATTATTACCTGTTGTCTGATCTCAAGTCCAGAATAAGCACTGCACTGTATTCTGAAATACAATCTGTCCTGACTAAAGTCTTAACCAAAACTTGGACTATAGTCTGAACTTCAATTTGGATTATAATCTAAACTATAGTTTTTTGTTATCCCTTAAAGGAAATTCTAATTTTAAGCGGATGTAGCTATTTAGACTAAATTACACTTTATCTTAAAATGACTCATATTTACGACTATTTATCTGGTATATAAAAAGAAATATGTAAAATGTTAAAAATAAAAACAACAACAATTAAATCAATTAAATATTTTGTAATATAAATGCTCATTTACACAAGTACAATGATATATAATTCCATATACAAATATGACTACTTATTATAATTACAAACATTTAAATACAACTTTAATGTAATTTTCCTTATTTTTGCATTATAACCACAGTTTTATGGGACATACATATAAAATTAACATTATTATTATTATTAAATTACTTGTATATCTTCATAAAAATACAATTTTTCCCACATTAAACTATTTTTTTTCTCCAGAAACTTTTATTTAAGTCGTTGGAGCAGCATCATCATAAATTTTAATTATAAACACAATTACAGACAAAAAGAAAAATAATGAATTTTTTTTGGTTGTAGTAAATAAATTGAAAAACATTATTATGAGATATTTATATGCTGATAACTCTATAATTTATTATTATTAGTTACAATCACCTAAACAGGTCAAATCTTGTAAAATGGACAAAAATCTCTTTTTATTTCTTAGAATTCCAATTTTCTTCTTATTTGCCTCCTCTACAAAAATAAAGAATGAAAAAAAAACAGGTTGTATTATTTTAACCTGAACCTTTAAAACACCAAAATACAAAATCCTCTAATCATACAAAAAAATTTAGCTTTTTTTCGCCTCAAACATCCTTAAATGTTTGCAGATTTATATGAATCACAGAAAGAGAGAGACATAGAGAAGAAGAGTTTGTAAGAAATATCAAAAAATGTAAATGCTTGTATATGGCTTTTGGCACTTTTAAGCATGATATCCCATAATACTTTAAACACACATACATATACATACGCTCGCGTATTCACATAAAGCTAAACAAACATATACATAGAAATTCTAATGTAAACTTAAATACTCATACAATTATACGCATACAAACTAGAGGTTATGAAAGAGGCAAACGAAAAGAGTTGCCACGTGAAAATAGAGAAAAAATTACATAAGGAAGATAAAAATCCGGTTCGTAGGACCATTTATTTTACATATACATCACCTTAAAAAAGAGGGTAAAAATAAAGAAAATTCTCTATTCAAAATCTTTAAAAGATTCCGATTCTTATTTCCAATAAAGTGAAAGATAGCGTGTCAAAAATGACTTTTAAAGAAACTTTTAGTTAGATTGTTTTTGAAAGAGAGAAGATAAATATCCGGTTCGTATGACCTTGCCCATTTCCAGAAAACCAAAGTGTAGCGGGTAAAAAATATATTTAATTTCTTATGGATTTTACAACTTAATTGTTTTTTAAAGAATTTGTAATAAGATTGAATTAGATATTGAAATATAGAGTAAGGATAAATATCCGTTTTGTAGGACCAAACTTTCTTAATTGGAAATCAAACACTCAGAAAATTAAGTTATTATTCGGAATAAATCAAAATCCCAAACGTCCCATTAAATCGTTCATAGATCTTTTTACTTTGATCTATGAACGATTTGAAGTAAGGAAGGAAGGGTGTGTAGGACCTAAATTTTCAGAATTAAAAATCATACACACAAACAGAAAAAGAAATAATTATTATGAATTTCATTCTAAATTGCAGTCAGATCCAAAGTGTTCCTTAAAGTCATTTATTAAGAAAATTAGAAAAGGAGAAACCTTTATAATATCTGGTATGTAGGACCAAATTTCCTTAATTAAAATTCAAACCAACAAATAGAGCAATTATTCTGAATTAAATATAAACTTCAATTTAGATCCTTCATATTATTTAAAATCATTTATTAATAAAATGAGAATATAAAAGAAATTAATAATATCCCGTTCGTGGGACCATTTTATTTATCTTCTCTTATCTTCGGTTATAAATATTAATTCAAAATTCATTTAAAAATGAAGGAACTAAAAATAATGAATTTTTTGAATTTTATCAGACTTAAGCTTTAGAACTTTAATATTTACGATATTATTACTATCAGGTTCGTTGGACCATTTCTCTTTTCCAGTTAATTGAAAGAGCAAGACGGTGAAAGCAAATTAATTTTATGTTTAATTTAATATCAGCATTAGAACTTAAATGTAGGACCATTTTTCTTTAATTACAATCTAAGACAAAGAAAGTATTTTTCAATTATTTTAAAGTTTGCAGTCTAATTAAATATATAATTTGGAATTAAATACATTTTAAAGGACTAAATACTAATCTGACTTGTAGGACCGCTTCTCTCTTCAGTTTTCTGTATAGAAATTGAGAGAGATGATCCGGTTCGCAGAACCGTTTCTCTTTAATAAAAATCAAAAAAAGGGAAAGAATGAAGTGCTTTCCAAATTTTGTTATTAAATAAAATTTTAGTCATATTACAAAGAAATATAGAGTCAAAGAAATGTACGGAAAAACCATTTAGACTCCATATCCGCTTCGTAGGACCACAGATTATTTCATTTTTCTTGCAATTAAAGTTGTTGTGAGTAGTTTTCTTTCTTTATATAATTTTTATTATTTCCAAACTAATTTTTCAATTCATCTTAGGTTATATTCCTCTTCTTTTGAGGTTATGGTTACCCTAACGAATTTATAGCATATTTTGCCTCGTACACCTCTCTTAACTTTACCTACAATTACTAAACACAATATTAGATAAACATGTTCATATATGAAAAAAAAAGAAAACCTCAAAAACAAATTCGTATACAATTTAAAGAGGGGTCCGGGGTCCGGATAAAAAAACACTATACATACACTTTTATGTTGTTGTTGTTCGTGTTGTTGCAAAAAGGTCAATCAAGAACATGCATACAACATACTCGACATACATTTTTAACCAAAAAGTTGAAAATGAAAAAAAAACAACATCAACAACAACAACAACAACAACTAACAGCATCCAATTGTATGTTGTTGATGATGTTAAGGTTGTTTGTTGCTAATGTTTAGTTTACCATCCCCCCCTACTCTTCTCTCAAACTCATAACCCCTTTCGCCTTTTGCCTCTTCAGAAAAATAAAAACATTAACAAATGCTGCCTCATCACCATCTCTAACACAGCAACGTCATTATTTGCTCTAAAAATGCAGCAATATTATATGCAATTGCTGCTGCATCATGTTAATCATAATGATGTTTATGGTGATCATCATCATGATTATCATAATCATCATCTGCTGTATTATTAACATTTTATGTTTAATAGAAGAAAAATGAAAGAACATTATACCCACCACATTAAGCACAGTTTTTGTTGTTATTGTTGGTTTTTTTTTTTACATCGCAACATAAGAGGAGTAGAAAGGGAAGAAGGTAGGAGAGGAGATTGGTTAGGGGGAAAACAACAACAACAATAATGTATAAAACATAAATTCTCTACATGATGTTTTTAATGTTTAACAACCATGTAGTGATGATAATAATGCAATTGTTTTTGGTTGTTGTTGTTTTTAACTAAAAAATACAAAATTTTAAATATTAGACAACAAAACATAACCTTAAAAAAATCTAGTGGAAAACATTTATCTGTTTACCGAGAGGAAAAAGAAAATGTGTCAAGTTTTTAATTGAATTGAAAAAAAAAGAAATAAATTTTCAAAAAGATGCTAAAAATTAAAAAAATAGAAAAACCTGGTGAATGGGGCAAAAGACCTTAAGTCCAGTTAGTAACTAAATCTTTTAGATTTTATAGAAAATTTGGTTTTCAGATATTTTATTATTTTTTATTATTAAAAAGTAAGAAATTGAATTTAGTTTTGAACAAATTTCTTTTATTCCAAATTGTTCGAAGTTTAATTAATTTAATGGTCCTACGAGCCGGATAAATTTTTTTAAAAACTATTCTAGATCACTTAACTATATGAAAACATTATGTAAAATGAAAGTTATACATTTGTAACAAATATAGATTAAAAAAACTCAGAAGGTGTCACCATATATAAATTAAGGATTTTCTTACAAAACTTCGGTATATTTTCTTAAACAATTTTCTTAAACACTTGGGATATAAACCTCTAAAAACTGTATCTAATTTGGTTAAAATATATTGCCACAAATTGCATTTATTTGTTTAAACATAATTTTCCATTTAATCTCCAGGCGTTGCCATATTTTTTGCAAAACTTTAATAATATTTTATGTAATTTAAGTATTTTTCCTGAAATAAGTTCCCAATACTTGCAGCTAAATGTCTGTGTAACATTTGTTTAAATTGGTTCTCTTTCTTCCTTCTTCTACTTTTGAAAATAATGGTCCTACGAATTGGATTTAAACATTTCAAAATTAATGATCAAATCAATAAACATAGTGAAGTCATGCAAAGCGGCATCAATTTTAAATACAAAATTGTGAAATTAAATTCATAAGCCAAAACATATTTTTTAAGACTTTTTAATATTCCACTCGTGGTCCTACGAACCGAATTTATAAATCACAAAATGCTTTTTTAAGACAATTTAATGTTTTCGGAAGATGAGGAAAATTCTCTCGCTTTTCTTTTAATAATATAAAATTAAATGGTCCTACGAACCTGACCAAAGTTATGGAAATTATTTAAAAGGTCTAGTGACTTTTTGTTGTTGTTATATTAACCTTTAAGAAAACTAAATCATACTTTTCACCAAATATAGTATTAAGAAATGGTCCTACGAACCGGATAAAAAAGTTCAAGTTTAAAATGAAACTTAAAATTATCATGGACTCATTTAATTTAACAGAAAACGGTTTTGAAGCCATTATAAACTAAAATGCTTTAAGTAAAACTGCTTTTTGTTATACCGAATATTAATTCAACGTTCTACGAAACAGGTTAAAATGGTTTAATTTTAAGGCAAAAATTAGAATATATTAATTTGAGGTCCTACGAAATAAAAGCTTAAATTATGGAGTTATGTTTAGTTTCTAAATATTAGTTTTAAGTTTAGGACCTTTATTGAAATTGGGCTTATATCTTCCTATATCAAATATTTAAAAATAGTCCTTCGAACCGGATTAAACGAGCTTAATTTTTTTGATTTTTTTAACACTTGAGGCCTTCAAAATCTTAAGGAAAATTGGTATATTTTAAAAATTTTTTCGAATTATGATTTTATTTTAAATCATTAAAACTAAGAAATCATCTTAATTTCAAAGACCTTGAAATCTTATCTTTTTATTTTGAACCGATGAAAATGAAAATAAATACAACAAACCAATTAATTCCAACAATTTACAATAAAATATTTCTTGCACATTAATAACAACAACTAATATCAAACGATCCTTATGCCATTCAGCCGATATTTAGAAAAAAAACACATTGAAATTATAAAACAAAAAAATAAAAACTGAAAATAATTTTAAACCAAAACAGCAAAACTGGTTGGTTGTGGGCAAAAATGATGAAAAAGAATTGATATTGAACACAAAGTAGAAAAAAAGAACTGAATTCAAAACCATATATTGAACAATCAACTGTAATGCTAGACACAAATACACACACACATAATCAAACAGCTTTAGCACTAACTGGACGGGACATCAAGACTTCAAACCCATGAATTTTGTAGTAAAAATACTGGCTAACTGACTGCTTGACTGCTTGACTGACTGACGTTTCTGACTCTGACCAAAATGGTTAGTTTACGTTAAAGAGAAGAAGAAGAAGGTTTTAATGGTTACAATGTATTATGAGGATAGAGACGAGGAGGAAAGAGGCGGACTAACAGACCGACATACTGATTTTGTGGCACATTCAATCGACCAAACGATCGAAAAGCTTTAAAAATCAAAAGCAATCAAATTGACAAAACGTCAACGTAATAAAGCGTTGATAAACCACAGAAAAGCAATTGCAAACAATATTAAACTCATCGTTGATGTCGTTGTTGTCGTTGTTGTCGTTGCTGTTCAACGACTACAAAACATCACATAATGTTGCCAGAGATATAACAGCAACAACGACGACTACGACAACAAATTGATTAGCAACACAACTACAACTACAACAATAAGAAAAGACATATAGCAAAACCTAAACATAATGGTTGAGGCAAAACAACAACAACAACAGACAACAAAATGTTTGTTGTAGTGACTTTAAAAATACTTATTCATTGGATTTCTCTGGTCTGCTTTTTTTTCACAATTTTAGCCAAGTTAAGATGAAATATAAATAAAATGCCATGAAATAAATAAACAGCAGCCTCAATGGCACAAAACTATTGATTTCCTTTGGCAAAATGAAAGAAAAGAAAAAAAAACATCACATAACAATTGTTAAAGCTCGAGTCAATGAATAAATGAAGTAGAAATTTTATTTTATGGAAAACAAAACCATTAAATACGAACTGAAAATGAGCTAAAATTATAGGAAAACTATTTTGTCCAAAAAAAAGCTTTAAGCTCTTTCAAAGCTTTAAAGCTCTCTTAAAAATTTTTCTTTGAAAAATCTATAATTAATAAAATTTTAAAGCTTTTAGTAGAACTATTTTCTTTATCTGAGCTTAAAGCTCTTAAATTTCAAGCTTTAAATTCTTTTAAACGTTTTTCTTTAAATTTATTTATTTCAGATTCATAACTTAAACTTCCTTAAACTCTTTTTTATCAGATTTGCTAAATGCAATAAACGTTTTAAGATAATATATAAAAGCTTTTCTAAAGCAAGCAAAGCTTTTTTAAACAAGGTAAGCTTTTATACTTAGAAAGCTTTTCTAACTTTCTATCACACTATTTGAAAAAAATTTCTCTAATTGAGCTTAAATAAAAAAAACTTTATTTTTTCATATTTTAATACTTAAGCTCTTTACTCCTTTTGACGCAGTGAGACTTTTTAAATATTTCTTTTTAAAACTACTTTTACAATTAATTGAAATTCAGGAAAATATTAAGCTAAATTGAAGTTAAATATAAAGAGAGTAGCTTTTTTCAAATATTCGAGAAATTTTAAAGCTCGAAAATTAGATGGAAGAAAAATAAAATTTATTAATAAATATTAAAGATTTTTTCAGAGAAAGTTCTATTTATTGGGGCAAATTATTACAGAGCAAAAACATTTTTTATATAGGAAGAAAGACGAAAACTTTTAAGCTCTTAAGTCTAAAGCTAAAAAAAGCTTTAATTTGAAAAATAATAAAGCTTTAAGTTTAAAAACATTGATATTAAAAAATGGTTTTATTTACCTCTGTTTAGGTTTAGTATATAAATAAAGCTTTTTTCGAAGTAAAGCTTTAAGCTTTCTTGCAATTTTCGGTTTAGAAAAAATATTTAGAATTAAGTTGTAAAAATTTTGTCCAAAATTATTATTTTTTTTTGTTTTTGGAAATTAAATGAAATTTTGTGTTTTTGAGCTAAAAGGAGCTTTAAGCTTTATTATTTAGAAAATAAAAAAGCTTAAAGCTTTAGTATTTTAAAGTGAGAAAAGAACAAAATTTACCTCCTTATTTGGTGTAAAACAGTTTTTGGTCTATAAATTCTTATTTTGTAGCTTTTTTTTATTTTGCAACAAATTACTGCACGTAGTTGTTGGTTTGTTGTTGTTGCTTACAGCAAACCATAAGTTTGTTGCATTTTTTAAGCAATTTATAAGGCCTACACAAACCCACAATTCTGCTATTATTTTTTTATATATTTTTTTTTTCTTTTCTTCGATTGAAGTTTTCTTAACAATTTAACAATAAACGATCTTAAAGCCATAGAGAAATAAATGGCAAAACTACAACAAAAAACTAAATTTTTACAAAGTAATTGTATATTTACAAAGATCGATATTGGATTTTTAGTTATTATTTCTTTTTTATTTTTTGCTTCTTCTCCAGGTATTTGACTTGTTTAGAACCTTTTTGTAAAAATTTCGCCTGTTGGGATATTTTTCCCTTTTAAAGCTTGATTGTGGCAATTTTTTTTCTTAATGTTTTGTAGTTTTATCCTCTGGATTCAAAAATATATATCCACAACTAGGAAACTTTTATTTATATGTTTTAGAGAGTTTAGATGTTTAAGTTTTTTTGTTTCTTTTTTGGTGCAACATTTATGTTGTCCCACCATATTTGGTTTTGGAAAAAAAAGGAACGAAATACCTTTTCCAAACCATAATCTTAAGAAATAAATATTTATACCCTCTACCACTACAGGTGGTGAAGAGGGTGTATTCACTTTTTCATGCCGTGTGTGACACTAAGAAGGAAATATCTTAGACCCCTTCATGTAAACATATTCTTGCATCAGATCAAAATCTGAGTCGATTGTGTGTCTGTCTGTATGCCCGTCTGTCTGTATGTCTGTCTACCAGACTATCTGTTGTCCTAAAAAATTTCCTTTTTAAAAGTAGCGAAATCGGTGTTGTACATTAAAAGATATAGACCGATATCAAAGACAATCTCTGAGTACCAGCAAAATACTTTCGTGAAATTGTCAACTGTAAATCGACCAATATGAATGAAATTTTGCTACAATATTAAGGTATATGTACCTTATAACCAGTCCAAAAATTATAAAAATCGGTTCAGTCTAAAAAAAGGTTATAGGAAAAAAAAATATAACTAATTTTATGACTCATTAAGTTGTATTTAGAAAAAAACTTTAATATATTGTCATCGTCTGTGAGTCTCTGTGTGAGTGTGTATGTATGAAACATAAAATATTTACTTCACAGGAGGGTATTGATGATTCGTTAAAGCCGAATATAACATTCATACCTGTTTGTTTGAACATTGTTGCCCGTTTTAAAGTCTTTTTGTTTAAATGTTTTGAAAAATTACAAAAAAGGGGGAAAATGCAGCAACAAAAAAATGTAAATAACTTAAATACAATTGAATGCGTTAAATAGCGCCTTCAAGTTGTTTGATGTCCAATTTTGGTTAAAGAAAAATTATAGTGTTTTCTTTTTTCAATTTTTTTTCTTTAAAGAAAATTAAGCAGGAAATTGTTAGAAAATAATTTCAAGGAATTTTGCAATTTTTATAAAAACTTACGAAAATGACGAAAAATGTATTTAATTTAGAAAATCCTTAATTCAAGTTTTAAATGTCCTCTAAAAAATCCTTTTAAACAGGAATGATTTTATTTCTTTTAATAATTTCTACAAGATTTTCGTTTAACTGACACTTAACAAATGACAAAAAGACATAAATACAATTTATTTTGATTTTCCTAGAAAAGTTTTATGTTTTTAACAACTGACATTTGACAGTTATAAACAGACAGGAGATATCAACAACAACAACAACAACAACAACAACAAAAAATCACAAGAAATGTTGCGCCTGCGCACATTTTGAAAATGTTTACAAACAAATATATGACATTAAACAGATTTAAATTGAAATCTATAAAAAATGCATAAAATGACCAAATAAAATAAAAATTCGGAAAAAGACTTTTAATTAAAATTAAAAAAAAATAAATTAAAAAAAAATTACTATTAAAGTTCAATTCATAATTTTCTTTATATCTCAGTTAATATCCCTCCGATTTGAAAGATTTTTCTGTCATATATTCTTAAGACTTTATGTTAAATTTCCTATAAAATACATTTTCATTATAGCAAACAATTTTATTTTAAATAATTTTTAATCTTTTAATTAGTTTGTTTCAAAATTTAGAGATTTTTGTAAAAGATCATTTCCAATTATTGCTTTATCTTCGTTAATATCTTACCGATTTTAAAGATTTTGCGCTCTCATATTCTTAAGACTATAGAGAATATTTGCTATAAAAAATATTTTTATTATAGCAATAAATTTATTTTTAAACAATTTTTTTTTCTTTCCAATATTTGCTAGAAATTGGTTAATATCCCTCGAATTTTAAAGATTTTTACCATCACATGTTTTTAAGTCTATAAGGAATATTGAGTATAAAAATCTTTAAATTTTATAACAAAATTAATTTTTAAAGAATTTTTAAAATTTCAATTTTAAAATTTAAAATTTTAAAATTCTCTTCAAAAGAAGTTTTTTGAAAATGTTTGCTATAACTTTGTTAATATCTCTAGGTTTTAAAAGATTTTTGTCTTACATAATCTTAAGATAATAAAAAATATTTGCTATAAAAATCCTTTGATTATTCTTATAAATAAATTTAATTTTTTTTTTTAAATTTTCCATTCAATTAAAATTAAAATTTTTCATTAATTAGCGTTACTTTCTAGTTTTAGCATATAACTTGATTAATATTTCTTAGATCTCAAAGATTTTTGTTTCACATATGCCCAAGAATATAGCAAATGTTTGGCATAGAAAACTTTTCATTATGGTAATAAACTTATTTTTAAATAATTTTTTCAATTTTCAATTAAGAAGTCTACAAAAATATATTAAAAAGCTTGTTACCAATTTTTGCTATAACTTGGTCATGAACCCTCGAAATCCAAAGATTCTTGTCTCACATATTCTTGTTACCATAAGGAATATTTTGTTTTGAAATATTATTAAATTTTTTTAATAAATTGATTTTATGAAATTTTTTTTAATTTAAATTAATTTTAATTTGGAAAAAAATTTCTTTTAAAAAAGTTGATTGACGATATTTGATATAACTTGATTATTATTTCATAGTTATCAAAGATTTTTGGCAGCAGTATTTTTGGTACTACAAGTAATATCTGCTATAATTTTTTTTTTCGTTTTAGTAATAAATTGATTTTTAAAGAATTTTCACATTTTCAATAAAAAAATTCTACAATTTTTATTTGAAAACTGTTAAATTTTATTTTTTACCTTCTACGCTTTGTAACGGTATTATTAATTGCTGTTTTAAGTCAAGACTTAAGGTCATATTCAGATACATTAACTATTTTAAAACCTCTTTTCGCTACCATTCAGCAATGTCTGACCTTCCGTCCGCATGTTTGAAAATCCATTTACACAAACGAAAGTTTTGAAGTTAGAATCTACGAGGTATGATCCAAATTTTGTATATATGTATTTTTTAAAAAACTCTCAATGTTTTTATTTCATTTGAATTTATTTTGTATAATTTTATATAATTTAAAAATCCAAAACATTTTAAATTCAATTAATTTTTTATTACTTGAAATTATTACTCATTTTCAATTAATTTATTAATCATTTTTGACAGCTGTCAAATTTTTTGAATTAATTTCTGTATTAATTTACATTTCCTTATTAATGTTATTTTTTAATATTAATAATTTTAAAATCCACTAAAATTTCATTAAAGCCTAAAAGAACTTAAATATTTTAGCTGTCAAATCAATAAATTGACGTTTAATACTTTTACACTCAGAAAAAAATCTCGCCATAATTTAAAACATTTAAATGAAAAAAGAATTTGCAAGAAAAAAATTCGCCATAGCTGTCAGTGTCATTTTCAGAATCCACATAAATCTTAAAATTTTGACAGAAAACATATCTCCCCTTATTATTTTTTTTAAGAGAGAATTTTTTGTTTACAAAAAAACAAAAAAACACACACACATGTTTAAAAATTTTTATTGTTTACAAAATGAAGACACAAAACTCTTTGATAAATTCATAAACTCTTAAATTAAAGAGTTTATATTCTGTGCCACAAATAAATGCTATAAATGCCTTGTCATTATCATTTGTAATGATCAATCATTTAGTTTTGAAAATGAACAAAAGATTTCAAAAATTTTTTTTCAAAAATTATCTAAACAAAAAATTGTATCTGAATTATTTTTGAAATTCTTTTAAATGATGTTTCTTTTGATTTTGGATAGATTTTTTAACAAATAATCATAAAAATAGATTTATTGTTTTTTGTTGTTGTTGTTAGTACCAATAACAATTGTACAACCCACACACAACAAAAAAGTACCTACAAATTATTTTTTAACAATTGAAAAAACGTACTTTTAAAACACGTTTTGAAATCACAATTGAAAACTTCACTTGTTGTAGGAAAAAAACGGGTTTTAAAAATATAATTATTTTTAAGATACAACAGCAACAACAATAACACAAAGAAAAATAATTAATCAAAATATCATCAAAAATAAATCACCAAAAAACGTTCTCATAGATCTAAAAAAACATTAAAAGTTAAAAAAAACGGTTACGGAAAAATAACTTTAATATAAAAATTCTTGTAATGCCTAGAAAAATTATTCCATTTTTAAAATTTCGGTTATTTGAACTTGCTATAAAATTTTTTATAGCAAGTTACAATCTTAACGTAATCTTTATCAAGGAAAGTTTTTCATGTCTCCATTAATATTTAAAGCTTTAAAATTTATTTAAAAATAAATTTATTGCCATAATAAAAAGATTTTTTATAGCATATATTTTATATTGTCTTAAGATTATATAGGTTAAAAATCTTTGAAATCCAAGGGATATTAAATAAGTTATAACTAAAAATGTGAATAAACTTCAAAAAAAGTAATTATTTTCTTTATTTATTAAGAACAAATTTTAAAAATTATTTACAAATTAATAAATAAATAGAATTTTAGAAAAATTATAGCAAGCATTTTGTATAGTTTGCGGAATATGTGCTATAAAATTTTTTGAAATCTATGAGATATTGACAAAGTTATAGCAAAAATTGGAAATGAAACTGTTTTAAAGAAAAAAAAATTTAAACTAATTTAAATGAAAATTTAAAAATTATTTAAAATTAAATTTTAAACTATAATGAAAAGATATTTTATAGCAAATATTTTACATCATCTTGGAAATATGTGGGACTAAAATCAATCCAATTCGTGTAATATTTATAAGTTATAGCAAAAATTGCCAGTCAACATGTTTCTATGAAAATTTTTCAATTTATTATTCAAAACTTTAAAAATTATTTAAAAATCTATTTATTAAGAAAATTAAACAATTTTTAAAATAGATTATTTTCATGATCTTAAGAATATGAGAGACAAAAATTTTTGAAATCTATGAGATATTTACAGAGTTATAGCAAAAATTGTCATTTTCAAAGAAATTTTGCAGGTTTTAGAATTTATTAATTTTCAATTTAAAAAATTATTTAAAAATCTATTTATTAAACAATTTTAATATATTTTATAGCAAATGTTCATGATAGTCCCAGATATATGTGAGGCAAATATCTTTCAAATCTGTGAGATTTTAACAAAGTTATAGCTGCACTTTGTATTTAGATTATAAAGATTACATGGAAGGAAGGACAGACGTTACTAAATCGTTCCAAAAAGCTCTTTAGAAACAATTTATATTTCTTAAGTTGTACTTAAGTCGAGGCTTTAAATATCATACAAATTTTGGTCCCTTTCTCTTCTAAAAGTTTTAAATTTTTTTGAATTATTATTCTTCAAAAGGAGATATTTAATTGAAAAATTTAACATCTTTCGCAAATAACCTCACCACTTCCTTAACAGAATTTAAGACTTCTTAAGCTGTCAAATACCCTAACTTTCACCCCCCTCCCCCCCAAAAAAAAGGAAAATGATTTATGTTAGATGTCATTAACTAAAACTAAATCTTTCAAATATCCTCCTCAAAACCCCACAAACATTTCTTCAAAAGCTTATTGTTATATATCAGAAAAACGCTCTTTCTATTGCTTTTCTTTAAAAAATAACGCAAAATAAACAAATTATTTTTTTGCTCTCTTTTGTTTTTAACAAAAAAAAAACTAACAACATTAGGCTTGTGAGCTTATGTTTTGACATTTGTTATAGATTACATGGTGTTTTTCTGAAAAAAAACATTTCTTAAAAAAACTGAAACTGAAATAGAGTTTTTTTATTCCGAAAATATATATTTTTCCTAATTTATTTTAATGGGGCTGCAGCCATAGAAAGAAATAAGAAAAATTCTTTATTTCATGGCGGGTTGTGTTTAAAGTGTTTGGTTATTGAGGGAAGAGTATTATGTTGAGACATGTAATTGTAATTCATCATCACGGGGTATGAGTTAAAATATGCTTTTTTTGGGGGGACTACAGTTTCTGACAATACTTTATGCAAAAAAATTAATGATGGCTTTCTCTCATTTAAAAAAAATTAACTAAATGTGAAAAAATCGCTTTAATTGGTCTTGAAGAATTTGAAAGCAAAATGTTTAAAAAAAGCAAAATTTTGAAAAATTAAAAAAAAAATGTTTTTCAAAAAATGTCAGTAATTTAAAAAAGTAAATCTAAAAGGATCTAAAAGGATTTAAATAACTTTAACGTTTTTAAAGCAAAAACAATGTGAAAAAATCGCTTTAATTGGAATTGAAGAATTTTAAAGCAAAATGTTTTAAAAAAGCAAAATTTTTAAAAATTAAAAAATAGTTTTTCAAAAAAAATTTCAGTAATTTAAAAAAGTAAATCTAAAAGGATCTAAAAGGATTTAAATAACTTTAACGTTTTTTTTTACGCCAGAATAAGTCAAAATTTCAAAATAAAAATAATAATTAAAAAAATTTGAAAACATTTTTGAAAATTAGAATCTCTAACCTTTCAAGAATTCGCTTAAAAAATTTAAATTAAATTTTTTTATTTAAAGTTTTCAAAGTGAAAAGAATCCTGGCAAAAATAAGCCAAAAAAAATATATAAAAAAAATATTAAAAAATTGTCAAAATTTTTCAGAAATTTAGAATCCAAATTCTTTATAGTTTTTTGGTTTTAAAATTTAATTAAACTCAATTTCTATTTAACGTTTTTAGATCCAAAACTAAAATTTGTAAAAATATGACAAAATAAATAAAACTTATAAAAAAGTTTTAAAAATTTATTTAAAAGTAATTTTGGAAAATTTTGCAGAAATTTTATCTTCTTTTGATCTTCTCAGAGTAATTTCTTACAGAATTTTATTTAAATTTATTATCATTTAAAGTTTTTAATCCCAAATCAATTTTTTCAAAAAAAAAAATACTTTTAGCAAAAATATGTACAAAAACATTTTTATAAAAATTTTTATGAAATTCTGATTTTTTTACCAAAAATTTAAGCCCAAAATTTCAACTTAATATCTCGACATTTGTCATTTTTATAAACATAAATAAATCAAAGCAAAATATGCTAAAAATAAGCAACATTTTTAAAAATTCTTAAAAAATATAATTTAAAGAAAGTTTTTCAATATTTTTATAATGTTGAAGATATAACATATTGAATATTATTGGAGAGAATTTTCAGTTTAACACCTTTTAAATTCATATTTTTATTAACAAAGATAAAATGATTTATAATTATATTTATGACAAAATTAAGCTAATTTTTAAAAATTCTTAAAAAATAGATTTTATAGAATTTTTTATAAAAATTCTAATGCTTTTGAAAGAAAAGTCTTTGGAAATATATTTAAGAATTTTTTAAAAAATTTTGAGATTTAAGAAATATTTTTTTTAATTTTCAAAAATAAAAATAATAAAAGAAATATTTTCATTTCCAAATTTCTTAATTTTTTTCTTTTTGCCAGTTTTAATTTAATGTTAAAAATAATGATAATATTATTTATATTTTTATGTTTACTAAAACCCATTAAAATGTGTCAAATCTATTTTTTGACACATAACGGCTCATTTAATGTTGAAAGAGAAGCTAACAATTATACCTTAATAAACTCACTCTCTCCCTGCTCCTTCATTGATTTTATAAAAACATTAATATTTTTGTAGTATTTTTTTCTTAAACTAATATTATGCCAATGTTTCTGTTGTCTCCCCTCTCTCTCTTCTCTTTGATTTTAAGTTTACTTAACTACCGTTAGTTTATTATTTCTTTTTTTCGCTTTATTTACTCATAAAACCATTAACAATTGTCAATCGAAGGCAATAAAAATTTATTATTTAGTTTTTATTTTTATTATTTTTTTTTTTGTTTTTGTTTTTCTCCTTTTCTTCCTTTATTGTTCGTAACATTACTTTTGCTCTGTTGATTACTATTTTCGCAATAATCATAAAAATGAAATTATTTGTCAACGCCATAAATTTTCTCTTTTAAATATACAAGAGCAAAAGAGAGAGAGAGTGAGTATTAGAATGCAAGAAAGAGAGAGATGGTTTTATAAAGGACATAAATTATATAACTTTATTGTTTTTTGTTAAAAGAAATCAAAATCTTTATATTCTGAATTGAAATTTAGAAAAATGAGATTTTTATTTTTATTTTCTTATGTCAAAAACATAAGGGAGAGTGTTAGGAGAGGGCTGGATTTAGCTACAAATGTCAGTTATTTATTGCAAGTTATAAATCTAAAAATGCATTAGACATTAACTACTAAACACATGTTAAAATTAACAACCATGTTAAAATTTTCAATAAAAAAAACTAACCTCACATTTTCCTTTTTTTGGGCAATATGACGCCAATGTGCATTAAATTGCAATTTTAGTTTAATTCGAATTATAATCAGGTGTAATTAATGCCAATGTCACATAAAAATTATTAAATACCAAAATATTGTTTTATATAGAAGATGCAACTAGAGGAGGGAGGGAGAGATGGATGTTAATAATAAAATCTATATTTGAGGTTAGATATATTTGAGGTTAGGGTTGAACATTTAATAATTTGTTAAATATTATTTCAAAACAGAAAGGATTCTCTATTTTAGATTGGAGGGGAAAAATAATGTCACATAAAAACTTATTTTCATATTAATAATAATTAAAAAAGACATGTGGTCAAAAAGCCAAATTTTAATAAATTTTATTTAAGTCAAAAATAAAATTTTAAAAATGCATATTTATTTCCAAATTCCAAAAATCAGGAGGAGGAAGAGTGTTATTATTATTTTTTTTTTTGTCCTTAATGCGGGGATTAATTTCAAAAACAACCCCTGTATATTTTCGAAAACTGTCATTTATGAGGTGTCAAAAAATTATAGAATATGTCAGTTCAGCGTGTTGAAATGTTTTTAGGGGTTAGATAATTAACCATTCGATATTTGAAAACATGGCATAAGCAACAAAAGGATTTTCAATTCAAATTTTTTTCCTTTCTATTTTAAATATCATTATTATTGTGTTTATTGTTTTCAAAAGGACAAAAAAAATTCTAAAAAGGATTAGCTGGCAAAGAAGTGGTTTTTCTAATTGACAGCAAGTGTTTGCTAGTTTACAGATTTAAAGGATTAAGACACACAATGACAGATGTTAGAATTTTTATTTCGAAAAACAATACCAAACGAATTCAAAGGATTTTGAAAGACGAAAATGAGCATATTTTTTTATGGGATTTTTAGGTAAAAAGAAGAAAATGTTTAATAATTTAGGATTTTAATCAAATTTCGTTATAAAATTTCTTAAAGGAGTTTCTTTTGAGAAATCTATAAAATTTAATAAAATTTCTTTTTTAAATATTTTTTCTGAATTTTTGAAAAAATTTCTTTAAATTTACTTATTTTTTACATATTTTCATATGTTTTTGTATTTAAAAAGAAACATGTTAAATGAGTTGGGAATTTAATGAAAATTTGGTATAAAATTCCTTAAAGGAGGTTCTTTTGAGAAATCTATAAAATTTAATAAAATTTCTTTTTTAAATATTTTTTAAGAATTTTTGAAAAATTTTCATAAAATTTGCTTATTTTCGGCATATTTTATTATGATTTTAAATGTTAAGGAAAAAAATGCAAATAAAATGCAATTGATTCAAAATTAGGTCTAATTAATCTTCGCAAGGTTGTTTTTTTTAAAGTCATCGAGTTTTTACAAAAATTTCTTTAAAATATAATTTTAACAAATTTTTAAAATTTTCTTAAAAAATTGCTTATTTTCGCATATTTTATTATAAAAATTAAAAGCAGCAAAGTAAGGCAAATGGAGTGCGATTAACTCTATATTTGATCAAATTAATTTTGAAGAGGATTTCTTTTTAAATTCATAGATGTTTTTATAAAAATTTCCGTAAATAATATTTTTTTTAAATTTTGAAAATGTTGCATATTTTTGGCATATTTTAGTATGAATTAAATCACATGCAAAAGTAGAGAAATGAAAGGGTTTTGATTTAAAATTTTGTTCAAATCTTCTTTAAGCGATTATATTTTAAAAATATAGAGTTTTAAGTAAAATTATTTCAAAATATATTTTTGCAAAAAGGAATAAATTTTTTCATAAAAGCGATTTTATACGAATTTTTTAAAAATATGCTTTGTTGGGCATAATTTTTTAAGAAATGTTTTGACTTATAAAAATACTAGGAACGAACATATAAATTTTAAATTCTGGTGTAATATTTTTTGGAATATTAAAAATAATTAAAACAAATAATTAAACCTTAAAATTTTTTTTCATAAAATCGCTTTTTTTACGAATTTTTAAAAATATGTTTTTTGAGCATAATTTGCCATGAAATACTTCTGCTTATTATAATGCTAAAAAATTAGGTGATGACATATAATTTAAGTATAATATTATTTGAGGTATTGTCTTTCTAAAAAAACTACAATTTCTATAAAAATTTCTTTCAGTATATTTTTTTTTTAATTTTTCTAAAATATTTTTTTTAAGTTCAGTTTTTCCTTAAATTTTTGAATTCTTTATTAAATTTCGTTTAACTTAACCTGTTTAATTTTTATTTTTTAAATCATTTAAATGGTAAAAAGCCTTAAAGCTTGTTTTGCCTTGAAACATTTAAAAAAAGAATTTTTTTAAATATAACTATCTGCTGAACACACTTACTGCAGAGCTTTAGGCGATAATTTCTCTCAAGTTATGAAAAAGAAATAAAAAAATTATATAGTTTTTTTCTTTTTTTAATGTCTGACCATTTTATTTTTTCTTCAGCACACAAACTTAATGAAAAATGCCTTATAACTTGCAACAAATTGTGGCAAGTTCTATAAGTGCAGTTTGGATAGTAGTCAAGTTAGGCTGGAGGCCAAAGAGAGAGAACTGTTAAAGAAAAAATAGTTGAAGTTGTAAGAAGAAACTTCTTTTGAATTTTTGTTTAAAGAAATTTATTTTAAATTTGAAATAAAATTTAATAAAATTAAATTTACAAAATTTTTATTAATTTTTCTCTTTATATTTTTTCTCTCTCTCTCTCTTTCCAGGTATGTGATTTTTGCGTTGCTCTTAATATTTAAGCTTAAGTAAGTAAAATGAACTTAATTTATATTTTTTTAGTCTGTATTTTATTTATTTTTGTTGGAAAATTGTCTTTGTATGAGTGTGTGTGTTTTGTTGGTGGATTTAGAAGAAAAATCTTTTTCTCAACTAATTTAAAATGCCCGACACGCATTTTCTTTGAGGCGGCGGCGACGGCCATAAAACCGTGTTGTGTTATGCATTTAAAAGAGTCTTTCTGTAAAAAAGACTCTTTTTTCAGCATAAAATAAAAGTCATGTAATAAAATCAAACTTGACATGACATTTTTTCTCTCCCCTCTTCCCTCCGCTCTCCCTCTCTCTTATGTAAGCTTTTCTTAAATATTAAAAATTAAAAATTTCAGATTTAATTTAAACTTTTAAGGAAAAAAATTTTCTTCATTAAATTATTTTGCAAATCACTTTAACCCTCTTTTTTTCATTTTATTTGTAATTCAATTTATGTAATTTTTGCATTTAAATAACTAAATACGTAGGAATTTTCATTTAAATTCTTTATTATTATTTGTTGTTGCTTTTTTGCCTCTACAAATCAATTGTTATATTTGTTCTCCTTTTGATGTCATTATATAGTAAATTATAGTCATTTTAAATAGCTTGACTATTAATAAAAGTGTTACTCTCTCTTTGGCTGCGCTATAACGTTTCTTTAGCAAATTTAAACAGATTTTCAAATCACCATATCCATATTTCTTATTTTCTATATTGTCTTATATTATGCGCCTTTTAAGCATATAATAGTAGCAACTATTTTTGCTTTTTTTTACAAAAAAAACAGCAAAACGCATAAAGGAAAAAGATTTTTTAAACAGGAAGGAAAAAATATATATAGAAATAAATTATATAATATAATTCACAGGGGATATAACACTATGGGCTTAAAAGGGAGAAAAAATGGTTAAAAATTAAAATTTTTTTCTTTAAAACTTACTCTTCTCTGTTCTCTTTATATTAAAAAATCTGTTAAACTCTTTAAGCGGTGGATCTATTCACGACATTGTTTTCTCTATAAACGTAAATTGATCTCTCTCTATCTCTTTTCCTCCTTTTTATAGTATCGTAAATCTAAAAAAGCTTATATCTTTCTTCTTCACTAAAATTAAATTGGCATCATTGTTTTCCTATTTAAATGCAAGTGAAACTCTCTTAAGTTTCTCTATGATCTTGTTTAAAACCATTTTTATCAATTTCTCTTAAACTCTCTTAACTGCAATGATATTGGCAACATTGATTTGATTTACTGTTTGCTCGCAAGTTTATCACTTTCTTCAGAATCTCACATTTATTTGCTCTCTATATGAAGCCTTCAAACACTATTAACGCTTCTTTGCCTTAAAATAATTAATTTTTCATTGAATTGAATAATTTTTCAGTAAAATTTTCTTATTTATACTTCAGTTTTACTTTATTCGTCATAATGTTATTGACAACATTGTTTTTCTCTTTTCCGGTAATTTAACTCTCTTAAGTTACTCTTTCGAATGATATTTAATAATGTCATTTATACCTTTACTTCTCTCAAAATTTCTATTTTATTATTCTCTTGATAACATGATTGTCTCTTTATACCGAAATTAAGCTTTCTCTTATGTCTCTTCGCTTTTCATCTAAAGTTTTCTCTTTTTACAGTTATTTTGAGTTTTCATTTTCAATAACTTTTTAAAGAAATTTTTAAGATTTATTGATTAAACTTCAGTTTTTACTTCTCATTCACAAATGGATGTACAACTCTCTTAAACTTCTCTTTTGAATTATCTTTAACTACACCAGTTATAATTTTACTTCTTTTAAACTTTATTATTGATTCTCTCCTCATTCAGAACATTAATCTCTCTCGTTAGTCATTTTGGTTTGTGCTCTTCATATTAAATTTTTCTCTTTAAAAAATAGTTTTTTATTTTAAATATTTTAATATTTTAAAATAAATTAATATTTTTTATTAAAATTTCAACATTTTATTAAAATGTTTCTAATTTTACTCTCTCACACTCTAATACTATTAGCAACATTGATTTTTCTCTTTCTCTTCTCTAAAGTTCAACTCTCTCTTTAGTATCTTTTACTTAAAAGCATTAATACCTTTCAATAACTCTTTATCTTACAATTGTGAAGATATCTTGATCACCTTCTTCCTGCCTTACTATTCTCTTTCATTTCTCCCACATCCCCTTTTTTGCTACGCCCTTTATTTGACACCATAAATATAGTTATTTTTTCTTTACATTATTATTTTTTGCAGTTTTTTGTCTTGCACTCTATGGCCGTGTGCTAATGCAATTTTCCACTTTAACTGTCGCCATTTATAAGTGTAGTTTTAATATTATAATTTACAACAAAAACAATTTAAGAAAATTACAAAAAACAAAAAAAAAATGATTTCAATAAAAAATAGCGGAAAAAAGAAATTTTAGTTGAAGAGAAAAATAATAATAAATAATATTATTAAAGAAATTAAGTGTGGAGGAGTTTTGGTTTAAATATGAAAATAATTGAAATGTTTATGGGGTTATAAAAAGGGCTTAAGGAGAAGGATTTAATTAAATAAGCAATTAAGAGAAATTTAATACACATTTTTAGGGCAAATTTTAAGAGAAAATTTCATTCCAATATTTAATAATTTCAAGAGAAGATTTTTCTTTTAATTTTCTATAAAGAAAAGTTTTCTGGTCACTGCAAAAGTTTTCTGTGATTTATGCATAAATTTGTATTCTTTGCTGTACAGCTACATTTTCTATGACCCAATATTTAATATCATATTTTTGGACAATTATTTTTATACTGAAAATAAAAGAAGCAAAATTATTGATTCCTGTCAATTTTTCTTGATTAGAATGATTTAGATTTCAAATATGTTTTTTTTCATTTTTAGTTTCTCTCGTTCTGAACTAAAATACTGAGGGTCATTTGAGAAAATGTTTTTTGGAAAAAAACCTGAAAACTTATCAAACTAACCCATATATGTATAAAAAGGCCTGTCAAATCTATTTAAACAACTGACTATCAAAAAAAGGACTTTTATTCTTGTCATATTGGCTTTTACTACATTTTTTTTTGTTATTGACTTTCCAATGAACATTGGAGAGACTCTTTTGACTGCCGATAATAAACTATGGAATTTTTTCAATTTTTTCCTCTTTTTTTTGTTAAAATGTCTATTAAAAGAAAACTTTGTTGTCGGTTCACGAAGAAAAAAAGTCGAGGAAAATTTTATACAAACTTTCCCAAGCTAAATAATATAATAGAAATCAGTCTTATAGTTTTTGCTGGCCTATAGAGGAACCATAGTTCAAATATTCCATTTACAAGAAATTATTTTTATTATAGTTGTGGTTGTTGTTGTATAAATTTTTATATGCAACAAAGTTCTTATTAGACATTGATATAATCATAGAAAATAAGGAAAGAAATCGAACAATATGTATACATGCATGTGGGTAGATATTCATACTCCAACTTCACCTCCTCCACCACCTCTTGAATATAACCTCCTACCAAAAAGGTGCTTGGTACGCATAGATGTTGTTTTGTGGCTTAAAACATTTGGTATATGAATACGTATAACTACGTATGAAGGAGTATCTAGTGGTTACCAAACAAAAAAAAAAGAAAAGAAAATAAAATAATGTTTATAACTCTTCTTAGGCTAAAGCTGCATGTCATGAGTCTCTTCTAAAAATGTTGTATGTAATTTTAGTTTCTTTTTTCGTTGTTTCTTTTGTATAGAAATACCATAATAATACATTTTTATGTGTGTTCATTTCCAAACTCCTACTCTTTAAAAACAACTCCTTTAAGCGTTATCTTTAACAAAATATATGCTTTATTTTTTTTTTTTTTTGTTGGTGCTTTACAATCCTTAACATGCACGCAATCGCGTTTTTCTCCCTATTTCTTCTAAAATATACATATGTTTTTTTAGACTTTTATTTATACGTTATCGTTTATATATACATATATTTTCATACCTTTATAAAAAAGAAGAAGAAGAATGAGAAAAAAATTAATTGCCTTAAGTTATGTTCTCCTAAACAATAGGTGCTTTACACTAACAACAACAGCAACAAAATCTAATAATTCTCAAATAAATTTTTCGCCTCAAGTTATTTTAGTCAATTCCAAAAGAGCAAAAAAATGTAATTTGAAATTTTAAATTAAAGCTTAAATTAACCAAATTTAAGATTAAGATTAAAAACTAAAAATTTAATATATTTTGTATTCAACTTAAAAAAAAATTAAGTTAAATTGTTTAAAGAAGTCATTTTGACTGGTTTTCAAATTTCAATTAAATAAACCACAAAGGAACAAATTTTAAAGACTATTTTTCTACTTCCTTTTTAACTTGACAAAACTCAACCGATTTTCATAAAATTTCTAAAACTTTGAGAGAACCTTCCAAATTTTAAGAAAATCCTGAAATAATATTATTTCCTTATTTCATAGAATTTTAATGAATTTTTGAAAATCACTCAAAAATATTTTTTAAAAATTCTGAAGACTATTTTTTCAATCACGTTTGTAGGTATTAAAAAGCTTTTTAGTTATTTGAAATTTTTTCTACCATTAAAAAGCTTCACAGATTATCAAAATATCGAAAAATAATTTTAGTTTCTTTAATCATTGAATTTTAAGAAATTTTCGAAAATTTAAAAATTTCTTAAATAAATATTTTTATATTTTTTTCTCAACCACAAATACTATTTTTTAAATGCTAATTAAACAAATAAGAAATCAAAAAGTTTAGAAAAATTTCTTGAACTTCATGGAAGTATACTAAACTATAACAAAATCTAAAAATAATTTTATATTCTTCATTTAAAAATTTTAATGAATTTTTAAAAATCACACAAAAATATTTTTCTTAAATATTGAAGACGACCTTTCCAGCCGCGTTTAGAGATAAATAAAAAGGCTTTAATTTATTTAAAACTTTGTCTACCATCAGAAAACTTAATAGATTATCAAAATATTGAAATAATAATGTTAATTTCTTTAATCATAGAATTTTAAGAATTTTTTGGAATTTTTAAACTTTAAAAAAAAATTATTTTATTGATTTTTTTAAATCACAAAAATCGTTTTTTTCTACATCAATTTATATTTATAAGAAATCAACCAATTTTTATGAAATTTCGTTTGCTTATAGAAAGCCTTCTAAACTATATTAAAATCTAAAAATAGAATTATTTTCTTGATCGCGTTAATTTTAAACAATTTTCAAAAATTACCCAAAATTAATTTTATACAATTTTGAGAATTTTTTTTATCGCATTTAGACATGTTTAAACGTCATTAATTAACTGTAAATTTTTTCGACACTTAAAAAACATTATAAGTAACAGAAATATCGGAATATAATAAACAATTTTGAAACAATGAAATTTCGGAAAATTTTCGAAATATTCAAAAATAATTATATTCATAACTTTATTTTAGCCACAAAGTCATTTTTCCTAACATAATAATATGGAATTTTCTGCAAAATAAACAGTTAGAAAACCTTCTAAATTGTAACTAAATCTTAAAATAGTGTTATTTTCTTAATTTGAATGAATTTTTAAAATCATACAAAATAAAAAATAATTTTATTTTTCCAACCATTTAAAATGAGTTAAAAATTTATTAATTTATTTGCAAATTTGTCTGCCATTAAAAAACAACTTTACAGTTTGTCAAAAAGTGGAAAATGATATTATTTTCTTTAACCATAGAATTTTATGAAATTTTTGTAAATTTTAAAATATTGGAAAATAATTTTATTAATTTTTTACCAGAATGAGCATTTTTCCACCCCTGTTTAAACATATCAAAAGTTAACGAATTTCTATTAAATTTCTCAAATTATTAAAAAATTTTATAGATTAATATAAAATCAAAAATGGCGTTAATTTCTTAATCTTTAAATTTTTAATGAATTTTTAAAAATCTCAAAAACAGAAATTATATGCGATTTTGAAGATGTTTTTTCTATGGTCGTTTTAACCAAACAAAAGTCTAGCAGTTCTTAAAAGAGTTATGGAACTATGATAAAATATTATGAACTATAATAAAATCCAAAAATAATATTTCTTTCTTCAGTCCAAACATTTTAATAAATTTTTAAAAAATTTCACTAAAAATATTTTGATACAATTTTGAAGACCCTTTTTCGTTTCACTTTTGGAGGTGTTAAAAAGATCTTAATTGAATAATATTTCCACATTAAAGGAAATATGTATTATGGAAATATAGGAAAATAATTTTATTTCCTTTAATTATAAAATTTTATGAAATTTTGAAATTTTATAATTAAAAAAAACATATTTCAATTTTTTGTCATAAAGACCTTTTTTATCGCCATTGAAACCCAACAACAACCAAACATTTTCTATAAAATTTTCTGAATGTTGAAAAACCTCATAAACTCTCAGAAAATCACAGAATATTATTAATTTCTTGATCTGAATAATTTTAATGAATTTTTAAAAAACATAAAATTTTTTTCATATAATTTACAAGACTATTTTTTAAAGGTAATAATTTTTCCATCCCTGTTGGCATTAATAGTTATAATTTTTATAAATTCCTTTTAATTTAAACCTTAATTTATCTCATTTATTTCCTCTGGATTTTTTCCAATTTTTATACTTTTATTTTATCCCTTTTCAAATAATAGCGATTATTTAGCACAGGTTAATTGCATTAAATTAATTATTTATTTTAGTCATTAATAAGCAAAGTAAACAAAACAACTTAAATTCATTTATTCATTCATGCATGTGTTGTGTTCTTTTTAGAAGGAAATGAAAACCTTACAAAAACAACAACAACTAAAACACACAAATAAATTTACATGGTCTTCAAGGAGAAGAAAAAGAATTCACAAGATTTTGTGGCAAGAAAAAGTATCATGTAGCAAAAAACAAGAAAAGAAAACAAAACAACAAGATAACTCTTTTTTTTTTATACTTAAACAAAAATAAACAGTTTGTTGTTATTTTTTGGGGGGACAAAAAACAACAACAACCTCACAACATGTGTTAAAGGAAATAAAAACAAAAAAATTAAGTTCTCTTAACAAAAATTGCGTGCAAGAGACAATTCCTTGGGAGCCAAGAAAAATAAACATAACAAAACAAAGTAACTGTGCTTGTGTTTGTATGTGTAAGAATTTGTGTAGGAGCTTAGAGGGTCTATGTGTTTGTGTGTTTTTATTTTTGGTGAAGAGAAGAATTTCAAGTGGGCTGCACTGTTTTTTTTTTCTGTTTCTTGTATTTGTAAACAGAGTAATTAAAGTTTTTTATTCTTTTAAATTAAAATTAAGTTAAATATAATTCTCTTTTATTAAGCAACTAACTTTTACCCGGTTCGCTTTGTTGCACAAAAATTTATCTCAGTCAAAGAAACTTCTCAAATCAGGACATGTATTGAAAAATTTTTCATGTAACGGACATTTTGTCAAATCCCCCTTATTCTGTTCGTTCTAAAATTTTATTTTTTAATTGCATTGCATGGGGGGCTCCACCTTCCTTTTATCCTAATCGTCCTATATTTGATCCAGTAAAACTGTTTCCTTGAGAAAGTTTTTGGCACCAAATTTGAGAACTCACGCTGTTACAGTTCTTTATCGCTGCTTTGCCAACAAAACAAATCCTTGAGAAAAAGATTGGGACCTAATTATCGCTGCTTCAGTTCTTTAAGTATTCGTTAATAAATTTGTCCTTCACTTTGTCCTGTAAAAGTAATTGGGACGAAAACCTAGGACTCTTGCTGTTATAGTTCTCTACATATTCGATAATCAATATATGCGTTTTACGGAAGGTACCCCTACCCCTGGTCCTATCCACCCTACATTTTGCACATTAAGTTTTTAAAAAGTGGAAAGGTGTTATCCCCCCGGGATCATTCTGTGAGAATTTCAGCAAAATCGTTCGCAAACAAACACAGATTCAACAAAGCAAAAGATTTATTGCAAGTTGTTTTTGTTGTTGTTTTTTTTAGGTTAAATGTTTACTTTTGTTGTTGTACTTTTGTTTTCATATTTGTTGTGTTAAATATAAATTAAAGTATTTATTTGCGTGCTCTTGTGGCACGCACATGCCGACAGAGATTTTGTTTGTGTATTTTTTTTTTGTTTTTGCAACTCCCCAATTGTTTGTATGCAGCACGTTGTTTTGTCATTTATTTGTGACGAAATAAAAATATTAGTGATTTTTTTGAAAATTGAAAAAATATTGAATTATTTTGATAAAAAAAATCCCTTAATTAAATAAATTAAATATTTTGTTTTTTGAAATCCCATAAAGCAGACAAAAATTGTTGTCTTAACAAGTTTTTTGAGTGGGTGTTGCATACATGAATTTTTATTTAACAACATAAGACTTTGCCTTAACATTCTTCTTCTTCTTCTTGTTGCTGGTGTTCTTAAGCTTGAATTTTTTTTCGTGAAAACATCTTTTAGTTTCTTGTTTTTCTTGTAATTTCGTTAATTCTTTGTTGGTTTTTCTTTCATAAAACATTTTATGCGTAGGTGTTTGCAGCTAAATCGTTGCAACATGCATGTGGGTATGTTGTCAAGGATCGTTGTTTGCTCTTTATAATATTGCGTGCTGATCTTTAAAGTTTTTTTCTTTGCTTTGTGTAGACTCTTTTTAATTAAGCGAATGGAAACATTTGTAGCTGATTTTAGAAATGTTAACTTTTTTTAAAGCCAGAAAATCTAAAAGGAATAAATTTGTTTTTTTCTTCCTTTTTAACTTAAATGATTTATAATGACGTTTTTTTTTAGTTTTTTAATGAAATGATTTATATTTAAAGTGTTTTGGTTTTTTAGTTTAGAAAAACATTCTTCATGATCTGTGATGAGAAAATAATAAGAAAAATTCAGGAAAATTCTTCAAACATGAATTTGTATTAAATTTAAAAATACTAGAAAATCTAAAAAAGGAGAATTTTTCTAAAAGATTGAGAAACTTTAGTAAACTGATTTTTTAAATTTAAAAATATTTTTTTTAATTTTCTATTTTACTTTTTTGATAACTTAATTAGCAAAATTAATTGTTGAAACCCTTTTCAAAACCTCTTAAAAATTAAGTTATTTTTTTAAATTTTGTCTAGCATTATTTTCTCTAAAAATAGAAGAAATAACCACTATTCTGAATATTTCAAGAATTTTTGAAAATGAAAAATATTATTTTCTTAAGCTCAGAAAAATGATCTCTTTTCAAGGTTAACTAAGTCAATGATAAATAAAAAAATAGTTGAAATTATTTCAAATAATATCGAACATCTTAGTTCACAATTAAATCCACAAATAATGTTATCTTCCTGATTTTAAAAATTTTTAAAAATTTTTAAAAATGTTAACATATTTTTTCTCAAGCCAAAAAATGGTAATATTTTCTCTGGTCTCTTAAGATAAAGAAAACCCAATAAAACTATTTAAATTTTCTTCAAAATATTAAAAAACTTGTTAAATTATAAGAAAATTTAAAAATAATAATATTTCCCCGATTGTAAAAATTTTAGTAAATTTTTTAAAATGTATAATTATTGTAACTCAAAGAAAAGAAGTAGTAAATTTCCATATCCTTTTACATATGTAAGAAAGCAACAATTTTGCTTCAAATTTTTACTGTTATTAAAAGGGATTATGCACGTTAAGAAAATCTATGAATAATTTTAATTTTTCAATTCTGAACATTTTCAGAAATTTTTGAAATTTTAAAATAGAAATTCTTTAAGCGAAAAAAAGTAATTATATTGTGTACTTTCTAAAACATGTTAACAGCAAGTAATTGATTTGAAACTTGGATAGTTGTTAGAGGACTTATTAAGGTTTGATAAATTTTTAAAAATATTTTGTTCTTCTGATTTTGAAAATTTTTAAGAATTTTAAAAAATTAAAATTATAGTTCTTCAAGCGAAAAAAGGTGCTTTTTGAAAATTATGCAAATTTTTTAAAATATTCCTTCCAATAACTTAAATATCTTTTTTATAATAAAAAAACATTTTTTAGTTTTTTAAAATCCAGAAATAACATTATTTTCTGTAAATCCTAAATTTTTGGAATTTTTAAATATTGAAATTAAATTTAAAAATGTCCTCCATAAAGATCAATTTATTTTGAAAAATTATTAGACATTTTTCTTAGTATTTTTCCCCATTAATTTTCCTTTTTTATTGCTTAACACTTTGTTAAGAAAAATATCGCTTTTTTATTTTATCGTTAAAGCTTTAAAGTTTATCTGATTTGATGTCATTCTTGGTGACTGCAATGTATATTTAATATGCCACATTAGCAATACAATTAAAATCATTATAATTATCTTTCATATCTTCGTTCTCTTTTACCTTGTCCTTTAAAGCTAGTTTTTTTCTGCTTCTTCTTCTTCTTCTTCTTTTTAGCCAAGTTAATGGCATTTTAAAGACTTTTAATAAGACAGAGTTAAAGTTAACATTATAAAGAGGAGAAGGGAAGTGGAAAGAAGAAAAAAAACAGCAAAGTAATCGTCTGTTTTCTACTTATGGTCTGTAGTATAATGATGGACATAAACTATGTAACTTTACGCCTGATTTCTATATGATATTTATGGGGAAGGGAAAAGAGATGAGACAATTATATATCCTTATCATCATAGGCCTCGAACATTTTTGTTCTCTTAATATTTACTCATGTTAACAAGTGCTATGACAAGATATTTTTCTTTAGAAGAATTTTTTTCCGTAAAAAAATATCTTTTTTTTTTCTTTTTTGGAAAAACTACTGTTGTTCTTGTAAGCAATATTGTGTCATAAAAATCAATTATTATTAGGAGTTTAAGTCTTATATGAACGTTCGTTTATATTATGAAATTTTCTTAAGAAAGAACAAAAGACAATTTAAGGTGTCTCTAGACGATGTTGTGAAACTCTCAGAAGCATCTCAGAATGTCTATGTTTGAGTTGATTGTTTGTTTGTTTGTTTGTTTGTTTGTTTGGTTGTTTTAATACCCAAACAAATGACATTATGTCAATAATTTATTTATTTATTGTTGTTGCATCGTTATGTCCTTTATGGTGTAGAACATCAGCTTCAGTACCTTCAGAAAAAAACACAACAAGCTGCAACAGCAGCATCACAATCACAAACGTAATCAAAATCGATTTGTTATATAGAAATTCTTTACCATTTATTTTATTTTTGTTGTTTTAGCGGCACGTAGCAAATATTTTCTTCATGTTGTTTCTTATGCTGTTTTCTATAGATCTATTGTTGTACCTTTTCCTTAAGATATATGTATATACCTTCATTTATTTCTCCTTATACATATATATATCCATCCATATGTATATGACACATGTTCCATAACAATTGTACATGTGTAATGGCATGTTGTTGTAGTCGTCTCTGGAGTGTTGCCTAGAATATATATATATTTTTTATTCGGATCTTATTTTCAGATTTTCTTAACCTTTTTGTTTTCTTGATTTGGTAGCAAAAATAAATTTCAATTTTTTTTTCCTTTTCTGTTTTGAGATTGTTACTTAACAATTTGTTAAAATGACGCTTATTTTGTTGCAGCTGGAATTATCAGCAACAGCAACAGCAACAAAAATAAAAATTCTTTGTAAAAAAACAATGACAATTTGTTAACTTGATTGTTTACAATACATCAAATGAACTGTCATTTTCCTGTTAAACATTTTTTTCTAAAATAAAATTTAAGGAGAGATCTTTTCAAAAAAACCTGTAATTGATTTCTGTAATTAATAAAAAACCAACAACAAATCAATTTTTTTTAAATAAAAATCGAATAAATCATAAAGAATTTATAAAAAGATGCCACGAACATAAATTCAAAGTTTAAAGCAAAAAACTAAAATTTTTCAAAAAGAAAATTCTTCAAATTTAAACGATCTTTTTTCTTAAATTTAAAAAACCTTTAAACGTTTAAAAAATCAACAAATAAATTTTTTTTCTTTTAAAGAGAAAATTTTCATAAATTTTTGAAATTTTAAAATTTTTGACTTAAAAATATTTTTTACTTTCAAAAGGACTTTTTTGTCAAGGCTTCATAATTACATTAAAATGTTAAGGATTTTTTAAAAATTATTCCTTTTAAAGAAAACCTCATGGGCTTTAAAAAAATCTCAAAATACTGTCTTATTTTGAAAGTACTGAATTTTCAGAAATTTTTGAAAATTCAATATTTAAATATTTTGCTTTAAAGGAAAAAATTTTTGATCCCTTTCTAATGACAGTAAAAAATCTAAGATATTTTTTCCTAAAATTTATTTAAAGAAAAATTTATAAGCTTTCAGTTAGACTTAAAATTATATTCCAGTTTAAATTTTCTGAATTTTCAGAAATTTTTTAAATATTCAATATTAAAATTTCGTTTCAAAAAAAATACTTATTTTTGATTCCTTTCAAACGGCATAAAAAGATGTAATATTTTTTCTGGAATCTATTTTCTTAGAAGAAAACATTTTAAGCTTTAATTCAGACCTAAAATTATATTCCTGGTTCAATTCTCTGAATTTTCCGAAAATTTTAAAAATTCAATTTAAAAAAAATATATTAAATAGACTTTCTTCTTGAAACCTTTCTAATGGCATACAAATTGAGGAATTATATTCGAAATTTATTTTTTTTAAACAAAAGCTTTAAAAGCTTTATGTCGGACTTGAATTGCGTTCTTTTTTCAAATCCCTGAATTTGGAGAATTTTTTTTAACTATCAAACTTCGAAATTTTTTTGCCTTGAAGTAGGACTCATTCTCAATGCCTTCGTAATTAGATACAAAATTCAAGGATTTTTTGGACATTAAATTCTGAATAAGAAATGCTTATGAGCTTTAAGAACATATAGAATTTTTATCTTATTTTCAACTCCTTGAATTTTAAAAATTTTTTAAAAAATTAAAAATCAAATCATTTTGGTTTGAAAAAGGACACTTTTTTCTAGAGCTAAAAAACTATACAATAAACTAAGTGATTATTCTGAAATTTACTACAGAATACAAGAACCCCATGGACTTTATTAAAAACGAAAAATTTTGCTTTTGTATCATGTTCTGGAATTTTGAAATTTTTTTGAAAATTTTAAATTTTTGTTTTATAACTTTTTGTAATAATTTCCTACAAAATTCCCTATAAAAATGGAAAACCTCCATAAAAAACCTAAAACGAAAATAAAAAAATTGCATCAAATGACAATCACTTAAATTAACAAAAGAAAATGAGTATAAAAGCAACAACAACAACAAAAAAGAATAAATTCTCTATTCTATAAAATCAGATAAAACTATCAAACCCGGTTGACTAAATAAGTAAGCAAAACGAATTCCTTTTTTCTTCTAAATTTCTAATACAAATACAGACACACACAACACACACATGTATACACATAAACCAATAACACATGGTAAAAGATACTTAATATAAGATATGAGAAATCTCTTAACAACATTTGAAAGAAAAAAAGGCCATATAAATGTTAGACTGAACTGGACTTTAGATGAAGAAGAAGAAACATCTTTGGTGTTCTTGTGGATTTAAAGCATAAAAGTTTAGTGAGAAAAAATGCTTTTGGTCTCAAGATTTTCTTGTATGTATTCTCGTTTATGGTTATAATGCAAGATATAGAAAATGATGGACTGACTGAATGACTAGAGTCATAGAGAAATTGAATTTTCTTTTCCCATTTTTATTTTTCTTAGATTGTTGGAGAGAAAAGAAAAATATTTAATACAAAATAATCTTTATGGAGTTTTTCTTTTTTTTGAGAAAGAAAGAAGAAGAAACAAAAATACCTTGTTTGGGGGGAGAAAATTTTTTAAGGAAATAAGAAATTGTTGAAGAGGAAAAAAATAATAATAAAACAGTAAAAGGTTTAAAAAAGGGACTATTTTGAAAATGATAAAAAAGATTAAGGTTTTTTAATTTTAAGAATTTTAATAAATTATTTTTTTAATTCTCAGATTAATTTCAAAATTAAAAAAAAAAAACAAGTTTTTGTTTTAAAATTTTTTTGGAAAATTTTAATAAATTTAAATAATTAAAAAAATATCAGATCAAGCGAAAGAAACAATTATTATTTGTTCGTAACTTTAATTATTTCTAACTGATTTTAGCGATTTTTTAAATTTTGTTAATTTTGAAAAATGAAAGTGTGTTTTGTCTAAAATTTTATAAATTTGAATAAATTTAAACAAAATTAAAAAATTCCTTAGATCCCCTAAAAGAAAACTTTTTTGTTTATTTTTGAACGAAATTTCATAAATGTTCATTTAAGCGTTTATTTTTAGCGATTTTTTAAATGTTGTTCAAACTTTGTAAAACTTTTCGTAAAATGAAATTTTAAGATTTTGTTTGTTTTCTATAAAATTTATACAGTTTTAAAAATTTTTAGCAAATTCTTTGAAATTCCATCAAATTTTTATTAACGTTTATTTTTAGCGATTTTAAACATTTTTCCTATGGTTGCATTATTTTCCATAAAATTACTTTCAAAGGGTAGATATTTTTTATAACTTCAATAATTTTCAAAAATTTCTTTTTAATTATTCAACGAACATCTTTTGCTATAGCTTACCAAAATTTCATCAAATTTTCATCAAGCGTTTATTTTTAGCGATTTTTTTAATTTTGTCTATTTTTAAATTTTTAATGAATTGAAATGTAAAGGTTTTGGCTATTTTTTTATAATTTGAAAATGTTTAATATATTTCCGAATTTCTTCAATAGTTTATAGGAAAACATCTAAAGCTAAAATTCACCAAAATTTTATCAAGTTTGCTTTAAGCGTATATTTTTAGCGATTTTTTAATATTATATAAAATGTTGTTTTGAGAAAAATAATTATAATTTCTAAAACTTGAAGTTTTTTTGGAAAAATTCTCCCCAAATTAAAGATTTTAAGTTATTTGAGTTATTTTAGGTTCAATGTATTTGTAGTTCAATTTAATTTAAGCCGCTTATTTAAGCGATTTTCTTTTTAAGAAAAGACATTTTTAACCAAAAATTTTGTATTGTTGATTTTTCTGAAAAAATTTTGAATTTGAAACATTCGTTAAGAATTAAAAAAACACAGTTGGAATTATTTGTTAATACATTTTGTTAAATTAACGTTAGCAGTTAATTTTAAGCGATTTTTTATATTTTAGGAAGTTTTTTTATACCAAAAATTTAGTGTTGTTAAATTTTCTGAATAACTAAACTATTTCTGAAAAATTTTGAAAAATTCTTCTGAATTTAAAAGGAAATACTTTAGTTTAATTGTAGTATAATTTTTGTTAAAAATTTTTAAGCGGTTTATTTTTAGCGATTTTTTGAAAACCTTAAAATAACGTATTTATTTTCGGAGATTATTTTATTTTTATTTTTTTTTTAATTTTTGAAAATTCGTTTACTAAATAAAAGAATGCAATTTTATATATTTTCTTAAAGAAATGTTAACATTCTTCCTTTAAGCGTTTATTTTTAGCGATTTTTTCAAATATTAAAGTTTTTTTGTTCAAAAATAAATTTAGAGATTTTAAAAATTTGTTTATAACTTTCAATTTTTCAATATTTTTGAACAATTATTTCAGTTTGTTAAAAAGTAGATTTTCAGTTATCTAGAAAGAAAATATTTTTTAAAATTCTATTAAACCCTTAATTTTAGAAAATTTTTCAAAAATAAAATTAAATTTAAAATTTTTCATTTTCTTTTGTAAAAAATATGGATTTTTTATTTTATTTATAAATTGAGAGTTTTTTCATATTTTTAAAAATTGTATTTCAGTTACTAAAAGAAAACATTTTCAGTTATCTTGGAAGAAAAAATTTTTTAACTTTAGTTAAATTTTCGAATTTTGGCGATTTTTTGAAAATTATTTTTATTTCATATATATTTTTTTGAGGACAAAAATGAGGATTTTTTGTTGTTTAAAATTTCTTGAAAATGTTAGATATTTTTTTAAAACTGTAAACAGTATTTGTAAGAAAATCCCTTTAAAAACTTTTTCCATTTCTCTTGAATTTGAATTTTTCACAATTTTTCAAACTTTGTTAATTTTTTGGAGTTTTCACTGTAACTTTTTATTTTCTTTATCAAACTCACACACAATTTATCCCAAACATTTAGATATTTTTTTGCTTAATAAATTGGTTAAGGAAAAAAATGTTAAAGTCCATACAAAGCTTTTCTTTTATTTTCTGAAAAAAGGTTTCATACATTGTGGCCACGAATATGTATGTATATATTTTATATGGTTATATGGACATGATTCTTTATAGTATTTTTTGGTATTTTCCTAGATAATGATTAAAATAATGAAGTTTGATATAAAATTGAAGTTGAAGAGAATACAATGCATATTTAGATAATGATGCCTAGATAGCTTTAAAGCTCTAACAACTCTTTTGGTTAAACTTAAATGATGAGTTTCAAAAGGTCAATAGAAATTTTTTTATAAGGACATAAAGAAAAATGATTATAAATTAAAGATTATAAAAAATGATATTAAAAAATAAACTTTAGTTGGAAATAAAAATTTCTTAACAGGAAAAAAGCTTATCTTAATCAAATTAAGTTTTCCCCTTATTTTAGTTTTTTTTTTTTGTTTTAAAACTTTTTTTGAAAAAAATTTTTGTTGCCAAAAAAAAAATCTAATTTGCAACTTTTCTATTTTGTATCTCTTTACAGGTATGTAAACTTTTTTTACCAACAACAATTCCAACAAATTGATGACAAACAAACATTCAAACAGCAAAAATTACCAGGAGTGTAATGCTGGGGAAAGTTGAAGCATAATGACATGAAATGGAATGAATTGAAAAGTTTGTAAAAGAAAAAAGTTTCTCAGTGTTTTGTTGTTGTTGCTTTGTTGAAATTAAAGCTTGACAAAATTTCAATAGAATTAACAAATATTCTACATATGTTTACATAACATCAACAAAAAAAAACAATAACACAAAAAAATTTTTACATCACCAAAACAAAGAGGAGAATATGAGATTTTAATGTGGTTTTTCAAATATTTTATTTCTCTCAGTGCAATTTTCAACCAGCATTTTTTAATAAAATTAATGTTTTTAAAATATGAATAAAAGCAAAAAAAGCTTTTGATGCCATTTTTTAGAAATGAAATAAAAAATTTTATTCATATTTTTTGCTCCGAAAATATTTCATTAAAAATATTTCAAGGGTTTAGATTAGAAAAATGTAACACATACACGTTTTTTAGAAATAATTTAATTAAATTTTGTTGTGAAACTGAAATGATATTTTAAAAGAAAAAATAACTTAAAAAAGGACATGAAATAAAATTAGTCTCTTTAACCAAAACTTAGTTTTTAATTAAGTTAAAAATCACAATTTTTAGAAAACAAGAAATTAAATAATTTTTAATAAATAATTTTAAAGAATAAATTTGAGCCGAAATGTTGGAAAAATTATTTAATAAAAAAAAACTTTCATTAAAGCGTCATCTAGGGCTTCAAAAAGCTTTTGATTTGTATGAAATTCACCTCAATAATAGAATACATACTAAATAATATAAAATTTGAAAAATTTTTTTAATTTTCTTATAATCACGATTTTTAACGAATTTTTCAAAATAGTGAAAATATTCAATTTAAATGTACTTTCATTAAAGTGCCATTTAGGGATTTTAAAAATCTACCAAATTTTATGAAATTCACCACAATGATAGAATACTCTATAAGTAATAAGAAATCGTAAAAATCTCGTTAATTTCTAAAATCACGATTTTTAAAGAATTTTAAATATGGACAAAATTTTGAAAAAAGAAAATTTAAAAATTAAAATGCCAAAAAGGTGACTGTGATTTCTTACTTGAAAAACCCACCACTTTAATGAAATTCACCTCTATAGTAGAACATATTCTGATATATAAAAAAACATAAAAGAATTTCTCAGTTTAATATATTAACGATTTTAAAGAATTTTTGAAACTAAAACAAATCTATAATAATTTTGAAAATTACAGCATTCAAAATTTCGCATGCTGGCCGCTATTTTCGGTTTTTAAAATCCACCAATATTTTTAAAATTCACCACAGTGATGGATCACGTATCAACAGATACAAAATAAAAAACATTTACTAATTTTGTTAAACCCACGATTTTGAATGAATTTTTGAACACAGCTCTTTTCATTCCCCAGCCCTGTGTACAAAATCCTATATTATTATATAAAATTTGGATATATAATGAACAAGATATTGAATTTTATAAAAGTCTTTTATTAAGCTCTATTTTATTTATTAATATTTTTTAAGAATGTTTAAGCGTGAAAATAATTCTAAGGGAATTTAAATACATTTAAAAAAATATAATATCTTTCATTGCCCATCCCTGTATAAAAAATTCTATCTATTAATATCGAATTTGTTGAAATAATAAAAATGATACCAATTCTTCCAGAAATTCTTAATTTCCTTTTCCTATTACGATTTTTAACAAATTTTTAAAATCAATAAAAGTTTTTTGGAATGTAAATAAATAACATTTTTAAATTGAAAAGATTTCATTTCCCAGCCCTGGGCACAAAATTGTAGATAATTATATATAATTTGGTAAAATAATAAACAAAACATCAAATTTAAAAAAGATCTTAAATTTAAGTCTTTTTCTCTTTATTACGATTTTTACGAATTTTTTAAAACAATAACATTTTTTTTAAATTCAATTGTTTACTTTCAATCTGGGATTTTCGCCATTTTTATTAAAAAAAAAGAAACATTTTCCTGTTGTTTACTGTTACTTAACTTTTTTATAAAAAATTATATTATTTTTTCATAAAAAAAATCGCGTTGTTTATATTTATTTTCTTTTGCTTTTCTTAAGCATGAAAAATATTTCATATTTCCATTAATAAAAAAAAATATATAGAAAATAAAAAAATCCTTTACTTTGTCCTGATGACTGACTGGACCACCAACCAACAACACCTGTATTTATGTTTATATTAACTGCATTTTTTTCTTTTGCTGTTTATATTTTATATACAAATATTGTAGGGATCATAAAGGGTGGTCCCAACAGCGAATGGTGGCGGCAATAGTTGTTTGAAAAACTTTAGCCATTTTTAACGTGGTTAGTTTAACAACATTTTGTCGCTGCATTTGTTGTTGCTGCTGTTGCCATTACTGGCTGGCCATAGTCTGATGGTTCGTTGGTTTGGTGTTAAACTTCTTCATGGGTTTTTGTGTACTGTTTTTCCTCTCTTTTATTTTTGGGGTAACTGGTGGAGGAGAGTCATTTGGCTTTTGTGTTATTGTGTTATTATAGTAAATATTTTGTTGTATATATAGAGTTTTTTTCGCTAAAAATAGGATTTCCGCCTTAAAATGCGTGACAAAATGACTTGATGCAAAATAACAAAAAAAAGCACGAAAAAAGGGAAAAATTGCAGACCACAGTGGCAGCAGGAGAGTTATCAAAGTTCTTTTTTTGTTTTGTTGTTTTTTGCTTTTTTTCATATAAAAATAACTTTATAATGTTGAAAAGTAATAATAAACTATGAAAATTACTACTTAAGTGTTGTTAAGTTACTTCGTTGAAATGTTAAATTATGTAAAAGTTTAATATTTAACTTTACAAGGTGCTTACAGCTAAATGGCTTTTAAAAACAAATGAGATGAATAAAGAAAAATTAAGATTTTTCAGTTTTAGAAATAATAATTATGATAATTAGATTTTGATTTTAATATTTATTTTTCGAAAATTTTTAATAATTCTTGTTAACAGCACTTTTGGTTATATTATCACAAAATTTTATGTCATTTCATTTAAGCGTTTATTTTTTAGCGATTTTTTAAAGTCAGCACAAAATTTTGAAAATTGAACAACTTTTTTGTTAATTATGAAGACATAATTTTTTATATAGACAGATATTGAAATTTCCTATCAAACTTATCATAGAAAACACTTTTATCTCTGATTATGGAAAATGTTATGAAAATTTTCTAAACCGTTTATTTTTGGCGATTTTTTAAAGTCAAAAAATAATTATTTTTGGAATTTAAATATTTTGTCGTTTTCTCTATAATTCCAAAAAATATCGAGATATGAAAATTTTTCTACAAAAATCAAAAAAACAAACATTTTGTAATCTAGTTATCTCAGATTTTATAAAATTCTAGAAAAGTGTTTATTTTTGGCGATTTTTTGAAATAAAAAAATAAAAATAGTTTCTTTTTAATTTATTGAATTATTGTCGTTTTCCTTATAACATCTATAAATAGTGTGACAAAGCTAAAAGTATAAAATATGCTAAGAGTAGTTTTTTAGTGTTATCGAATGTTTTAAATTTTGTCGAATTTCTTTAAAGCGTTTATTTTTGGCGATTTTTTGAATTCGAAATAAAAATAAAAAATTAAAAAAAAAATATTTTTTTTTTACTTTTGGCATTTTTTCTTATAACTTCTGTAAATAGTGAGTTATAGTTGAAGATAATAAATATTCTTATAGAAAACTTTTTGCCTCTTAATTGTGTTATATTTTATCGAATTTCGTAAAAACGTTTATTTTTAGCGATTTTTTTAATTCCAAAAAAAAATATGAAGAGTTTATTAAAAAATTTTACTTTTTTTCTTTTAGCCCTTAACTTCTTTAAATAATGAGATAAGAATAAAAACATTAATTTTTCTTCAAGCAGATATTTGGTGTCGTCACAATATTTAAGTTTACTTAATTTTTGTAAAGCGTTAATTTATGGCGATTTTTTGAATTCGCAAATATTAAGAGAAGTTGATTTAGAAAACAATAGAATTGCTTCCTTTTTTCCTTATAACTTTATTAATTAGAGAGATAGGTCTAAAATGAATTAAATTTTTTAGAAAGCACATATTATGCCTTATTAAAATGTTATCGAATTCCTTTAAAGCTTGTAATTAAGGCGATTTTTTTAAGTGAGAAAAATGAATTAGCGTTAAATTATATAAGAATATATAATTTAATGCCAAAAATTCTGTTCTAATTAATATTGATCATAATTACCATGCCCTTATCAAAGTGGGCGTTAATATATTTTTTGGTGTAGAGGTTTCTCTCTTCATTTTTTATTGTTGTTAAAAGAAGAAAATAGTTGATATTAGTTTATCTTCAATAATGTCTGCTAATGTCATTGGCATGATTTTTCTTTATTTTCTCTCTTATTTATATATTCTTTTGTCCCATTTTTCTTAAGGTTTATATTATGGTGTCTATTTACAATATAACCTGCAAATATTATTATATACACAAAAAATGACTGAATGACTGACATTTAAATAGTTAAACATTAACCAAAATAAAGAAAATAAAGCCACTACTGTTACTAAAATACATTAGTAGTTGTTTGCCACTCTCACATACACACTCTCCCTCTCTCTTATTTTTAACTTCCGTTATTGAATAAAGTGAAAAGCGAACGAACTGTGGTAGTAGTTTAAGTGAATTTTTGTTATGTTTATTTTCTTATTTCATAAAAATATACAAAATACAAGATTTTTTTTTTTTTTTGAGATTAAAAAAATTCTGGTCCAAAGTTATTTAAAACAACAACAACGCATAGTGGCAATTTTTTCCCACGAAACGAAAAAAAAAACGTAAAGAAAATATTTTGCATTCAAAGTGCTGCTGTTTGCATCTCCATTACACTACTTAAGCTTTACAAAAGAAAGAAAAGAAATTCTGAAATATTAAAAAAAATCCAAAAGAAGTTGAAAAAAATGCCATAAACTGCAGCAGTTTTTAGTTTGTTTCCTCAGACTCTATTTCGTCCTTTTTGTTTTTGTTGTCGTTGTAACCAAACAAACGGCTACAATTTATTTAAACTTGCTACCATTTTCAAATACTCTCTACAGCAGGGGATGGTTGTTGGGTTGCAAGTGGCAATATTTTGCAACATTTGTTGGTGATGGGTTTTTTTATACTTAAACAGCGACATTATTTTTTTTCCTCAGATTTTTTTTATTTACACTCACGAGACTCATATACAGTATGTAGACACTTTCCTAACCTCTCTCCCTCCCAAGTTGCAACAGACATTTGTTAAAATCAACACAAGAATTTCAGTTAAGTTTTTTGCAAAACCCCTAAAAATATATATTAAAATGTATATATTTTTTTTCATACTATTTATATACCCAGATCTGTAATGTATATATGTATGTATGTGTATGTATACAAGAGAATCTAGGTGAATGTACTTAAAATGTACATTGAATGCAGTTTATTATAAACTACAATTTAAATAAGATGAATACGAAAAAAAAAACAAAAAACACCCCCTACTACTTGGCACCCACAAGAGCAACTCTCACCTCTCTCCCTCTTCCTCTCCTTTTCGCAGTAAAGAGAAAATTGCTTTTGTTAAATAGTGCCTCAATATATTTACATTTCATACACATAGTTTAAGCCCTCCATTACAGATTGTATACATTGCTGTATGGATTTACATAAAAAGTTTAAGAAGAAGAGTAAAGGAAAAAAAGAAAATTTAAACAAGCTTTTAAGCTTAAAAAAATAATATTTGCAAAAAAGCTTTGAAATAAATAAATTAATTCTTTTTAAATAAAATCCATAATTGAAATTATAGTAAAACCATTAATTACATTATGTAGAATGAATTTTACATTATGTAAAATCAGTAAATTATTTATATTTTATCATAAATTGTTTAAAAATTTTCGATTTTTTAAAGAATTACAAAAAAATTAATTGTTTACCTAATGTTTGCTTTTTTCGTTACCTCGTGTAAACAATACAATAAACAAATTTTGTCAAGTAAAATGTGAAATTTTCTTACATCAGTCTAATCTTGAGACTACAAGTTATTATTTAACATTATTTACATCGTGTAAAAAATGTAATTTGTAAGGTAAAATTGACATTACAATTACATTTTGAAAAAATATATATATTTTTTTATAAAACAAATTGGAAAAAGGAAAAACAATTTACATTTAAAAAAATAATTTTACATTATGTAAAAACTTAATGTTTTAATTTGTTGTTAATTAATTTCAAAATTTAACTGTTTACTTGTTTTCCCCATTTCCTGTAAACAATAAAATACACAATTAGTGTCACTAAAAATGTAAAACTTTCTTTCACTGTTCTAATCTAGAGAGTTTTTTACATTGTTTACATATTGTAATAGTAATTATATTTTCTACAAAATACATGTTACATTACTTTTTCTATAATTTTTTTCTATAGATGATAATCTATGATTCAAATTGGAAAAAAATAGTTAATGACATCATGTAAAATTAATTTTACATTATGTATGAAATGTAAATTAGGCAAATATTTTTATTTAATATTTACAATTTGTAGAAAACGTTTGATAATTTAAAAATTTAATTGTATACTTAATGTTTCTTTTGTTTATCAGTTCATGTAAATAATTAAATACACAAGTTATGTCAAAGAAAATGATAAAGTTTTTTGCATTGATGTAATCTATAGAATATAAGATATTATTTGGCATTTTTTACATGATGTAATAAATGTAATATATTAGGTAAAATACATATTCATATTTTAATTTGAAAATAAATGTAATTTTACTTTTAATATAAAAAAATCAATTATTTACACTATAAAAAAATTAGTGTACATCATGTAAACAATTTAATATTTATGTAGATAATTAACTTTTTAGATCATATGACAGAAATCTCTTATTTTGTTAAACATTTATCAAACATTTAATTTTACTTTATGTCTATTTCAAGTAAATAATTGTTTCTTTATTAAATTTGTTGAATTAGTAAAGAAACAATTATTTACCTTTTGTAATTTATTATTTATTAAATTAAATTTTTATTTATTTTTTCTAGAATTTTAATAAAATTTTCTCAATTGATTTAATTTAATTTTATTTAAATTAAATTATTGTTTTTTCTAGAAAATTTCATTTCATTTAAAAAATTTTTAAGCCAAAAAAAATTTCTTTATTAAATTATTTTATTTTTAATGGTTTAAAAAAATTTTATTAAATATTTATTATTTTTTATACGCCAAAAAAATTATAAAATTTATTTATTTTATTAAAATTTAAATTAAAATAATTTATTAGTTTTTTTTTATGAAATTTTTATATAAATATCAAATTTCTTTTTTTAGAGATTTTTTTATAGTTTTTTAATAGTTTAATTAATGATGTTGTTTATTTGTTTATAAATATGTAAATTTATTATAAAAAAAATATTTATTTTTTTAGAAACAATTTTATTAATTTATTTTTATTTATTTTTCACTAGATTTTCTTTTTTATACCCTCCACCAGCATAAGTGTGTGAAGAGGGTATTTTAACTTTATCATTTCGTGTGTAACGCTAAGAAGTAATCACCTCAGATCCAATGATGTATATATATTCTTGGATTAGATCAAAATGTGAGTGGATTTACCTATGTCCGTCTGTCTGTTTGACTATTTGTCTTTTGTCTGACTGTCTGTCTGTTTTTGGCTCGCTCACATCCACAGTAATTGACACAGCTCAACGAAATTTGGCCTGATTATTTGCTATAGTCCTGAAAAGTTTCCTATTTAAAACCTGTAAAATCGGTTCAGTATATTAAAATATATAGACCGATATCCGAGACAACCTTTAAGTTCAAGCAAAAAACTTTCTTAACAAATCGACAAATTAGCATGAAGTGTTAACATAATATTAAGTTGAATGTACTTCATTACCTTTCCAAAACGTATCGTAAACGGATTCAGTAGAAAAAAGTTATATCCAAAAATATAAACAATTTTATGACTCATTAAGTGTCTCGTCTGTGAAACACAACGTATCTACTTCACTTTCATTCGTAGTGTAGGGTATTGGACATTCGGCATAGCCATACATTATATTTTTACTGTTTTCCAATTTTTTCTTTTCAAAAAAAATTTGTTTATATTTACTTAAATTGTCGACCTGTTTTTCTATTCATACAAAAAAAGAAATCAACATACTCGACCCACTACTGGTTCTATATTGTTCTTGTTGTTGTTTTCTTTTTAACAGCAACAACAACAAAAAATGTCTTTATTTTAAACAATTGCTGAAAAGTTATTCTTTCCTTTATGTTGCCTGCAACATTTATGCACTTCAAAATCTCTTTGTTTTTCTTCTTGTTGATGCTACATTTTGTTGTTAGTGTCTTTTTAAAAAGCTTTAAAAAAGCTAAAAGGCATATTATGTTATATATTTTTTCTTTTCTATTATTTTTCTAAAACCAAACAATAGTTTAAGTTGTTTGGTGACCATTTGCCCTGGCCCATAACAATTGGGCTGCCTCTGACTGGTTAACTGTCTGAGTGGCCTGTAAGTTTTTGTTACACAAAAACAAAATATGCTCTATTGTTTAAAGTTTTTTTTCTCGAAAAACAAAAGACAAAAGCTGCCACTTGTGGGGTTAGTTTTTTGAATTTCTTTTATATTTTTGTTAAGTATTTAATTTATATTTTAAGTATAAAATATATGAAAAAAAATTAAAGGGGTAACATTTTAAAAACAAAAATTCAATTTCTAAAAAAAATATTTTTTTTAGCTTTTTTTCTAGGGGCCAGTCGTGGCAATTTTTTTACATTTTCAAGTGGTCAATAAAAAGTGTGTGAATTTGTTAGAAAATTTTCTGAAATGTTTAAAAAAGTTTCTTTGTTCAAAGTGTAAAAGTAAACATGAATAAAAATGTTTAATTTATGAAGTAAAATCTTCAATTATAGTAAATATATTTAGAATCATCTTTTTTCTATTTATATCAAAATCTGTGACGATTTGTTTAAAAAATTCTGTCTGTCCTTCTGTCTATCTTTATGTAAAAGTTAAAAAATAACACGGCCAAATTTCAGAAAAGAATTCAATAAAGTTTAATAAAAATCATAAAAAATAAGTTTTATTATAAAATCTTATTTTAGAAAAATACTAGAGAGATATAAGTGTATTTTTAAATTAAATTTTATTAAATTCGAACATTATTTGCTTAAGAACTTGTGTATGTTCCTCTGTCCGTCTTTATCTTAAATTTGCAAAAATATCACAACCAAAGTTAAAAAAATGTATTCATTGAATTTTAAAAAATTATTAGGAAAATAAGCTTTATTTTTGAATGCTAGTTTCAGAATAAAACTAGAGAGTTGTAGAAATTGATACTATTAATCTGTATTAAAATTTGAAATAATTTGTTTATATTATAATGTCCGTCCTTCCGTCCATCTTTATCAAAACGTTTAGAAATCAGGGGCAAAGTTTTAGAAGGAATTCAATGAAGTTTTAAAAAATGATAAGAAAAATCTGCTTTATTTTAGAAAACTATTCTAAAAAAGAGACTAGAGAGTTGTAGCTACAAGTTTTGTTAAATTTAATAAAATTTTATATTATTTGTTAAGATTATTCCGCCTGAACTTCCGTCCGTCTTTATCTAAAAGTTAAAACGAAAATGAAAATAAGTTTCGGAACAAATTTTATGAGATTTTATAAAATCACAAGAAAAATAAGATTTATTTTATAAATTCATCTTTGGGAAGATACTAGAGAGTTGTTAGTATTTACTTAATTTAATTAAATTAAAATCGAATATTATTTATTTGTGCTACACTGTCTGTCCTTCCGTCCGTCTTTATCTAAATATTCAAACAATATAACGGTCGATAAAGATTAATTATCATAAAATCTTAAGGAAAATAAGGTTTATTTTGGAAAAAGCTTTTTAGAAAGAAACTAGAGAGTATAAGATATTGATATTATTTAATAAAATTAAAATCTAAAATCACTTGTTTAGACAATTCTGTCTGTCCTTCTGTCTATCTTTATCGAAGTGTTAAAAAAAATGATTTATAAAATCATAAGAAAGCTTTCAAGCTTTTTTGCAATCAATTTTATTCACTCTTTTATTAAATTTCATTAGAATTTATATTATTTTCTAAAAATAAATTTTTACATGCAAATTAGTTTTTATTAGAAATTCTCTAGCAAATATTTCTGCCACAATATTGCTTTTATTTCATGATCTAGATTACTATTAAAAATAAGCTTTTTATTATAATAAATAAATGTTCTTGTTGTTGTAGTTTATTCTAATTTTTTTCTTTTTGCTAGACTTAAGAATCGGCCAGTTTATTTTTTCTCCACAAATAAACATCTTGATAATAAATGTTGTTTTTTGAAAAAAAAGCTTTGAAAATTATTTCCATTCTCAGCATGATGATGATGATGATGTTGAGATGAGCGCAATGTCCGACTTAGCACGTTCTTGACAAGATGAAATAAGATTAAAAGTAATACAAATCATAGTATTTTTGCAACTTTTGCTAGATTTTAATTAAGCGGTCATATAGGGGAAGTTCATGTAGAAAAAAAAACATGAGGCAAATATATGACAATTAATCATTTGTGTTGAAAAAATACAAGAAATGATTTTATTATAAATCAAAGATTTTGAATAAATAAGATGTTTTTCACAAGAAAAGAATAAGATTAATTTATAAAATGTATATTAAAAGAAATAAAACAGTTAAGGTTTATATATTTATATAAAAAAGTAAAATTTAAAACGATTTCTTTATAAAAGACTGTCTGTCCATGCGTTCATGTTCATGAGAATCTTGAACAAATAAAGTTTTTAAATTTTTAATATGAATTCAATGAAATTTTATAAAATTTTAAGAAAAATAAGAGCTTTGTAGAAAAAGCTATTTTGGAAAGTTTCTCAAGGATTGTAATTATAGTTTTAATTAAATAGAAATAAAATCTAAAATTATTTGTTTACGGAATTCTGTCTGTCCTTCCGTCTGTCTTTGTCAAAATAAGTGAAAAATATTACCATCAATGTTTAAAAAAGAGTTGAACGAAATTTTATGAAATTTTTAAAGAAAATTAAGATTAATTCAGAAAAACTATTTAAGAAAGTGATAAGAGGGTTATGGTTATAGTTTTAAATAAATTTAATAAATATTTTAAATTAGTTGCTTAAGTAATTTTGTCTGTCCTTCCGTCCGTCTTTGTCTTTACCAAAAGTTATAAAACAAATTTAATGAAATTGTATAAAATCGTAAGAAAAATAAGCTTTATTTTGGGATTATATTTGATTTGAAGACTTGTTAGTAAAGAAATTATTTAATAAAACTAAAATCAAAAATTGTTTATATATTGTCCGTTCTTCTGTTTGTTTTTATCTAAATGTGCAAAGTTATCACTCCCAAACTCCTAAAAGAAAATTTTATAAAATTGTACGAAAAAGGTTTTTTTTTCTAAAAGCTCTTGTAAAAAAAGACTAGAGATTTGTAGGTACAGATGTAATTAATTTAAATTAAAATCTGATGTAATTTGTTTTTGTTATGCTGTCCATCCTTCTGTCCGTCTTTAATAAAATTTTGAAAAAAAATATCACGACCAAAGTTTCAACAAATTTGAAGGCAGGAAACTTTATAAATTCATGAGAAAAAAGCTTTATTTTCAAAAGCTCTTTTAAGGAAGAGACTATAGTGTTTTAGGTGCAATTAAATTAAAATTCGTTATAATTTGTTAATGATATTCCATCCGTATTTTTTATATATTTTTTTACATCGAATTTTTAAACTTTTGCAAAAGCTTAAAGCTTTTGGATGAAATTGTGATTTAGTGATAATATTAACTAAACCAAAATAATTACAAAATTAAAAGAGGTAATCATTTGTTTATATATTCTTGTCTGTCCTATTGTCCATCCATTTGCAGGTTTAATTGCGTACAAAAAATATAGCATAAGCTTAAAGCTTTTCTATACATACAACAGCTTAAAGCTTAAATTCGTGATAATATTCGCTAAATCAGATTATTAAATTAAAATTTTGCTTATTTAAAAAAAAACGTATTTAACATAATTAATTATTAATGTGGGAAAAAATTTTTTAGCTTTTAAATATTTTAAGCTTTTTGTCTTTTAATCTTAAAAAAAATGGAATAAATTAAATTTATTAGTTTTCTTAAAGAGGGGCGTTAGTTAAATGTCAATTTGTATAGTTTTGGGGAGAATGGAGCAGAAGTTTTAATTTATTATTATTATTTTTTTTGTTTTGAAACACTTAAAACATAATTTATGATGGGGCAGAATCTAAAAAAAATCTAAAGATTTTTTTAGCTTTAAAAAACAATCTTTTTTATCTATTTAATTAGAAAACTAAACTTATGAACTTTCCTTAATTATAGTTAATTTAATTCTAACAATAAACTATGAAAGAACTTCTGTAGTACTTCCCTTCTTTTTTATTACAGAAAAGCCCTAAAAAATGACATATGTCAATTTTTTTAGAGAGAGGAAAAGAAATTCTCTTTAATAAAATAACATAATATTTAAATTAGTGACTAAAATATTTTTTTTATATAAAAAATTTATTTAAAAAGCAAAAACTCATTTATCATTTTGTAGACTTCGAAACTGACAAAAAAATTCCCTTTCAATATTTTGCCCTAAACAAAGTGGTAATCACTCCGAAAAAAACATAATAAAAGAACTTCAGTTCTTGTGTGTTTTTTTTTTTTTTTTTTTGCCATAACTGTCAGTTTGATTTACAAAAATGATGAACTACTTAAATAGGGTCGGGTCGGGTTTTCAATGTTATTTTTAGTTACAAATTCGAAATAAAAACAATATATTTTTTTACATTTGTGTTAATGTTAGACTCTAGACGTGAAGGGAAAGAGGAGAGGGAGGAAGATATCAATATTTGATAGTTTAAGAAATAATCAAATTAACCCTTAAATAAAAGGTCTTGTTCAAAATAATAGATAAGGCAAAAAAATGTCTTCCCTTATCTGGGAAAAAGTTAAAGTTTCTTTGAAAATTTTGGCTTTTTCTTTAAAATTTATTAAAGAACTTTTTTAGATTTTGGAGAAAATTTTTTTTGCTTTTCTTTAATGTTACTAAGTTTCAGAGAGCTTTTTTAAAGCTTAAAAAATTTACAATTCAAATAATTCAAATAAAATATTTCAAAACTTTTTCTGTTTACTCTTTGAAATCTAAAAAAATCTTAAAGCTTTCAAAAAAATATATATGAAGCTTTTCAAGAGCTTTTAGTAATACTGAAATTACATTTATTTAAACAAAGACTTTTACTCCACATCTTTAAATTGTAGTTTAAATGAAGCCGGTTTAAAATGAGCTGAAAGCTTTTTCATCAAGCTTTGGAAAGCTTCCTTTTTAAACAAAGCTGTCTTATTTGATATTTTTAATTTTCTCTCATTTTTAATTTTTATCAAAAATGTTATATTTCGTTTCTTAATGTAAAGAAGGCTTTTATACAAAGCTTTGGAAAGCGTTCTTTTCAAGCAAAGTTCTTTTGTTTTGTATTCCCTCTCTCATTTCTATTTATAATTTAAAGTTTTATAGTTTTATAAGAAAAATTCAAATCTTTGTATACTTTAATTGTCAATGAAACCTGCTTAATGTGAACTAAAAGCTTTTATATATAGTTTTTAAATAAAGCTTTTTCTCTAAATAATTTCACATTTGAATTTAATTAACATTTCAAAAACATCTTAAAATGAGGTGTATGCTTTTAAAAAAGCTTTGGAAAGCTTTTTTCTGTTTTAAGGTTTTGCAAAGCTTTTTCCTTTAAAAAATCCCTTTTTTAATTCCTTTCTCTCTCCCTCTCTTATATTCATGTTTATTTTAAAAATTAATGAAAAGATTTGATTCTTTGTGTAATTTTTTATCTTTAAACGGAAATTCCATTTTTAATTTATGTATAAACAAAATTGCATTAAAGCGTTTAATTTTTCACTGATAAGCTTTATTTTCTTAATTAAGAAAAAATACAAAAATATTTCAAGTGTTTTTATAGGAAATGATAAAAATTTTTAGTTTCCTTTCAAAAAGAAAAAAATCACTTTAAGTTTGTTTCACCAAAAAAGGGGAAAAACAATTCTTATAGCGATAAATATTATATCCCAAAAAGCTCTTAATGTTTAAAGTATTTCAAAATATTCAATGGTTCTATTTAAATTTTTTTTGTTAATTTTTTGTTCATTTTTTGGCTTAAGACCGGTTTAAAAAAGCTTTTAGCAGACCTAATTTTTTATAGTAAAGCTTTTATTGTAGCTTTGAAATGTTAAAAAGCTTTTAAAGGATATATTGTTGAAAGCTTAAAGCTTTTATTTGAGAAGATTTCGTGCTTTAAAGCTGTGAAATATTGAAAATCTTGAAAGCTTTTATTTACATATTTTTTATTATTTGGCGAAAGCCTTCAAAAGATGTATATATTTAAATCTTCTTTTATCATATTTATACTTTTTATTAGAGCACATTTTCTACTTTAAAGCTTTGAGATGTTAATAATCTTAAAAATGTTTCTGTTTTTTAAATCATAAAACATTTTAAAACTGTAATAAAAAGCTCGTATTTGATTACATTTTTTGCTTTAAAGCTTTGAACATTATAAAAGGTTTTATTTGATTTTAAAAAAGCTTCGGGAGTGCTGTAAAAAAGCTTTTAAAAATATATTTTCAAAGCTTAAACTGTTATAAGAGTAGCTTTTGTAACCTTAACCTTTGAATTTTGATCAGTTTTGAAAAGTTATGGAATTAAAGCTCTTAAAATTATCATGTAAATATAAAAAGAGCTTTTGAGCTTTTTTTTAATCGATTTCATTAAATTGACATTTTTTCTTTCTTTAAAATCTTAAAAATCTGTCGTTGACAAATTTTTATGAATTTTTCAAAATTCTTTTAACAAGTTGTTGTTGCTGCTTTTCTTCAATTTTACAGTTAATCCCTTTAGAAAATAAATAAATGTTTTAATAGTTTCAAATTAATTTTTCTCAAATTAAAAAAGAAAACATTTTGATTTTGCTTTGAGTCAAAAGAAAATAAAATTTTATATTCCAAAATACCTTAAGGTCATTAAATGGAAACAAAACTATAAATTAAAATCAGGAATCGAATAAAATAATAATAAAATTATTTTAATTTAAATTTTATGTCAAAACTTTTCTACATTTTTTTATATATTCGAAACAAATAAGAATGCTATATAAGGCTATGCCGAATCTTTAATACCCTCCACCGCAAATGCGTGTGAAGTAAATACGTTTTGTTTCACATATACACACTCACACATACACTTATTTACATATAAAATATAGAAGTTTTTCTTAAATTTAACACAGAAACATTAAATGAGTTATAAAATAAGTTTTATATTTAGCTATAACCTTCTTCTACTGAACCGATTTTGATAATTTTGGGAATGTTAATGAAGTATATATAACTTTTGATTATGAAAAATTTTATTAAAAATTTTCGATTTATAATTGACAAATTTAAGAAAGTTTTTCTCTTGAAATTAAAGGTTGTTTTAGATATCGGTCTATATCTTTTAGTATATTAAACCAATTTTGTTGGTTTTAAATGAGAAAATTCTTAGGACTATAACAAATATTCCAGACAAATTTCATTGAGCTCTGTTAATTATTGTGGATGTGAGCGTGAAAACAGTAGACGGACAGACGAAATAGCTAATATACCCTCATCACCACTAGCGGTGCTGAAGGGTATAAAAAGACCGAATGACACCTTAAAATTTTCATTTAAACAAATTAATTTCAAAAAAACATTTCAACACTTTGCACTTTGATTTTTCAATTAAACTTTTTAACATAAAGGAATTTTAAATTAATTAATTTCGAAAAAAATAATAATAAAAAATAAAAACAACTTAAAAAAAAGAAATACTGAAAAAAATTGTCGTCTAATCAAAGAAACAACTAATTTTATGGTGTGTTATAAAAGAAAAGAACATATTCAAAGTAAACATGCCTGTAACACACTTTTGGAATCAATAATTAGTTATAAACAATTTTCCCCCTTTTTTTCATGTTTTCTTAATAAAAAATTAATGAATATTAAAATCATTAAAACCGTTACAAAATGTCTTCATTTTTATTTTTTGTCTATATTTCCCTAAATCTTCCATAATATATAAAACACACAGAGTAAGAATTGTATATGTGTGGAGTTATTAATGCATATGTATTAACATACATATACATTTATATGCAGTTATGCATCAAATGTCAAAATGACATTTTAATTTTCCTACAATTTGTTTGTGTCTTATTATATTTTGTTGTCTTCTTCATTTTTTCTTTTTATGTTTTCTTTTGCGTTCTTTTGTTTTTATTGTTGTTTTTTTTTTTTGTTAAAACAAACATGAAACCCAATTTTACTAATGACAAATGACAGCTGAGCTTTAACATATGCACTTTTTGTTGTTGTTGTTGCTCTTTTTCTCTCCCCTTAAAAGGAAAGAAGAAAAATATCAATATTTTTTTTTTTGCTTGACAAAATTCGAAAGAAGGCAAAAGGAAATAAAAGAAATCATGCAAATAGTGCAGGCACACTAGCAACGAAATTTTAGTTCAGTTCTTAATTCAGTTGTTGATTCAATTCTGGATTCAGTTTTTAATTCAGTTCTTGAATTCAGTTTTTGATTCAGTTTTTAATTCAGCTCTTGGTTGAGTTCTTGATTCAGTTCTTAATTCAGTTCCTGAATTCCTGATTCAGTTCTTAATTTAGTTCTTAATTCAATTATTGGTTCAGTTCTTGATTAAGTTCTTGAATCAGTTCTTAATTCAGTTCTTGGTTCAGTTTTTAATTCAGTTCTTAATTCAGTTCTTGATGCAATTCTTGATTTAGTTTTTGATTCAGTTCTTAATTCAATTTTTGATACAATTCAGTTCTTAATTTAGTTCTTGAATTCCTGATTCAGTTTTTGATTCAGTTCTTAATTTAGTTCTTAATTCAATTATTGGTTCAGTTGTTGATTCAGTTATTTATTCAGTTCTTAATTTAGTTCTTGATTCAGTTCGTAAATCAGTTCTTGATTCAGTTCTTAATTCAGTTATTGATTTAGTTTTTAAATCAGTTCTAGTTCACTTATAGTTCAGTTCTTGTCCAGTTCTAGTTATGTTTTAGTTCAGTTCTATTTCAGTTCAAAATCACTTTTAATTCAGTTTTTCAATTCAAGTTCAGTTCTACTTCAGTTCTAATTTAGTTCCACTTTAATTCTATATCAGTTCTAGTTCAGTTCTATTTTAGTTAAAAATCAGTTCTAATTCAGTTCAAGTTCAGTTCTAATCAGTTTCTAGTCTAATTCTAGTTCATTTCTAGTCCAGACCTTGTTCAGTTGTAGTTCAGTTCTTGTTAATTTTTTCTAGTTGACTTTCTAGCTCGAATTCTAATTCTAGTTCAAGTACAATTTCTCGTTCAAATTTTTGATAAGATTCTAGTTAGAATTCTAGTTCAGTTTTTAAATCGCCTTCAAATTTAGATTCCTGTTTATTTCTAAATCAGTTTCTAGTTCACTTTCTAGTTCAGATTCTCCTTCAGATTGTAGTTCGTATTCTAGTTTAGATTGAAGATTATAACTCGGACTTAAATTCACTTTCATGAACAGATAATTTTTCGAATTCTAAATCATCTTCTATTTTATACTCTGGCCCATATCCTACTTCAGATTCTTCTTTCCCAGTGTAACTGATCTTTTGAAAAAAACTATTAACTTAAACTTTTTTCTCATTTTCATTTCTTTGCATTTCTTTTGTGTGTAAAAAGAAAAACGTACAAAAAAGAAAATTCTAAAAATGATTACAAAATGTGCATGTGTGTTCTAGTTTTTCATAAATTTGCTCTCCCTCCCCCTTCCTAGACTCCCTTTTTCCATCTTCCACTTAACATTCTTTTTCAAAAAAAATGTTTTCTTGTTATAGTTTTTCTTTCTTTTCATATAAAATTTTTTTAATTGCTTAAAATATGAATAAACACACTTTTTCAGGAGGGGTAGAAGGGGGAAGACCCTAAATAAAAAAAATTAATAATGAAAATGTTTATATGAAATATGAGAGTTTTTTTTCATATACATATATAAATGTATGAGGTATATGAGGAAAATAATGACAGGTGGAAAAATGTGACAGCAGAGGCAGAAGCAGCTAAAAAAGGGTTTGTTTTTCATTTTCGAAAAACAAAAGTAATTAAGAGAAAAAAATTATTATTTTCTTTTAAATAATAAAAAATGTTATGAAGACATTTAAGTCATAAAGAAAGTCATGAAATGAGTTATCGTTATTTTATCATCATTAGAATTTAAAGAAAGAAATTATAATTTCATAAATTTTGTAGCATAATTTAAAGTCTTTTTAAAACTATTTGCTTTGAAAAGCAATTAACTCCTTTTTTAAGGCCACCTAACTTCTCTTAATCGTTAGTATCATAATCGATATTTTACCTTCACTAATTGTCAATATTTTGCCATTCAGTTCTACTGCTCTAGAATTTAAAGTGGTAGAAAATTTAATAAAATTTGTAGTCAGTTAAAGGCTGTTATTTAAGTCAACACTTAACTTGTAAATTCCTTCCATTATAATCGATATTTTACCTTCATCAATTTTTGACATTTGTAATCCCTAATAAACATTTAGGTTTTTTATATTATCAAAAGTCCAATTTTAAACTGTATTTTGAGTTAATTTTTAAAAAGGAAATAATGAATAATGAATACTTTAATCAATCTACTATCAATCAATATATTTCCTTCTCTAACTGCCAACATTTTGTCATCTCTCAAAGTCACTCCTTAAAATGATATTAGTGATTACTCTTCTTGAATTGTAGTTTCAAATTAATTGTAAATTCGACTTAATTTTCATGAGTCATTTACAAAACTAGCGATATTTCAACGTCAATAATTAAAGACTTTTTGTCATCCCTAAACATTTTGTCATCTTTGAAAGTATTTATTTAAAGAGAGAATATTCTTCAAATTTCTCTAGTCTCTAGTTAATGACATTTTATAAACTCTAAAAATTTTGTCATCTCTAAGAGTGGCTCTTTAGAGAGAGAGAGATAAATCGATTTACTTTAAATTTGCTTCAAATAGAAATGACGATTTCCTTTTCCTTAAAAAATCATTTTAACTTTCTCCGATTGATGACATTTTGTCATCCTCAAAAATTTTGTCACCTCTAAATGTATCTCTTCAAATAGGGACAGAATAGCAATTTTTTTAAACGTCTTTCAAATGTAATTTCAGTGCTCTTATAAATCCATTTTAACTATCTTGAATTTATTACAAAACTATAGATATTTCGCCATCTCTAATAAATGGTATTATGCAATATCCGCCAATTTTGCCATCTCTAAAAGTGACTCTTAAAAGAAGATAAATTACGATTTCTTCTAAATTTCCTTCAAATGTCTTTAATTTCCTTTAATTCCCCTGAGTCATGTACAAAATAATCGTTGTTTCACCTTCTCTAATTAATGATATTTTGTCAGCTCTACAAATTTTGTTTTCCCTCTAAAATGGCCCTTTGAAAGAAGATAAAATAGCGATTTATTTTTAATGTGTCACAATTGTATTTGAACTAAACTCTCCTGAATCTTTTGCAAAACTATCGTTGCTTCACCTTCTCTAACTAATGGCATTTTGTCATCTCTTATATATAGAACAAAGCGAAAAAAACTCTCCTTTAAATATCTTTAATACCTGGTGATTTATTCTTCACAATTCTTGACTTGTCATGTACAAAATTTACGTTTTTAATAATTTATTGTCATCACTAAATTTGTATGACCTCAAATTGTCATCACTAATTTCCAGTTTTCGTTTCAACAAAAATTTTATTAATTTTATTTTGTCTTAAAAATACCACATTAAATTTTGTTATTAATTATTATTATTTTTCCATTTTCATTGTAACAAATTATTATCATTTTCATCTCAAATAAATAAATCTTGAATTGAAAATTCATTTCTTATTGTCTTTTATTTTTATTTTTTCGTTCGTAAAAATAAATTGCCACAATTTGATTTGGCAAAAAATAAAAATTTATTTATTATTCTTTTGACTTGAATTTATTCATCAAATCGATTGTTTTTATATCCACCCTCCACCATCTGAAGTGGTGAAGAGGGTATATTAACTTTGTCATTCCGCGTGTAACGCTAAGAAAGAATCACCTCAGATCCTATAATGTTTTTATATTCTTTGGCCAAATCAAAATCTGAGTCGATTTAGCAATGTATGTCTGTGCGTCTGTCTGCCTTTGAATGTGGCCTGCTCACATCCACAATAATTGACAGAGGTGTATAAAATTTGACCTGAGTATTTTCTATAATTCTAAGATGTTTTCTATTTAAAACCAGCAAAATCGATTCAGTATATTAAAAGATATGAAGCGATATCTAAAGCTACCTCTAATTTCAAGCAAAGAACTTTCATAAAATTTTCAATTATAAAGTGAAAAATTATTTATTTTCCCATAATATTTAGTTATATGTACATCATTGCCATTCCAAACATTTTCAAAAATCGGTTCAGTAGAAAAAAGTTATAGCCAAAAAATATAACTAATTTTATTACTCATTAAGTGTTTCTATGTTAAAGTTATGAAACCCGTTTATATATGTAAGTGTGTTAGTACGTACATAACACATATACATAACACGGATTTGTCGTTGAGGGTATTAAAGATTCGTTGTAGCCGAATTCAACATTCATACTTGTTATTGTTGTTGGTTGGTTGGTGCTGTCTGTCATTGGCATTATTGACATTTTAAAAATGTCACTTTTATTTCTCAAGCTGATGAGATTTACTTTTTATTTTACAACAGAAACAAATCTGAAACATAAAATACAAAATAAATAAATTTATTTTAAAATAAATTATTTCATCATAAACTCATTATTACAAAAAAAATGTATCTCAAGGTTAAGCTTTTTTCTACAGATAAGCTTTTTGTTTATATAAAAATATTCTTAAATACAATTATTTCATTTCAAACCCTGATTATGCTGAAAAATTAGTCATCGTTTTAAGTTTATTTTAAAAATTTTCTAATCATTTCTTAAAAAAATAAATTCTAAAATAATTTATGAATTTAAAAAAAAAAAAACATCTAGCGGATATTTGATTTTATATTTGACAGATTAGAAAAAGGGTTTCAATGAAATTTAAATGAAATAACCTAATTAGTTTATAAAGTGTTTTCCTTGAGTTTAAATATATTTCAGAAAAAAAATAATATTGCAAAAATAATTTTAAAGAATTGCAGGAGTTTCCTGAAATGGATAAAGCAAAAGGTATTTATTTGAACGGAAATTATATATCGATAACAAAAGAGAATTAACACAAAGTAATACAAAGGATTAACGACCAATATCTGCTCTGTATGAGTATTAATTTAAATTCATTTTAAGCCACAGCCTGATTCAGATTCCAATTAAGATATTAGTTTAGATTCTATTTCAAATTCTACTTCCAACTATGGACTATAGTTTTCATAGTTCAGATTCCAGGTCAAATAATTTTTGAACAGATTCTAGTCAAAATTCTCTTTCAGACTCTTGATAACATTAAAAACCAGATTTAAATTAAGGTTCTGGTTCATATTTTAATTCTAGTAAAAAATTCTTTTCAGATTTTAGTTCACATTATAAGTCAGACCTTGGTTTAGCCTTAAGTTGACCTTCTATATATTATAATGCAAATTGTTTTCCAAAGTCCACATCAGATTCTAGTTAAGAGTCTAATTCAGACTCTTTGTCAGTTTTTTATTCAGATTTTAGTTCAGATCATAGTTACAATTTTTGAAAGTGAACTAGTTCAGATTCTGGTTCAGTTTTTAGATCAGATTCTAAGTAGTTTATATTCCAGTTCGGATTATAGTTTAGATTTCATTTCATATTCTAATTTATATTCTGATTCCAATTGACATTGAGATTTTAGTTTACATTCCAGTTAACATTCTCCTCCAGATTTTTATTCCCATCGTAGCTCGGATACCACTTTAGATTCCTATAGATTCTTACTCAATTTCTAGTTCAAATTATAGTTCATATCTCATTTCAGATTTTAGTTCAGATTCTGACTTAGATTGTGATCAAGATTTTATTGTAGATTCTATTTGAAACTCTAATTCAGATTCTCGTTGAATAATGTCAGTTATAGTTCAGTTCTTGATTCAATTCTAGATTTAGTTCTAGTTCAGTTGCAGTTCAGTTATAGTTTAGTTCTAGATTCTGTTCTGGATTCAGTTATTGATTCAGTTCTTTAATTAGTCCCTGATTCATTTCTAAATGCAATTCTTAATTCAGTTTTTGATTCAGTTCTTTTTTCAGTTCCTGATTCAGTTTTTGACAGAGTTGATTTAGTTCTTGATTCAATTCTTGATTCAGTTTTGATTCAATTCTTGATTGAGTTTTGATTCTGTTCTTGATTCAGTTCTTGATTTAATTCTTGATTCAGTTCTTGATTTAATTCTTGATTCAGTTCTTTATTCAATTCTTTATTCAATTTTTGTTTGAGTTATGATTCTGTTCTTGATTCAGTTCTTGATTGAGTTTTGATTCTGTTCTTGATTCAGCTCTTGATTTAGTTCTTGATTCAGTTCTTGATTCATATCTTAATTAAGTTCTTCATTCAGTTCTTGATTCAGTTCTTGATTCATTTCTTGATTCATTTCTTGATTGAGTTATGATTCTGTTCTTGATTCAGCCCTTGATTTTGTTCTTGATTCAGTTCTTGATTCATTTCTTGATTCATTTCTTGATTGAGTTATGATTCTGTTCTTGATTCAGCCCTTGATTTTGTTCTTGATTCAGTTCTTGATTCAGTTCTTGATTCAATTCTTGAATGAGTTATGATTCTGTTTCTGATTCAGTTCTTGATTTAGTTCTTGATTTAGTTCTTGATTCAGTTCTTGATTCATGTCTTGATTAAGTTCTTCATTCAGTTCTTGATTCAGTTCTTGATTCAGTTCTTGATTCTGTTCTCGATTAAGTTCTTGATTTAGTTTTTGATTCAGTTCTTGATTCAGATCTTGATTAAGTTCTTGATTCAGTTCTTGATTCAATTCTTGAATCAATTCTTGATTGAGTTTTGATTCTGCTCCTGATTCAGTTCTTGATTTAGTTCTTGATAGAATTCTTGATTGAGTTATGATTCTGTTTCTGATTCAGTTCTTGATTTAGTTCTTGATTCAGTTTTTGATTCATGTCTTGATTAAGTTCTTAATTCAGTTCTTGATTCAGTTCTTGATTCATTTCTTGATTCATTTCTTGATTGAGTTTTGATTCTGTTCTCGATTAAGTTCTTGATTGAGTTTTGATTCTGTTCCTGATTCAGTTTTTGATTTAGTTCTAGTTCAGTTATAGTTCAGTTCTAACTTTCTTTTAATTCCGTTTCAGTTCCTTTTCGTTTCAATTAAAAAAATTTGTCTTCTTTCTTTTGTATGACACATGTTTTGGTATTTATTATTTTTATTTTTAAATTTATGTTTTTTTATTTAAAATTTTTGTTATTACAAGTGTTTCCCATTTAACAAAAAAAGAAGAGTCGAACCAAATTTATGTGTAAAACATCACACTCAAACCGAATTGAGTGAAGACCAAACAAAAAAATTAATTGTCAATAAATATTTTTTTAGGCTTCCGATCGAAACAAATAATGAAACCAAAATAACAACAACAATAAATAAATATGTGAACATATTTTTTTCGTGTATTAATTTTTAATGTTTCCATAATCCTCTACCCCTCGTTTACACACATCACGACAGATAAAAATGCTTTTTGAACAAAATATTCCGTCGCACCACAAATAAACGACCAAAAAATATTTGAAAAAAAAGACAAAATTGTGTCATCAAAAGAAAAATGTTTTTCTTTTGTTTTAATTTTTCTTGTAAGTTTTTTTTAAAGATTTTCATTGTTGTTATTATTGTTGCTGTTTTTTATGTTAAATTTTTTTCATTTGACATTTTCAAATTCATTGTTATACCCTACACCACCGAAGGTGTTTGGAGTATTCTGCGTTTGTGCTGATGTTTGGAAGATACAGAAAAAAATGGTATTGTTGCCACCTTTAAGTGTAACGTTCGACTTAGAATCACTTGATTTTAGGATTTCCGTCCGTCTGTCTGTCTGTCCGACTGGCTGTCCGTGTAAACGTTGTAAATATTCTACTGGATGCAATTTTTGAGATATCTTGATGAAAATTTCCCATAAGGAAATTAGCTATATGCGGTCCAATTTTTTATATACCTCCCATACAAATGTCCTTCTGGAATGAGGTTTTAAGCTCGTAAAAGTCCTAAATTATAATGTGATTTAAAAAAAATTGTCAGAAATAAGTCTCATTATATTCTAAAACGATGTGCCAAATTATGCGTGGGTCGGTATATTGCTTCTTATAGGTCTCATACAAGCCCTCGAACAATTATCACTTTGAAGGGCATAAAACTCACATAAACGTTGGTGTTGTGATAATAATTGGTCAAATTAAGACAAATGTAAGCAAAAATCGGTGAGCAAAATTATATGAGGGTCGATCCATAATTTCTTGTAGTCCCCATATAACACCCCAGAAAAATTCATTTTGAAACGGACATTAATTTTTTCCACCAAGAATGTAGTGTACGGTATTAGATAGTCGGGCTTGACCGACTACAACGTTCTTACTTGTTTTTCGTTGAAGTTTGGAATTTTTAAGTTTTTTTTAAGCGATCAAACCAACATATGACTCTAATTATGTGGCAGCACGTAATATGGGAGAGGTTTCATTTGGTTAATAAGAAGAAAAGAAGTTCAAAGAGATCAATAATAAGAATTTCTGAGATTTTGTTTTTTGAATGGAGGGGAAGTTTTTGATTTTAAAGTGAATGTGGGGAGTTTTGAATGTTTTTTAATTTTTTTCAATAATAATGAACTGTTAATATATTTTATTTTGAAAATTTTCTAATTTAAGGTTAAATGTTAAATTTGCTCTTAAATTTAAAAACACTTTAAATTAATTTCCTTAATATTTAAATTCCAACCAAAAAAACAACTAAAATTAGTTTAAATTTGAATTTAAAAATAAAATTTTAAAATTCACATTTACTTTCCATATAATCAAAAGTCATTAATCACTGTTTTTGTTTTTTTCTTTCTATAAATTTATTTTACTATTTTGCATAGACTTTTTACATTTCGCAAAAAAAATAATACAAAAACAAAAAAAAAAAATATAGAAAAAAAGAAACTAAAAATAAAGTGAATAAAGTTCATGTTTAAAAACTCTAACCTCAAATCAATAAAGTACTTAATTTACCACTGTAGACACATTACCAAGAATATTAAACATTTCTTTCTATAACACTCACTCACTCACTCATTCACTTATTCATTCATTCACTTAGTTACTTAGTTTTATTTTATGCATTATAATCAAATCTACACTGAAAGAAAATAGCTGCCTAAAATGCCTTAAAATAGGCAACAAAAATTTTAAAAACAAAATTATTAAAAATAAATTATTTAACATTGAAATCAATAATTATTTCTCTTTTATTTGCAGGTATGTTTTGTATTATAATTTAAAAGAAAATAATCCTAAATCAAAATCTGGTGAGTCGTAATAAAAATTGTTTTATTTTTTAAACTGGACTTGATATTTACCATAGAACTTCACTACAAAAAATACCGATTCTGGTTGAATTTCTAGTTCAGATCAATGATCAGTTTCTTCTTTATAGTCTGCATTAGATTTGATTTAGATTTTATCTCATTTTCTGGGTTCTGGATTCTATTTTAGATTCTATCTCAAACTCTTGCTTAGTTTAACAAATCTTAGATTAAATCCTAATCAATATTTTAACCCAGATTATAATCTAGATTCTAAGCCAGATTCTGAGCCTGATTTGAGTCTAGTTTCTAAGTCAGGTCTTTGTTTAGTTCTTAGCTGGAATTCAAAGTAAATTCAGATTCTAATTTAGTTCTAGTTCAATTCTAGTTCAGTTCTAGTTCAGTTTTAGTTCTGTTATGGTTCGGTTCCAGTTCCGTTCTACTTCGGTTCCAGTTCAGTTCTAGTTCTTTTCTAGATCAATTCCATTTAAGTTCTAGTTTTGTTGTTGTTCAATTCACCATTTATTTTTCTCTGTGTATGTAATTCTTCCTCTTCCCAAAAGAACCATATTATAGAACTTTTGTTTTATTTTGATGGGTGTTACCCTTAACTCCTCCAATAGTTCTTCTTCCTTTTTTTTTGCTAGTTTACCATCATCGTCATCATCATGCTCTTCTTTTTCTCCTTCAAATTATAGCTGTTGTTGTTTATTTTTGAAATTTTTGGTTTTTCTTTATATATATGTAGATGTGGTTGTGTGTGTATGTGTAAAAAATTGAAAAATATATATATATATAAATGGCTGTGTTTATGTCTATGTGTGTTTGTGTTAAAAAACTGATAACTTAAATTTAACGATATGTAAATGAAGCTCAAAATTCAGACACTTTACTACTCGTGCAACAACAACTCTAGCAACAATAACTAAATTTATTTAACTTCGATTTGTTGCTGTTGCTAGTTGTTATTGTTTTTTTTTTCTTTTGCTGCTATTGCTGTTGGTGTTGTTGTAGTAGTAAGTTGTGAAATAAAAAACCCATAAAAGTTTCCTTGCGATAAATGAAAAGCAAAACGGAAGTTTTAAGGAAAAAGTTTAAAATGCATACAGCAACAACAACAACTGGAAAAAAACTCTCTCTCTATATGTATATAAATATATTTTTCCAATCCTTTTCTTTGTCTGTGTGAATATTGAGTATGATTTTAAATGAAAAACATTTGTATGTAGTAGTTGGAAATAAAACAGCACAACATGTCAGTTAGTTATTTCTTTTTTTCCTCAACAATGATTAATAATGGCTGTGGCCCTTTAACTTTTCTACTCCTGCTTCAGATTCCTTTACTCTCTCTCTTTCTCTATCTCTCTTTCCCTGTTTTTTATTATTCATTTTTTGTTTTTCAATCTTTCACTCTTTAAACTTTGCTGCTTTAGTAGTCAAAAGTATGAAAAAAGGGCTAAGTCCATTTCTAGCAAAAATATCCTTAAGCTAAATATAGAAAAAAAGATCCTTGAAAAAATATTCAATTTTTGTTTCCTTTATTTAGACATTTATCTATTTTAAGGTTGTAAATTTTTTCATGGAGTGAAATCTGCTTTTAATTGATGCATATGAGCAGGAGTTTTGTTGGTGAGTTTTCGAAAAAAGAAACTCTTAACACTTTTCTGCTAAAATAGCATTATCAAATGTCCACAAATTAAAAAGTTTCCTGCAACGATTTTTGCATGTTTTAAGGAATATTTGTTATCTAAAGTTTTGTTGTCATATTGTAAAGGGAGTGTTGTTGGTTTTTGGTAAAAAATACACAGACTCACACACACACAAACACACACATTTGCTGTTAATTTGTAAAAGCTTAAAGTTTTATAAATAATTTTATTCCGACTATTTTAAGCATAATTTATTTGCTTAAGGTTTTATCTTTTGGAAATTGTGAAAAAGGATTAAATTGGAATTTTAAAAGTTTACAAGAAAAAAAAAAACACTTTTTGAGAGGGGAAATAATTATGGAAATTTTTCTTAGAAAAATTATACTAAGAGCTTTATTTATGGTAAAGCTTAATCTTTACCTAACAAAAGCTTAACATAAAGATTAGACAACTTTAAGTTAAAGTGGAATTCTAATTAAAATTAATTTATCTTCAAAAAAAGCTTAAAACTTAACTTAAAAGAAGCTTAGAAAAACATATAAATGTAATCAATTAAATACCTTCGCGTAAAGCTTTCTGTCAGATATAAAAGAAAATACATTGTAGTTGTTAATGTCAAGTTTATATAACAAAATCTCATCTAAAAAGTTATAAATACTAAACTTAATAAAAATCACAAAATTATGAAAATTCGAAGTTTTTAATTAATTAAAGCTTAAGTTTTGTTTGTAAGCAATTTAAAGCTTTCTGCCGAATATAAATTGAAATATATTGTATATACTTAATGTAAAGTTTATATATCAAAAGCTTGTCAAAAAACTTATAAATACTAAGCTCAATTTAAACCATAAAATTATGAAAATTCTGAGCTTTTAAAAAAAAACTCTATAAATGGAAATATAATTTGGAAATATAAATATAAAAGCTTTATTTTGGTTCATAAGGATTTAATCCTTATAAACCAGGTTTTTATTTCTATGATAATTTTTAAAAGCTTTTCTACTAAAACAATTAATTCTGTGTTTGAAAGTAAACTGATACCATAAGTAAGTCGTGGTTGAAGCTTAACCAACTGGGTCAACCGAATTTTATATGGAAGAACATTAAAGTTTAAAATTAAACTTTAAGCTTTCATTTTATCAAAGTTTTAAGAAAATCTAATAACTGGCAGTAAGTAAAATGTTAAAAATTCACAACAAAATTTGATAATCTTTAAATTAAGCTTGTAAAAAAGCTTAAAGTTTTCAACTAAAAAATATTGCATAATTAAAAAAAAAACTTTTAGAAAAAAGTTAAGTCATCATGTTTTAAATTAAATTATACCTAAAGCTTTTTTACTGGAAATAAAAAAATTTACCATAAAAAAGCTTTTCTTAAATAAAGCTTTTTGAATTAATATAATTTTAAAATATAAAGATTAATAAAAGAGTTTGCTATAAAATCAAAGGCTTTTTCCATAAAAGCTTATAGTTTAAAAAATTTCTATCCAAATAGATGTTAAACCGTGATTGAATAGATACAAAAGCTTGCTATTGAAAGCTTATTTTATGGTTTAATCATAAAACTTGTAAGTTAGTGATTTTTTACAGATATTGGAAAAAAAGAAAGCTTAAAATGTAATTTAAAGAAAATTAAAAAAAGCTTTTACTTGGGCCATATTAGCTGTTGTAGTTTTTAAAACTTTTTTCCTTAATTATATTGAAAGCTCTACTAGTATGAAAAAACTTTAATTTAAGAAAGCTTAAACCCTTTAAATTATCTCTTAAAATTGTTTACAAAAAAAATTAAGATTTTGAAGCGAATTTGAATCAGAACTTTTAAAAGCTTTTTCAAGTTTATTATGAAAGCTTAAAGCTTAACTATAATAAAAATTTATAGATTTTTTTACATTAAATTTCACAATAAAATTTAGAAATTTCTAAAAAAAATTAATTGTTTGCAATTTTTGTGGAAATTTTTAAGCTTTTTAACATAAATTCTACTTTTTCTAATTGAGGTTTAATTCTTGGCAGTTGATTTTTCTACTTTTAGAGAAATTTTCATTGAATTAAAAATTTCTCTTATTTCTTTTTTTTTTTTTTTTTAATTTATTAGATTTTTATAACAATTTCTTTCTGAGATTTTTCATCATAACTTATTTAATGTTATTATAAGTCATAATAAACCTCATTATAATAAATTTTATATTAATGTCATTAAAATTTCATTACCTTTTTTTTTTTTTGCTTTTAAAGTCAAAAATCTCATTTTTCTCTTTTCTTTTGTAAGACACTCCTTAATTGTCTGGTCATTTGCAGTAAATTTGTAAAATAGAAAAATTTAAGAGAAATTTAAAATAACAGAATGACATATTTAGAAAATTTATAAAATAAAAATTTTAAAGGTAATCGAGTAAAAACGACTTTTATTGCTTATTTGAATGGATTAATATTTTTTCTAAATTTGAAATTAAAAATGTTATAATATATGTTAAGACATTTATGTCTTATGACTTTATTTTAATTATAAAATAATTGTTTACTATTTTTATAAAGCTTTATAAAGATGACAAACTGGTTTGAAAACAAATTTTAGGATATAATTCTGTAGTTTTTAAAACCCTTGAGATATTTTAATGAAATTTAACATGGTTATAGCTAAGATATATTTCAAAAGATTTGTAGGACTACAGTGACCCATCTGGTCAGACGGCTGATGGGCGGTCTTCCAAAGTTGGCCATCTCGGATATGTGATTTTTTTTAAATTCTTCAAAAATTCATTTACAAAGAAAATACAAAAGATATTTTGTATAAATCCCTACAAAAATATTAGCTTACATGTATAGGTTACCTCCTAAAGTTTCAGAGATATATAAGTCTAAATACATTTTTAGTTATTTTTAGCCCTGCTTTTTATTAGTTTCTTTTAGTTATTTTTAGCCCTGCTTTTTATTAGTTTCTAAAATGTTTTAGACCCAGTATGAACACTTAAATAATTTAAAAAATAGGCACCAGATTCTCTATAAAATTCTTTATAATAATGCTTTAAAAACAATAACAAAAAAACAAAAAAAAGGTCAAAATTTTTACGATTTTTAATTTTTCAGAAAAGTTGCCAACATGTGTTCCCTAAATAAATGGTATTTTTGTTCCGAACTGTATAAGTTTTTTAGTTTCTTTCTAAAGTTATCTTATCGAATATGAATGTAAAGTAAACGTAGTAGAGCTATGAGTGAAGACCTGCCCATAAGCTCTCTTCAAAATTGGTAAATTAAAAAAAAAACTAGAATTATTTTGCTAATTTCTCCAGTAGGAAAAATTATATTATCTTGAAATAGCTTTGAATATATAGCTACATGTGCAAGGTAAAGATCCAAGAATTACATTTTTTCCAAGAAGCTTTGTTTTCAAGCAGGGTGTTCAATTGAATGAAAAACGAAAAAAATTGAATTAGGTATTGTAGGTATTGGGATTTTGGGTATTTCGGTATAAAAAAGTGGGAATTTTTTCAATGCTCTGGTTTAGGAACACGTTTGCATATATTGTGCTGAAATTTCATAAATATAGCAATATTAATTGTAGTTTTATTTAAGTTCAAATATTAATTTTATTCTTTCAAAAAATATCACAAAATCGTTTTCAGTTTTTTATAAATTCTTGACCTCAAATTTTAATTCTTAAACTTTTTCATAACAAATTGTTAATTTCCAAGTCCTAACGTTTTCATAGTTATAAAAAACTTGTATGGTAAATTCATACCTTGGCGGAAAATCGAATATAAACTCGGCCGTCTCGGCTTTAATTTAGCTATTTTTCTTACAAAAGAAAAATGAAGGGGTTTGATTTTTTCCGTTAAAATTTGAAATAAAAAATTTTTTAAATATTTGGAAATAAATTTTTTAAAATTTAAACAATATTTAGAAATTTTTGTTAAACATTTTCTTTAAAAAAAAATTCAATTAAAAAAATTTTCCTTTAAGAAAATTTCTAGAAAATTTTTCAAAAAAGGAGTGTTTTTTTCTCTTTTCCTTTATCATTCAAAACTCCACACCTTAATGTCTCTATATTTATATTATGATGATTTTCTTTATTTTATACCTTCATATATATTTCTTTAATGGTCAGTTTGGTTTTTTTTTGACATTTGTTAAAATGTTTCTCTCTTTTTAAAGTCAACATCATATTTGCCTTGTAATTTAATATCTGTTGTCTTCGAGTTTTATAATTTAACCTTCTTTTTTCCCGGTGTTTAATGGTGGTTGTTGGTATCATTTTTTTTCTGAAACGCTCTAATGATTTTAATTTACTTTAAAATAACTAAAAACCGTGTACAATTTATTTCATTATTTTATGTCTTCTTCTTTTTTTTACATTTTATGAGGGTTAAACTCGTAGATAAAACAACTAACAAGTGTAATTAGTTGTCTGTCAGTCAAACTATTAAAATGAAACTATTTGAGAAATAAAAAAACGTAATAAAAATAATAATTTAAAAATAATTTACATTTGTGTTGACATTAAATAAATTTTAGGTTAAATAGAAATTAATTTCAAATGAGGAAGAAAGACATAAATTACGTAATATAAACAAAATTTTTGAAAATTAAAAAAGAGCTCAGTTAAGCTTTAAGCTTTTATATTTTCGCTATCAAGTTCATGAAACTTAAAAGCCAAAATTTTATTTAACTGCGAATAAAAAGCTTTTTAAGAAGCTTTTTTAAAAATTAAAAAGATGTTTAAAGCTTTGAAATTTTATAAACGAGTGAAAATCTCTTCAAAGATATTTTGCTACAAATTTTCTAAAACTTGAAATTTAAAATCTGATCCAGGTTTTGTTTAAATTCTGACTCAGATTCTCAGATATTGGTTTATATTTAAATACTATTTAATATTTCTAGTTCATATCCCATTTCAGATTTAAGTTTGGATTGTAGTTACGATATCATTTAAGATTGTAGTTTAGATTCCTGTACAAATCCTTGAACAGATTAAATTTCAGATTCTAGTTCAGTTTCTAGTTCTCATTTTATATCTTATTACTATTAAATGTTCACATTAAGGTTCAGTTTTTAGTCAGTTATCCTCTTGAGATTCGATTTAAAATTTTAGCCCAAATTCTAGTTTATATTTTATTCCAAATTAAAGTTCATAATCTTTAATTCTGGTTCAGTTCTAGTCAATTCCCTGATTCAGTTCTTGAGGTAGTTGTTGATTCAATTTTTGATTCAGTTTTTGATGTAATTTTTAGTCAGGTTCTAGTTCAGTTCTAGTTCAGGTCTTATTAGTTCTAGTTCAGTTCTATTTTAGTTCTTGATTCAGTTTTAGTTCAGTTCTAATTCACATTCAGTTCTTCATTCAGTTGTTGATTAAGTTCATAATTCAGTTCCAGTTTAGCTCTAGTTCAGTTCTACATCATGTTCTAGTCTACTACAATGACCTTAAAGGGACTATAAGTATTGCATAAGTATAGGCTGAAAAAAGTCTACAACTATTATTTCAGTAGATTAACTTTTAAGTTAAAAACAAATAAACTTTGTTAGCTGTTAGCGGATTGAAGACGAAAAAATTTTAAAACAGAAATTATGAAATGTCCAATTAAAAAATGTAAAGCATAATTTTAGGTTTGTTAAAAATCGGGAATAATAAAATTTCGGGCTTTATGAAAAGAAAATTAAAATTTGAAAATTCCTCTCTTTGAAGGACCTAAAATTTATATGATGAACCAAAAAATTTCATGACAAGCTTCAAAAACATTAATAATCCGAAGTCTACTATTAGGTGTTTATGGAAGAAATAAATAAGACATACGTAGACTAAAATTAAAGTAATTAGAACTAAAGCGAGTCTTTTAGGCTTCAGTTGTGTGTGTTTTAATAATATTTAGTTGTTTTTAAAGAGACAATTTTAAAAGCATATTATTAGGGGGGTTTTTAGTAAAAAATAAAGTATACTTATAGGCAGGAAAAAATTAAAATAACCAAATTTTAATATCAGTTTCAAACTGAATTCAAATTTAAAACTTTCTTCGTTTCAAAAACCTTATAAATTTTTTAAACTAATAAATTTTTTAACCAGCTCAATAATTTAAAAACCCTTCGTCTTCATTAGATATTATTAACACTTGAGATTAATTTAAATTAAAAAAAACGCAATAAAATATTAAATTACATATTTTTTTTCTTCTATAAACCACAAAACTTAACCAAATCAATAAAACGGCCAGTCATTATTAAATTTTTTTCGTCCACCAAGAAATGGTGGTGGTTTTGGAGTGGAACACGATTATCATTATTATCACGATATTTATCTTCTTTGCGACTAATTAAGGAAACCCAACTAAACCAGAGAAAGAGAGAAAAAAACTAGAGCATTAAATTGACCAAAATTTATTTAATTTAGTGTTTTTAAAGAGGGGCTCTTTAATCGAATAAAAAAAACCTAAATGCTTAGTGACAAGATTTCTTTTTTTTATGGCGGTAAATTAAATATTAAATATTTTGTATTTTTTTTATAAAAGAAAAAAATTATATAAAAATTATTATTTTTTGTTGTGCTCCTTATTATTCAAAATATCCGATTACATATGGTCTCGTTTTTTGTTCTTGTTGTTGTTTTTGTTATTATTTGTATAAAAAAATTTATTATTATCAACATCATTGTCAGTTCGTTATCATTTTTTGATATCATTGTCATTGTCATGGTTGTCAAAACTTGTTTACAAATATTTCTGTTTTATTATCATCAAATATACTTTTTTTGTTCATTCTCTCTTTTCTTTTTACTTTTATAAGGATTTAAATAATTTTCTTTTATTTTATGATTTCCATATCAATTTCAATTCGTTTTTTTTTTTTGTTGTGTATGGAAAAAAAGTTCAGTGCAGAGAGAAAATGTATCCTTGACGCTGATTTTACTAAGGCTTTAAATAATTGAATAAGAACGTTTTTTATACAAAAAAAAGGTTATTAATTTTGGGTGGCCTTATGTACTTATAGGTATGTGTGTGACTGAGGTTAAAAGAACCTGAAAATGGGATGGTAAAACTCGAATAATGAATATTTTATATATTTTCGGAAAGATTTTCATAGTTTAAGAACTGAATTGAAGTAAATCTGAAATAGAACTGAATTAGAACAGAACTAGAACTGAACTAGAATTGAGTTAGAACTGAACTAAAGCTGAACTAGAATTGAATTAGTACAGAACTAGAACTGAACTAGAATTGAGTTAGAACTGAACTAAAGCTGAACTAGAACTGAGAGTTGAACTAGAACTAGAGTTGAACTAGAACAGAACTAGAACTGAACTAAAACTGAACTAAAACTGAACTAGAACTGAATTAGAACAGAACTAGAACAGAATTAGAACTGAACTAGAACTGAACTAGAATTGAACTAAAACTGAACTAAAACTAAACTTCAAATTAACTACAATTGAACTAGAACATGAATTAGAACCAGAACCTGAACTAGAACCTGAGCCGAAAACTAAACTAGAACCTGAACTAGAACCTAAACTAGAACCTAAACTAGAACCTAGACTATAAACTGAACTGGAAATGATATAGAACAGAACTAAAACTGAAACTGAGCCAGAACTAATATAAAACAAGAGTAAAATAAATTTACTTTGTTTACATTTAAAATCTCAAATACCGTTACATTTTCCTATCTTATATTTTTCGTATTTTAAAATTTTTGTGTTGCCTACTTTTAGGTCATTTATATTAATTATAGTCCTTTATACCCACTTTCTATTGTCATTTAAAAATATTTTCAAAAAATTTAATTATTCAATTTAAAATATAAAATTAAGTTTTGCTGTTAAGCTTCTTTGCCTAAACTTCTCAAGAAAGTAAATTTCATAGCCTACTTTTAGGCTATTTTAATTAAATTTTTTCCTTTACAGCCCCTTTTCAAATTTCTAACGGAAAGTATAGAAAAAAAAACGAAATGTTACTCATTAGACTTAAATTTCGTGTTAAAATTACTTTGGTGAAAAAGAAATATTATTTCCTTAACAGTGACTGTTTAACTGACTGTATGGCTGGCAGTTTTTGTTAAATGTTTGTTTAAAAAATTAATTACCGTAAATATATTTTGTATTTTCTCTGTTCATTTGTTTGTTTGTATCAAATATATGAAATGTTGTAAAATACCATGTTTTAAAATTTTATAAGAAAAGCCAGGAATTTTAGTGATTTTTATGGGGATTTTTTGCCAGCTAATGTTTTGCAATTTCACGCATGTCAAGAACAGAGAGAAGAAATTTTATAAAAAAATAAATGATTTACAATTTATGGTTTAAAAATCAATAAAGTTTAGTTCAGGAGAACAAATTTCTAAATAAAAATTTAAGATTTTTTAAGAAACTTTAATTAAGATTAAAAAATCTTGACTTTTTAAGAAAATAAAATATAAGAAAAAATCTTGATTTCAAAATTTCTGGAAGTTGTTAAATTTTAATGCTTTTTTAATTAAGTTTTTGTATTTTTTGTTTTTATTTCATACTCTAGCTCTTCTGGGAACAAACGAACCTATAAAAGGAAATTTGTCAATAGTCAAGAAGTCTTATGGCAAAAAATTTGTCGAATATAATAGAAGAAGAAGAACAAATAATGAAATTTTTTCTAGGTCATAAAATTTCATGTTGTTGGTTTAATACTTAATTCAGTTTCATTTTTTTTATTAAATTAACGAAAATTTTTTTGAAAAATGTCTCATGCTATTTTTTGGGGGAAAATATATTTCAGGTATATAAAAGTTAATGAAGTGTAAATACATGTAAAGAAAAAAATTCCTATACCAACAACAACAGGAAATCATTAAAGTGTTTCAATTTAAGATATTTTTTATATTTTAAGGATTTTCTATTTTTTAAATAGCCAGACATTTGAGATCAATACTTTTAGTATGTTTTCTCAACTTTGGCCTTTTGCCAAGATTTTTGTTTCTATTTTATAGATTTTTTTCTAAAGCATATTTTTGGGTACCAAACAAATTTATATTTTTTAAAGTTTCTTGCATTTTTTTTCCACAGCACATTCTAGGGAGCCAAAATATAGCAATTTTTCCAAGTTTCTTTTAACCCTTAACTTTTAAGCTTTTGTTTTATTTTTTGCCTTAAAGTTTGATTGTTGCTAAAGTTAGAAAAAAACTTCATTTTTATTTTATTCCGTTACCATAAAAAAACTTTATTGTCTTCTTTTTCTTGCATTTAAAGGTGATTGATTTTTATTTTACTTTTCCAACCATTTTATATTTTGTTTGTTGAAAACGTAATAATTCTTTTTGAAAAAAAGAAAATAAAGTATTTTGAAAAAGAAACGCCTTAAAATAGGCAACTTAAATATATCTCTTATATGCCTTAAAGTAGACTACAAAAAGGTAATAAAGTTTTAACAAAACAGTTCTATAGTATTTTTTTTCTTGAAATTTTTTATTTATTATTTAGAAAAGTATCTTAAAACTTAGGCATTTATTTGATTTTTTTTGTTGGTTGTTAAAAAAGCCTAAATATAGTCTACGTTTTTTTGTGGTACTTTTGTAAAAAGTGAAAATATAATAAAAATCAATCAAATAAAATGGTAAAAAGTAATAAAAATTAACTTTTTTTGTTTAGAACTTTTTTGGGAGCAAATGCAGGGGGACCAGATGAAAAATGAACAGTTTTACAACAGCAATAGGTTTCGTCCTTATTCCTGATTTATTATATAAGCATAATTTCTTAAAAATATTTTAAAAATTGCGACAAGTAAAGTATTTGTAACAGTCAGCAAACCGGAAGTACAGAAAGACGGATGGACGGACAATGTAATATCAACTTATAATGTAATGTTAAGTTATTGGCTACACGTGAAGATAAGTCTATCAATATTCTATTTGTTTGTTAGGAACATAATACCTCTAACACAAATGATGGTGTACAATATACACATTTTCTTCCAACCAAAATTTCATTATTTTTGCATACTGGATGGACAGAAAGACGGATGGACAGACATTGTTAAAATGACTCGTAGAATAATTCTGAGTTGATGGTTACACTTAAGGATGGGTGAAGCACTTTTGTAGCTTTACGCTACAACTTACTTAAATGGTACCTAAAATGGTGCTGCTCATTATTTTTGCATGACAGAGAGACGGATGACATTTTTTAAAGCGATTCACAAAAGGATTTTAAGTCACTGTTTTAACCGTGCAATAAAATATAACATATTTTGGTGCAGGGTGTATACACTTCTTTTTAAACCCGAATTTCATTATTTTTCTTATTTTAAGACAAATATTTTTCTTACATTTTTTCTCAAGGGTTGTTTTTTTTCTCTCTCTCTCTATTTTTCTATTATTTCAAAACCTCAATTCGTTTTTTATTATCTGAAGAAAACCCCTCTAAAAACAAGAAATATATCTTTAACGCTTGACTTCAAGCCGTGTTTTATATTTTAAAACATAAAACTTATTTTCATTTTTATTATAACTCAACATCCGGTTTTCTTCTCTCCAAAAATCATTTTATAGCCCCGAAAAAAGTTATAAAACATATATTTTTTTATGATTTTATTAGAAAACAATTTACACTCTTTTATTATTTTGTTGAAAGAGTAATAAAACACCATAAAAATGATCTAAACGAAAAAAAAGCTATTTGGTGTTAGTCCATAAATCATTCAATTATTTGAACCCTTAGGGTCTCTATTTTTTTATAATTTTTTTTATTTTTATTTTATTACAAAGATATTGATTATTAATTAAATATATAACAAAATCTAAAATAGTTGATATCAAGAAAATCAATTTAATTAATTAAATAACAAAAAAAATGGTTTATTAACAACAAGAAAAATGTTGCATGACTTATAAAAAATGTATTAAATGAAATAACACGCCCTTAAGTATGTTATTATTTTTTAGAGATAAAGAAACCTTAAAATGACCTCTCAACTTATTCTAAATAGATTATATTGTGGTTTTCTTTCATTAAAGAATGTCAACTTAAAAAGTTAAAGAAATGAAATAAGGTTCTATTTCAGATACTAGTTCAGATTCTAGTTCATTTCTTGTTCAGCTCTGGTTCAGTTTTAGTTCAGTTCTAATTCAGTTCTATTTCAGATTCTACTAGTTCAATTCAAGTTGAAGTTGCAGTTCAGATTCTAGGTCCGATTCTAGTTCAGAATCTAGTTTAGATTCTAGATCAGTTTCTAATTCTGGTTTTAATTCAGATTCTAGTTCAGTTTCTCTCTCTTACATTTTTTCCCATTTCATTTCTAGTTTTATTCCTCTTTGGAGATTTAAAATTTAACTTTTTTGTTGTCTTTATTTAAATATTTATTTGTTTATTATTATTTTTTTGTGCATATTTTCTTTTTTCTATACGAGGTGTTTGCTTATTTAGTTTTAAGCAAAAATTTTCTAAAATTTTAAAATAATATATATTTGTTGTTGTATATTTGCACATACACACACACATACAAAAAATATTTCAACAAATGCGGCTTAACAAAAAAAAATTGCAGAAAAACTAAACTTTTCACTCTCGTTAGATGGTTGTTTTAGCTTGAATGGGTTTCATGGCTGAAATAGTTTAGTTTTGTGCAAAAATTACTAAAACACACACTCAAGCAATAGAGCGAAAATAACAGAAAAAAGATAGAAACAAAAAAAAGAAAACACTAGCACCATTTTATAAGCGCCCAAAAGCATGCCACAAAATATTAATTAAAATGCTGCATAATTTTAGCATGCTTATGCTCTACCACAAAATTTTAAACTTTATGCAAATGGTACGTAATAAAAACAGCAACAACAACAACATCACCAAGAATAACTTATATAACAGCCACAACAACAACAATAATAACAAGAGCAAATAATACAGAACATTAAAATTTTACATAGCAGGAGTTCAATCACCAAAAGAATTGTTGTTTCATAGAGCACATGGAGAGGGAAGAGTGAAATAGGAAGAGTAACAGAAAATAGGAAGACATTTAAATATTACCAAGTAGATAAAACTTTTGTGTAAATGTTTGTGTGCTATTTTTTTGTATAAGTATGAGAGAATTTGTCTAGTTTTGTGTAAATGTGTGAGTAGCATAATGTTTTTAATATGCGTTTTTTTTCAACAAATGAAAATCGAAACTAGCTAATGCTATAAAGTATTCAAATTCAAAACTTTATATTCACTTATACTTATACACATTAATACGTACATACATACATACATATATACATAGACTTGTTTATTTGTAGTTTGGGGAGAAAATTTTGTAGTTCTTTTTTTCCTCCAGTCTACTTTTTGGCTGTGTTTTTTTCACATACATATAAATGCAGTTGTTTTGTTGTTGTGTTAGTTGCAATGGTGTGGTGTTGTGGTTTGAGTGTATGAATGTGTGTTGTTATCTACACTTGCAAATTGTAAAATAAACATTTATTTATAGTTTCAAAACAAAAACACAACACAAAAATAATGAAAATAAGCAAAAAATTCTTAGAAAAACCAAACATATACACTCAACCAAACTGTAAATACATACATGTAAATAAGAACAACAGCAACAAATTTAACAGGCAACAAATTTAGCAGCAACAAAATTGCAACAACAGCAGGAGCAGCAGCAGCAGCAGCAGCAATAACAAGATGTGGTGCAATGTAAAATTAAACGAGTGTAATTGTTACATAAACAGTGGTAAAATTAATTTAAAATTGAAGGTAGAACTGATTTAAAATCAGAACTAGAATCTGAACCAGAACTGATCTAAATCTGAACTAGAAACTGAAGGGAAACTGAACTAGAACTGAATTAGAATTAAAGTAGATTCTGAACTAGAATCTGAATTAGAACTGAACTAGAATCTAAACTTGAATCAGAACCAAAATCTGAACCAAAATCTGAACCAGAATCTGAACTAGATCTTAACTAGAATCTGAACTGGAAACTGAACTGTAAACTGAACTAGAACTGAACTAGAAGTGAATTAGAATTAAAGTAGATTCCAAACTAGAATCTGAAATAGAATCTGAACTGGAATCTGAACTAGAATCTGAACCAAAATTGAACTAGAACTGAATTAGAACTGAACTAGAATCTAAACTGGTATATGAACTTGAATCTGAACCAAATTGAACCAAATCTGAACCAAAATCTGAACCAAAATCTGAACCAAAATCTGAACCAATCTGAACTTGAAAACTAGAATCTGAATTAGAACTAGAACTAAACCAGAACTGTACTGAACTATAATCCAAACTAGAAACTAGAGATATTCCAAACACTCCTTTATCACTTCCTCTCACCTCAAAATACCGTTAGATTAAATTTTCTCCAAAAAAGTGAAAATTAAATCAAATTGAGAGGGAGAGAAAAGTGAGTCTTCTGTAAAAGTAGTAATATTTACATTTTACGTATGTGTATGTGTATAGTTGTGTATGTAACTATGTTAGTAAGCAAGTGTATTTATGTGTAAAATATCTATAGCTTAAGGCATTTTGTAACAGCTGGTTTTCATATTTAAACAAGTTACATATTTTTTTTCACTAGTTTTTTGTTTAAAAACAAAAATTTATAAATAAAATAATGTTGCAATTTTTATTAAATTGTTACAAATTTCAAGGCAAAAAAAACATAAAAGAAATTTTATTTAATTTTTATTAAATATTTAATAAAATAATTTGACCTAATTTGGCTTAAATAAATTTATTTTATATAAAAAACAAAAAGGTTTATTTGCTTTAAGAGGGGAAAAAAATGGTTCAATGAAAAGTTGTTTTTTTTTATAAAAAAAGCTTTATTTAATTAAAGCCAGATTTTTATGAAAAATTAATAAAATTATTAAAAGTTTTTTTTTTTTTTTTTTTTTTTTTTTTTTTGAGCAGAAAATTAATTTTTCCTTTTAATCAAGAGAAATTGTGATAAATCAAATAATTTTATTTTCCAACTTTAATTCAGAATTATTACTAACTTTTTTATGGGAAAAACATTTATATTAAATAAATCAGCATGAGTTCATTAAAATGTTATATAATGTTTTTTTGAAAAATTTGAAATACCTGAAGCAAAATTTATAGAATATGAAAAATAGATTAAAATTTTATAAAATAATTTATATAAAATAATGACAAAAACATATGAATTTATTATGAAAACAAATTCAGATTAAAAGCTTAAATTTATTATTTTGAAGCAGAGAAAAAATCGAGATTTCTTATAAAAACACCTAAAAGCAGGCAACGAAAAGTAAATTTTTCTAAACCCTTTAAGAAGGCTATAGCAAATACACCAAGAGCAAGTTTTAGCCTCTTTTATTTTGCAAAGTCCCTTTAATAAAATTTATTATTTCCTTTGCCTAATTTTTGGCCTTAATTTATTATTTTATTTATCTTTCTCATTACAGTTTAAAAAAATAAAATAATAAATTAATAAAATTCTGGATATAATTTTTGATTCAGTTTGTCTTTCAGTTCTTGATTCAATTCCAGTTCTGTTATAAATTCATAGTTCAGTATATATAGTATTATAGTTCAGTTCTAGTTAAAACCTAATTGAGATCGAAATAAGTTTTTCATTATTTTCGTTTAAAGTATACATTTTGGTATTTTATAATGTTAAATTTCTTTTGTTTAGTTTTAGGCTTTAATTTATTCTGTTATTAATTATTCTCATTTTAATTTTTCAAAAAAAGTAATAATAAATAAATTAAAAAAGTTCTAGTTCCAGTTCTAGATTAAGTTCTTGATTTAGTTCTTGATCCAGTTTGTGTTTCACTGCTTGATTTAGTTCTTTATTTAGTTCTAGTTCATAGTTCCGTATAAATACTATTATAGTTCAAATATAATGTTAAATTTCTTTTGCCTAGTTTTAGGCTTTAATTTATTCTGTTATTTATCTTTCTCATTACTGCTTCAAAAAAAATTTAATTATATTACAATATAAATAAATAAAACAACTCTAGATTAATTATGCACTTTGCTGCATTCACCCCTCCTCTCTCTCACTCTCTCTCTCTCCCTCTAACACACATTTTACGCCCTCATCTTTCAAAGCAGTAACAGGCCAGATTTAATTATATAAATTGCATTTTAATATAATTTTTCTCTCTATCTCTTTCCCTCTCTTTATGCATAAATGTTAATGTGAGTGTTTGTAAGCAAATAAAATTATATTTTTTTATTATTATGATTTTATGAGTGTAGTTTATAATATAAATTTTATATTTTAGTTTTTTTCTCTCCATCAAGCTTTTTATATGCAAATAGTTAAATATGTCTAGAAGTTTGTAGGTTTGTTTGCCAGAGATGATTTAATATGCCTGTTAGGGGCCAAACTATAGCATAAAAATAGGAATAAAAAAAATATTTGTAGTTTTTTTATAGCATAATGTACAGGGAGTAGTTGTGAAGTATTTTATCAAGAGAAAACAACAAAAATCAATAGTACTTAAGGCTTCTTTTACTGGTTTGGTTGGTACTATTCTGGTACTATAAACTTTTTATGATTTTAAGTTTCAACTTGAGTTGTGTGTGTGTGTGAGTGTGTTGAGTTGGCTGGCTGTTTGAGTTAGTCTGACTGTCAGTATGGCTGGTTTGTTGTGTGTTTGAAGGGTTTTTTTTTGTAGGGAGAGAATAATTTTTATTATTTACAATGAGAGAGTTATTGAATTGTAAAAGTAGTTGTTGTAGTTGTAGTTGCAGTAATAATAAAGCCTTAAAGCATATTGCCTTTTGAATATAAAACAATTACTAAGCAAATAAAAATCATAAAAAAATTAACTACTAGATGTTTTTATTCATGTAAAATTCAACTCTTATTAAAGAATTTCTTTTATTGTTAAGAACTTCTTTTGAAAATTAAGAATTTTTCAAAAAAAGAGAAAATTATGCTGCAGAGAGAATAAAAATTGAATAGAAACTTAAAAATAGCTAAAACTTATTTATATAATTTTTTATTTTATTTCTTTTTGGCTTAAAGAAAATCGTTAAATAAAGTAGATTTAATTGCAAAACAAAGGAAGAGAAAATAAGCTTAAAGATAAATAAAATTCCTTAAATTTATGGAAAAGGAATTTATAAAATAAAAGAAGAGATTTAAAGCAACAAATACTTAAGTGATTAATTTAAATAGCAAAAATGACTAGAGCTGAACTAAAAGCTAAATTAGAATCTGAACTGGAACCTAAACTTGAATATGAACTGGAACCTAAACTAAAAAAAGAATTAAAACTGAACAAGAACTGAGCTAGAATTAAGATAGAACTGAGTCAGAAGTTAAATAGAACTTAAATAGAACTTAACAAGAACTGAACTAGAAATGAACTAGAACTGAACAGAATCAAATACTGAATCTTAAACTGAATCAATTACTGAATCAAGAACTGAATCACGAACTGTATTAAGAATCGCATCAATAAATGAATCGAAAATTGAATCACGAATTAAAACCAGAATTGATTCAAGGACTGAATCAAGATCAAGGACTTAATTAAGGACTAAATAAAAAATTGAATCAAGAACTGAACTCAGAACTAAATATTGCGCTGAACTTAATCAATCAAAACTAAACAAGAACCAAGCTAGAATTGAGCTAGAACTATATGAAAACCCTATTGGGAACTGAATCAAGAACTATAATCTATAACTGAACACGAAAAGGAACTTTAATCTGAAATGAAACCTGGACAAGAATTTTAACTTAAACCTTAACTGAATTCTGAACAAAAGTCTACAGAAGAATCTGAACTAGAGTCTGAACTAGAATATGTACTAAAATCTGTACTGGAATCTGAACAACAATCTAAAATAGAATCTTATCAAGAGTTTAAAGTAGAATCTGAATTCAAACAGAAACTAGAATCTCAACTAGAATCTGTACAGGGATCTAAAGAGGAATTTTAACTTGAATCGTAACTTAACTAAAATCTAAACTTGAATTCGAACTAGAATCTGATACACAATCTTAATTGAAATCTGAAATTGAATCCGAACTAGAAGCTGAATTAGAATATGAAATTAAATCTCAAAACCGAAATAGAATCTGTTCTAAAAATGACTTAGAATATAATTTAGAACTGAATTAAAACTGAAGAAGAATTATATGTAGAATCTGCGCTAGAAGTGATTTAAAACAGAATTAGAATCTAAACTAAAAACTTGATTAGAAATAAAACTGAAAGTTTCTGTTGCTTTTTGAATGGGATTCTAAACAAGAATAAATTCAGGTTCCAAATATGAACTAGAATCTGTTTAAAAACTGAATTAAAACTGAACTGAAATTAATTTATGATTTTGCCAATTTTGCATTGAACTCCTTACTAATGTCTCACTTATATTCTTTCTTCTCTTTCCAGGTATGTCAAATCATTTCTAAATCTTTCTCATTTTAAATTTATTTTTCACAAAATTAAGTTTTCGGTAAGTGAACAATTTTTATTTATTTTTCTTAAGGGAATTAAAGACAGAAATTCCTTTTTCTTGGCTTATTTACATAATTAATAGGAAATGTCCTTCTAAGACAAACAATACACTTAATGGAAATCTAACAAAATGTCCTTAAATGGCTTACACACACTCACAATCTTTACCCTGGGGATAATATGGGGAGAGAAGACGTTTGCTTTTAATAAAAATCTTAATGTTTGGAAAACATTTCAGTTCTCTTTTTTTTTTTTTTGTTCAATTCTGACAATGATTTGACATTGTGTAGGTCTGAATTAGTGTTTATATTGAAATTATTTGTTACAATATTAATTTATTTACAAATAAAATCTTTATTAAAAGAGCTTAACAGAAATAACATACTTTGGCACGTACTCTTTACACATGATTTTTTATGCTCTTGCCCCTTTTGCTTATGCTCCTGTTTTTTTTTTTTTTTTTGAGCCCAACAGAAACTTACATAAAACTCCTCTATGTAAATGTGTTGTTTATAACAATTTTACATTATTTACCTGCAACAATATTTGTCATTTATTCTAGATTTTTTATTAATATTAAACAAACTTTCCAAAATTTATTATTCTGTAACAAATGAGGTGTTGATAAGTTTTTCTTTGCTTTCCCTCTCTCTCTTTCACTTCCTCCCACCATCTTAAAAGGAAGCTTTTTTTGCTCTTTTGTTATCCTAATTGTAGCGTATTATATAAGTTCCTTTCATTATTATTTATTGTTGTTAAACACCAGGTTGTCGCTCTTAATACCAAGAAATGGTCAATCAAAGTACATTTTTTCTTCTTTCCTAAAACGCACCCAAAGCAGCAGCTGCAGGTGAAGGGGTGGGAGTCCAAGGTGGCTTAAAAAAAATTATTATACATTTTTGAAAAGAACTAAATTTGTTATAACAAATTCAATGATTCTTGTTTTCTCCTTATTATTGTTATTTTCTTTTTGGTAGGCAGCTTATGTCAGGGTGTGGGAATAATTTTATTTTTACTTCATTTTTCCCTCTCTCTCTTTTAATATTTACCGTTTGTCATCAAACAAATGATGTTGTGATTGACACGCTTCCTTTTTGAGATCAAAAGAAAAAATTATTATGTTTCTTTAGTTGCTGTTGTTATTGTTGCTAAGAAGGAATTAATGTTTGTGAAAATAGCAGTAATTTCTGTTTTTTTTTAGCCAAGAAAAAATGATTATTGAAGAAAAAGTAATTTAAAGAAAAAAAATTAAATGGAAAATTAAACAGGTAAAATTTTGGGGGATCTCGTTTCACAATTTTTAAAGAAATTGGAAAAATGCTTCCCTTAAAGCCAATTTAAAGTATTTTTTTATGAAATTTAAACGCTTGAGATTTAAAATTATGCATATTTCAGTGCCTTAGGCATTTTTGTTACCATAAATCAACCAGAACTAATCTTGGAACTTCTCTAGTTTGAATTCCAATTCAAATTCAGTTCAGATTACACTTAATAATTTGATTTAAAATAAAGTCCAGACTCAAGTTAAGATTACAGTTCAAATTTGAGTTTAGTTTCGAATTTAAATTTTAACTCAGTTACTAATTTCTGATTTCTGATCCACTTCGTATTCTGTTTCAAGATCTAATTCAGACTTAAGTTTACATTAAATTCCTATTCTGGTTAAAATTCATTTCAGTTTGCACTCAAATTCAGTTTCTACTTCAGGTTCTAGTTCAAATTATAGTTCGAATTCTGATTCAGTGTGTAGTTCAGACTCTAATTTAGTTTTGTATTCAGATACCTGTTTACGTCGTAATTGTTTCTCCATCTAAATTTTGTTTTCGTTTTTAGTTCTAATTCTAGTTCTGATTATTATTCTGAGGCTTGTTCTGATTCTAGTTCCGTTTATAGTTCTGATTGTTGTTCATATTTCAGATCTGACTTTATTTCCGCTTCCATTTCTGATTTAAATTTTGTTTTCCGGTTTTGATTCTTTTTCTGATTGTAGTACTCTCTCGGTTCTGATTTTAGTTCTGATTCCAGCTCTGACTACGGTTATGTTTCTAGTTCTGCTTCTGATTCAAATTCAGTTCTAATTCTGTTTTAATTCAGTTCTTGATTCTGTTCCTGATTTGGTTTTCGATATAATTCTTGATTCAGTTCTTGATTTAGTTGTTGATTCAGTTCTTGATTCAATTTTTGATTTAGTTCCTGTTTTAGTTTTTGATTTAATTCTTGATTGAGTTTTTGGTTCTGTTCTTGATTTGGTTCTGGATTTAGTAGTTGACTCAGTTCTTCATTCAGTTTTTTGATTCAGTTCATGATTCAATTCTTGATGTAGATCTTGATTCAGTTCCTAATTTTGTTCTGATTTATTTCTAGAGTCAGTTATTGATTCAGTTCTGGATTTAGTTTTTAATTCAATTCTGGATTCATTTCTTGATAAAGTTCTCGATTCAGTTCCTTATTCAGTTCTTGATTCTGTACTTAATTCAGTTCTTGATTTAGTTCTGATTTATTTCAAAATTCAGTACTTGATTCATTTCTTGATTTATATCTTGATTCAGTTCTCGATTTAATTCTTGATTCTGTACTTGATTCAGTTCTTAATTTAGTTCTGTGTTTAGTTCCCGATTCAGTTTTTGCTTCATTTCTGGGTTTAGTTTTAGATTAAGTTCTCGATTCAGTTCTTGATTCAGTTTTAGTTTTAGTGCTGCTCATAAATCCTTTTTTATTCTCTTATAGTTCTTTGATTCTAATTTTTGCCTTGTTGATTTCTGTTTCTGTTTCATTTTTTTATTACTTATTTCCTCTTTAGTTCTTGTTTATTTTTAATTTAAACTTTGTACTTTAAAAATTTCTTGCTTGAAAAGATTTATTTCTTTTTTAACCTTGATATTTTTCAAAAACTAAATATTTCACAACAAATTGTAATACAACTCATTATGACTTTTTGTGGTTCCAAAATAAACGCCTCTTGTGTTTTTTTAGACTCTTTTACGATTTTTTTAGATTTATTTTTTAAGAGGCAGACAATAGCACGATTTTCATAAAAAATATTATTATTTATGTGGCATATGAATAGCATTATTATGACATACCACAGTCAGCCAGCCAAAACTACAAAAAAAGAGTCTTTTTTGTGAACATAAATGGTCCGATTTAAAGTAAAAGAGCCTTCATTAACAAAACAACAATGTTAAAGAAATAATAATGCAAATTTCCTTTTAAAGATCTGCAATGAATTCATATATATACATATGTTTGTATGTATAGATGTGTATACATTTTGTGTTAGCTACTATAGTAGCTGAATGAGTTTAAACTGAAAAAGGAAAAAATTATTTAGTTTAGTTTATGTGAAGGAATTTAAAGATAAATTAGAGTTGGGACCATAAGAACAAGAACACTTGAGTTAGGAATTATTTAACTAAAAATAAAAACCCCCACGCGGAAATCAACAAAGAATTAATGAATGCAATTTTATGCAGAACCTGCACTGAAATTTTTTTCTTATTTTTTTCCTCCAAAAAAAGGAATAACAGAAATCCAACGAAAAACGGGGGACTCTTTGTTGTGTTATGTGGTCATGTTTGGATTTATTTAAAAGTTTATTTTAGAAGTTTTCAATTTGCAAACAATTTAGGGTCTTTTTAAGATCATGTGTGCCTACAAATTTCTTTATTTCGTTTCCCTTCCTCTGTAAGAAATATTCAGTTTTAACCACAGAAGCCAACAAGGAACGTGCTACGATTCCATACAATGGCTGTGACTGCCTGTGGGCTGTTGTTGCTTTTGAAAATGAAAAAAAAAAAACTGAAAGACTCTTATTGTAAGGTAATTTTTCAATAAGACTTGAGGTCAGTTTGAAATTTTTTCTTTATCTTGCTCAATTACTAAACAAAAGAGTTTCAAACTGCAACAAACTTGTAGATGACTTCGGCGAAGTAGTTGAATGCAAAAAAAAAAAAATAAAAAATAAACAAGAATTATGTTCCCTGATTAACAAATAATGATTTTCTTAAGCCCAACATTTCTCGAATTATTATATTGTCTAAGGTTTACGTTTTTACTCGTTATAAAATTTAATAAGATTTTTGCATACCCTACACCAACACAAGTGGTGATGAGGGTATATTAACTTTGTCATAAAGTGTGTAACGATAAGAAAGAATCATCTAAGTCTCCATAATGTATATGCATTCTTGCATTAAATCAAAATTTGAGCCGTTTTAGCTATGCTCGCCTGTCTGTCCGTCTGTCTATCTTTTTTGTAAACCTCACATTCAATGAAATTTGGCCTGAGTTTTGCTTATAGTCCTGAGAAGTTTCCTATTTAAAACCAGCAAAATTGATTCTGTATATTAAAAGATATAGACCGATTTCTGAGGTATCCTCATTAATTCAAGGGAAGAACTCTCAAAAAAAATTGTCAATTATCGACTTCAAAACTGATCAAAATCGGTTTAGTATGACTCGTAAAGGAAAACTTTGAAATTGTGTAGACGTCTGTGAGTGTATGCGTAATTGTGAATGTACGATACAGATTATATTTCAATCATGCGCATGTGGCGCAGGGTATTGAAAATTCGTCGTTGCCGTTTATAACATGCTTATTTGTTTTCATTCATTTGAAAATAAAAACTCCAAATTAAGCTTAACTGGCGCTTCTTTTCTTCATTCATTTAATATATTCAGTAATCCAATGAAAAATAAAAAAATGAAGATAAAAATTAAGCCTTCATTTTCTGTGGTTTTACCTTCAAAAGCTACAAAACCATGAAAACTTTTTTGTAATTCTTTAATATTTCCACTCTTTTGTTTGTTTTGTAGCCTAAACCTAAAATCGGCTTTAATTTTGCGGCTTCTCTATGACTAAAAGTCTTTCAAATGCGACACAGGGAAAATAACTTCAAAATAATGGTATTTACTTCATTTGTAATGTTAATATGTGAATAATAAGGGTATGATAATGTTAAAAAAATTTAATTAAAATTAAAATTAACAAAAAAAAGAAAGTTTTATTTAAGCATGAATTGTGAAATAAGCTTAAATTAGAGTTGAAACTTAATTGGCAATTAAGTTTTGAAATGAAATTTTTAAATTATAATTTCAATTTTGAGTTAAAGCCACAAAATTCAAACCTCCAAAATAAATGCTAATAAAATTGGATAATTAAAGTTTTTTTCGAGAAACAGTTATTACAAAACTGAAGTTAATTTCTTATTAAAGTTCAATATCAATTATTTTAACATATTAATTTTATTATAAACTTTAAGCTTTAAAATTAAAAAAGCTTTTCTTATAAAGCTTTTTAATAGCTTAAAAAAAAAAGCTCAAAGACGCTGCTCCGTACGCAGATGGACGGTTGGATCTAAATAGGGATTTAATCCGAAATGGACACACTGGCTCTATAGAAACCAGAACATTGGAAAAATTACTCTGTATCCAATCCGTTGAGATTTATAAGGCTGCTCTTACTTCATACCGCATTCAAACCATGGTGGAATGGCTCCAAGTTGGATGACAGAACAATTTTTGGTGTCTTTGTAGAACTAGAGACCAGACTATGTCTCCGCTTTCTAGACCTTAACACTATACTACAGGTGGAGATACGTGCGATCAGAGAGTGCGTGACTTGCGCCAAGAAGAACTTGGACATTTTGGCATGCAGAGATCTTTATATCTTCACCAAAAGCCAAAGTGCAATCAGAGTGTTAGAAACCAATCAGACAATTTCAAGAACTTTCCAATGTTGTAAGGAGGTTATAAACGATTTCTCGGCAAATGTGTTTTTTAGTTCTAGTTTAGTTCTGGTTAAAGCTTTAAAGCTCTCCAATAATCATATTTAAAAATGCATTTAAAAATTTGCAAATTCATTATAAAAAAGTAAACATAAAGCTTTTACACATTATAAACACTGTCACTGATTAAAAACAGTTTAAAAGTTTAAAAAGCTTTTAATTTCTATATAACAAATTTGCACTTAATATATCTGTCAGATAATTCAGCTGTTTCTTAAACTGAATTTTGGTTTTTACTGATGCTGCTGCTACTTGATTCATTTTCTCCTTCATTCTTCCTCTTACATTTAACTTATTCATCTTAATCTTTACATTTTAATCTTATGGATTCTTTCTTTTTTGTTTCTTTTTTTCCTCTTCCTTCAGCTTTTTGCAATTCATTTTAGGTCTTTTGCCTTCTTCATCTTCTTGTTCACATTTCTACTCTACTTTAAGTAATTAATTATCAACAAAAATTAACTTTAAATGAAATTTGTGTTAAAGATATTCTTCTCAGGTAGAGCGAAAATAGTTCTCTTGAATAAGAAAAAAAGTTAAATTCATATATAATGAATTGGCTTTCAAGCACAGGATATGACCACTAATGTAACGTATTGTGTGTATTTTGTGGCATTAAGGAAATAAATAAGAACTAAAAATATATTTCATTATGGTTTCAATTCTTTTAACATGCAAAAAAGAGGACTTGAAAACGATGTTAAGGAGTGAAGTTGGAAGAAACAAATATTTTGTATTTTTTCCAGATAAGAGAGAGAGAGAACTTGTGGGGGAAAAGTGGATATCAGGAATTTTTAAATAAGTGATTAATTGAATTAAAAAGCTAATTATTTCAACAGAAATCTCAAGATTAGAAGGAAGTGGTTAAATAATTACCAAACGAATCATAATGAAAAGGAAATTAATTTGGGAAATATAAAAAAGGCTTTAAATGCAATAAAATCTGGAGGAAAGCTTTAAGAAGTTAAAAAGCTTTTATAAGAATTTAGATTAAAGCTTTTCATATTAATGATTAATAAAAATAGGATTAAGGAACTTTGTAAGGATAAAAACTGAACTAGAATTGGAAGTAGAATCTTAAATAAAATCTGAACTAAAATCTGGGCCAGAATTAGATTCTGAATTAGATACTGAATTGGAAAATGAACTAGATTCGGAACTTAATTCTTAACTATAATCAGAACTAGAATCTCAACGAAAATTTAAACTCGAATCTAAATTTTATTCTGAAATAGAATCTGAACTAGAATTTGATTTCGAATCAGAACTAGAAAATTATATAGAATTCGAATAAAACTCTGAACCAGAAGTTGTCTAGAATCTGAACCAGAAGATGAACTAGAAGTGAACTAGAACTGAACTAGAACCAAACTAGAAGTGAACTAGAACTGAAGAAAAACTGAACTAAAACTGAAGTAGAAGTGAACTTGAACTGAACTAGAACTAAACTAAAACGGAAATACAACTCATTAGAACTGAACTAGAACTGGACTAGAACTGAACTAGAAATGATCTAAAACTGAACTAAAACTGATCTAGAACTAAACTAGAACTGAACTACAACTGAAATACAGCTGAACTCGAACTAAACTAGAGCTAAACTAGGACTGAATTTGAACTGAACTAGAAGTGAGCTAGGAATTAACTAGAACTGAACTAGAACCGAACTAGAATTAAACTAGAACTGAACTAGAGCTCAACTATAACTGAATTAGTTCAGCCCTAGAATCTGAACTAGAACAGAATTAAATCTGAACTAAAACTGAAGTAAAACTGAACTAGATCTGAATTAGAACTTAACTGGAATAAGCTTTTATAACAATAAAGCTTTAAGCTTGTTTATTTTCCAAAAAATTAAAAGCTTTTAAATTTGTAATAAATTTTTTTATTGCGATTATTTATTTATTATCTTTTTTATTAATTATAAAACTTTTTCATCTCATTTTTAATTTTTTACAGAATATTTTTTACAAATTACTTTCGTCCTTGTTCTAGTGACAAAACAATAACAAACCAAAAACAAACTTTTGCTACAAAAAGCATCTGAAAAATATTATTATATAAATAATTTCAAATTAATTTTGTGGTTAACCTCATGCCAATTTCATTCACTTTTGCGAAAAAACAAGCCCGTGTATTTGGTATTTTTTATGGACACTTTTTGTTTTTCTTTTATTATTTTAAATTATTGAGATTTTGTCTCATAAATTAAACATCCAACATTAATAAATTAAAATATACGCAAACATAAACATACATTCATACATGTGTGGATTTAACCATATATGTATGTTACAAAATTTTAACCGTTTTTCCACAAAAAGCTTTACACCCAAACTCACACATTTACTCCAGGGAAAACTTTGTGCAAAACATTGAAAAAAGCTTTTTGGTTTTGACATTTCAAATTAGGTCAGTTGTTATTAAAAAATTTATATAAAATATATATTTTTTCTTTAAATATAAAAATAAATAAACAAATTTTCATACATGTTTGTATGGGTGTGTGTAAATATATGTGTGTAGTGTGACAGGGTTGAAAGTGAATTTTTAATTATAATTTTTAATATTAAAACAAAATTCTACTTATATGGATTTTAAATTGTTTTGGGGCTTAAAATACGAAATATTCTCAGAAGGTTTAAAAAATGAATAAATATTTTTTGATGGTAAAGTTCAACAAGCAATTAATGGTTTGTAAAGCTTTAGCAAAAAAGGAATAAATAATTAAAAAAGGGAATATTTCTGATAAAGAATAAAACCTTAACAAAGATTTAATAAATAAAACAATCGAAAATTGTTTGTTCAAATGCCTTTTTTTAAGTAATATTTTTTGTTAATTTCAATAAAATGAATGAAAATTATGTGAATTAAATCATTTTCGAAATTTCGAACTTAAGTTCGAAAATTCGAATTTCAATTCAAAACATTAAAATATTATAGACATTGCTTTTATTTGATTTTAAGCGTTAAAATATCACAAATTTGGTATTTTTATTTCGAAATCAATAATTTTGTGAATGGAACTTAAGTTCGAAAATTCGAAATCCAAAAAAATGTAAAAAAATGTTTTTTAAATTTTGAAAGATTTTAAAATTTTTGTAACTTTACAGTGCATTTTGGGAAAATGTAGAATTTTTTTAAATACAATTAATTTCGAAAATTCGAAAATACATTCGAATATAAATTTTTGAATTCAAAAAACCAAAAATGATGCAATTTTATTGTTGAATATATAAAAAAATTAATGATTTTTCTTTTAAAATAAACATTTTTAAAATTCGAATATAATTTCGAAAACGCGAATTTATGTTTAAAATTTTTAAAACTTTAAAATAAAAAAATCTAATTTTTTAAAGATTAAAATAATTTTTCTTAATTTTCTTTAAAATTTAAAGAATTTTTAAGTTTGAATTTAATTTCGATAATTCGAAAAAGGTTTTACAATTATTAAAATATTAGAAACTTTGAGTGATTTTTTTTAATTTTTGTAATATATCTTGGCAGAAATATGAAAATTTTTTAGATTTAATTAATTTCGAAAATTCGAACTTATGGTCGAAAATTTGAATTTGTTTATATTAAAAACTGCAAACATTTTCTGTTACGAGTTAAAACTAAATGCTTTAAAAGATTTTTTTTTAATTTAAAATTTTTAAAGTTCGAATTTAATTTCGAAAATTTTAAAAAGTTTTCGAAATTGAGAAATTTCTAGAGATTTTATTTTTTTCTTATTTTGCCATGTTTTCTGTGAGATTTGTTGAAGATTTCCTGAATTTTTTTAATTTCGAAAATTCAAAGTTAAGTTCGAAAAATTCGAAAAAAGTGAAAAAATTGTTCAAATGCTTTTAAATGACTTTTTGTTCCAAAAAAATATTTTATTTATATATTTTTGCTTAAATTTTAACAAATTTTTGTAATTAAACGTTTGAAACCAAAATAAGTATATTTTCGTTTTTTTCTTTTTTTTTTTTTGGGAGGCGTTTGGTTTTCCTTTTTCTACTAGTTTTGGCTGGTAATTAATCATCATTATTTAACAAAAGATTGTTATAAGTTTTTGTACTCGTTTTTATAATGGGAAATAATACAAAAAGGGTTTTTTTTTTTTTGTTACTTGCTGAATAAACATTTGTCGGTATTTAGTGTTAAGAGAGAAAGAGTAGATGAAGATGAAGATAAAAATCATCCCTTTATTTCTGAAATATAAAATATAATATTTTGAAGTACTTTCAAAAATGTTTTTCTAACATCTTTCGTTGTGAGTTAAATGACATTAACAGACATTAAGTGATATTTAACCATATAAATGAATATTTTCTCATTTAAATGATGGTAGTGGTAGTATTGGTGGTGGTTATTTCTTATTTATAGTTAACATTAAAGACTAGACTAGAGAAAAGCCTTTACTACTGTTACGAAAACATTTCATCAATCATTTTGTTTAGTTATAAAACAACAACTATCAAATCTAAAAAACCTTTAACCAAGACCTTGAATGATGGACATCAATCTTGTCAAAATGAGCATAAAGCAAAAGAAACAAGGAAGAGAAGAAAAATGTTGTTAAACTAAACTTGGCCTATTTATAGGAGCTAAAGTTGATAATTCTCTAATGTAACTTATAACCCAGATTATTTAAAACTATATTTTCTGGTTTTTACAAAGCTTTAACTTATCAATTATTTACAAACCTAGAAAAAAAGGAGCTGTCAAGTATTCTTACCACTATTATTAACTAGAATTGGATTGTGGCCCAATAAGTTCTTTTATATAAATCTTAACATGTCATTTTATATTTGTGAGAAAATTGTTTTGGATTTTTATACCCTCCACCACTACAAGTGGTGAGGAGGGTATATAAACTTAATCAAGCCGTATGTAACTGTTTAACAGTTATTCTTGCATCACATCAAAGTCTGAGTCGCTTAAGCTATGTCTGTCTTACATCCACAATAACTGTTAGAGCTTAATAAAATTTGACCTGAATATTTACTAAGAGAATTTCTTATTTAAATCCAACAAAATCGGTCTAGTATATATCCCGATATTTGAGGCAACCTCTAAATTTAAGCGAAAAACTTTCGTGAAATTGTTAATTATAAATCGATATATAAGAATTATTTTTTTCCATAATATTAATCCCCATGTACTTCATTATCATCAAAAAACTATTAAAATCGGTTTAGAAAAAAAGGTTATAAAAAAATTAAATCGAATTTTATAACTCATTAAATGATTCTGCTCCTCTTATACTTAAGAAAAACTTTTATATTTTGTATAGTTTGTGAGTATATGTGTGAGGGTATTTGTATGAAACATAACGTATATACTTCACAAGCATTTGTGGTGGAGGGTATTGAAGATTCAACATATAACATTCTTACTTGTTTTTATTAAAATATTACTGACCACTACTGCTTGCTTTTCGCCCTCTGTCCTTTTCCCCAAAGTTTTAATAATTTTTTTCCCTTAAAGAGGAGGGAAAGAAGAGTATTTTTTTCTTTTTATTTTCTCTTAAGTTTTAATATGAGTTATGACTTAAGCTGACATTTCATTAGTAGGCATTATTTAGGTTTACTATAATAGTTTTTTATTACCAAATATTATTAAGTCTTAACCAAATAATAAGAACAACAATAACAACAAAAACAATCATCATCATCATAATAAGAACAGCCGCCATCATTAGTAAATGTCAAAAACAATATTTTCTCTTTAACTAAAGCATTTTTCTGGTTATTGTTGTTGTTGTTACAGCTTAAGCTTTAATGAAATTAGATTTTAACAAATCTTGTCAAAAATATAGCAATAACTCAACTTAACTGCTAAAAACAATATAATATAATTAAATTAATAGCAACAACAACAAAACTCTCATTTACTTGACTCTCTATTAAAGAGAAAACTTGCTTAATTTGAAAATGTTTTCTTTAAAATTTCTTGTTTTCCCTCTGGAGTTAAAGGCAACATTTTGATTGCATCATAATGAATTTTTAAATAGAAAAATTTACATAAATTTTATAATTTATTACATTTGGGAAAAAATGTTATCTTTATTTGTTTTCCTAAAAGAAAGTGTTAATAAAATTGATACCTGTTTTTTTTTCTTTCTTTCAAAAAAATATATATCGAAATCTCAAATTTCATCTGGGGAATACGATTAACATAATCATTATTTTTCATTCACATATCACTCTTTATAAGGGCGTTTATCACAAATAATCATAAAATAATTTATGTAAATTATAAATTAATTTATAATATTAAATAAACATATTTTGCTTTCAACCTGTAACATGAAAAGACAACAAAATAAAAAAGCTATAAACGGCAGTGACCAATCATAAAACACGCTAATTCAGCCATACAAATTAAAATTTTAAAATGAATTTTTGTTGATTAAAATTAATAAACAATTTTGTGCTACAATTTAGGGCTTTTTTCAGATATCGGTCTATAACTTTTTATATTAAACATCGACATTGCTAGTTTTCTATGGGAAATTTCTCAAGAAAACAACAAATAATTTGGGCAGATCTCATTGAAATCGAATAATTATTTTAACTACAAGCGAATCAATATTTGTTGAAAGTTTTAGTAAAAATTGTTACTTGAATTTTGAGGTTATTTCAGATATCGGTCTCTAAATTTTTAACTACTTCTACTAATTTTGTTTTATTTTTCATAAGAAACTTTCCAAGACGACAACAAAAAATCTATATATAAGACAAACGGATGGGCAGATGGACGGACAACCAAATTAAAAAAATAGAAAATAATGTTTCTGGAATTTTTGAGGTTGCTTCACATATCGGTCTATAGCTTTTTATTTATTACATCCACCTTCTTAGTTTTAAACACAAATCATTCCAAGAAAACAGGCAATGATTTGGCCAAATATCATGGAAAAGGCACAATTATTTCGGAAGTGAGTTAGAAGGAAGTACAGATATACGGACAAATAGATCATCTTGAGACTGCCTCAAGTAACAGTCTATAACTTTTTATAGTCTTAATCAAATTTCCTAGTTTTCAATACGAGACTTTTAAAGACAATCATAAATAATCTAAAGAAATCCTAATGAAATCGGACCATGAGTTTGCTTAAAGACGGACGGATAAACATACAGAAATTTTGGCGACAAATAGAAGGATGGACAGACGGAGAGACACTCATAAAGACAGACGAACCAACACAAACTCATAGAAAACTTAGCTGATACCTTACTAATGTTACATATAGACTAATAAACTTAATATACCGCCATTTACCATTTGTTTTAGTGTAGTTTATAAAGAAAAATAAAGTTGCACTGAGCGTAAAATATTTATCAAACATAAATTTTAAAATAAATTGACAGTTTTAATCATGTTTGAATTATTAAATAACAACAAAAAATTACAAAATAAACTTGCCACAAAATTAACAAAAATTATAATTCAACAACAACAACAATAAATATTAATAAATATTATTAATTAACAAAAGAAAGATAAATATGTTTAAATTTATTAATGAAATATTAAAATTTCTCTTTAAAAAATGTTGAAGAGAAAAAATAATTTATTTAAATTTGAATTAAAAAAATTTACTTTAATAATAGAAACAATACCCTCTTCGACTTAGAGGTTATTATTTTTATTATGGTACGATCATTATTTTTATATCGTAAATACATATTGGTCTTCTTAAGTATGATCTCCAATTGGCTACACTTTACTTTCCTTCCAACGTTTCTCTTTCCCGCTTTAATGGACTTTTCGAGATTTTTTTCTGTGAAAGATGGAAGTGTTTTACCAACCTCCTTCGTGATTAAACCTCGTCAATTAATAATATTTATCCGAACAGTTCGTGACAAGCCAGAGTTTTCTTACCTCTTAGATTTCAGGCAAGATATCGGAGACTTTTTGGTTACTGTTTAGCCTCCTACTTTTTTAGGATTTCTTAATATCTGCATTTAATTTAAGGTTCCCCTTTCTCATAACGAAGGGTTTCCTAGACTTTTTACTACAACAGCCTCCACAGTATTTCCATTAAAATATTATCGGTGTCTATAATTGTCTTTGGTTTTTCGCCAGAGGAATTGTCCCTCGTTTAGCCTCCCATTCTTGCTTAAAAGAGTAAGACTTTTTTACACTCATTTCTCTCGTTAAGAGGGCTTTTGGCTTACAGCATTTTTCGGAATAAAAATAAGAATTTTTCTAATTTCGGAATTTTCGAAAATGAATTTGGACTTCAAAATTTTGAAAATTCTTTTTCTAAGTTTTTACAAATTTTATTTTTTTTAATTTATTTATTTATTTTTTTAATTTTTTCTTTTATTATTTTTTTCTATTTAATTTTGAAACATATTTACATTTTTATTTTCAAATTATTTTTATTTTAAATTTCAAATTTTTTGTTTTATTACAATCTCGTTAAAATTTTTGTGGTTATTTTATTGTCACTTATTTTTAATTAAAATATATAAAAATAAAACAAAAACACGTTAAAAAATAACAATAAAATAACCATTATTTTATATAATTTTTTTAATAAAAACCACATGGTAATAATTACGATTAAACGTGCAGGTGATTTGTAATATTATGAAAAATTAAAGAAATAAAAAATCCATATAAAAACTTTAAAAAATTATTTATATAAAAAATTTTAAAAGATAAATGATTTTTTAAGGCCCCCTTAAAGTAGGCAATAGAAATTTAAAAAATAAAAAAAATAATTACAGTACAAACTGAAGAAAAAGATATGATTATTAATTTAAAAAATCTAAAAACTTTGTTAGACCCTCAAAGTAGGCAATAGATATTGAAGAGTAAGTTATGAAATAAAAAAAAGAAAAAACTAATTTCTACAAGTAAAAATGCTATATTCCGCTATGCCGAATCTTCAATACTCTCCACCACAAATGCGTGAGAAGTAAAAACGTATACGTAACATACGCACTCACACATGCACTGTCTTACTTATGTTATTCATAAAAGTTTTTCTTAAATAAAACACAGGAACATTTAATGAGTCATTGAGGTTACCTTAGTTATCGGTCTATATCTTTTAATATACTAAATCGAATTTTCTGGTTTTAAAAAAGAAACTTCTCAGAACTATAACAAATATTAAACAACATACATACAGACAGACATACGAATTTAGTTAAAACGACTCAGATTTTGATATATATATATACATTATGGGCTCAGAGATGATTACTTTTGATAGTTACACAAGAAATGATAATATGCAAATATACCCTCTTTACCACTTATGGCGGTGGAGGGTATAAAAAGCCATTAATAATTTTGAAAACAATTTAAATTTCTATATCCCTAAAAGTAGGCAATATTTATTTGATATTTTAATTTAAATTATTAAACAAAATTAAGAGTTTTGAATCTATTAATTTTTTAGCATATTTTTGTTATTGAATTATAATTAATGTTTTATTGCCTACTTTTGGGTGCTTGATTCTAACATATGTCCTACTTTTTATTTGTTTTCAAACTTTTTTCCAAAAACTTTCATTTTCTATTACATTTAATTCAATTTTCTCTTTTTTTCTAATATGAAAAGCTTTTTTTCCAAAAACCTTTCTAAACCCTTAAGACCCTGACTTAGATTAACTTATATTTTTTTAAGCTCTCAAAATTCTATTTAATTCTCAATAATTATAATTTTTTCCACTTTCTCTACAGCACCCCTCTTTAATTTCGAAAATAAAACTCTAATCAATTTTCAATTACTTATGCAAAATCCACTTAAGAATTATTTCTGAAATAAACTCTCAAATAAATATGAAAACCTGTATAGAAATAAAGAAGGGGGTTAACACATAAATGTCATGTTTATAAAACTTATAAGAAACTCACTCATACACACAGACAGAAACCAGCTAAGTAAATACACTTACACATATGTTAACAAAATGGAAAATATATAGAAATAGAAGATATTGAAGAAAAATACACAGATATAGAAAAGTAAAGGAAAAACGTCTAACAAATAAATAGAAAATTAATTTTCAACAATTTCCTTTCTGAGAAGAAGAAGAAGAAGATCTCTTTTAACAAACTAACAGATACGAGAGAAAAGCTTCATACTAAAATCAATTATATTCAATATAAATAGAAATATATGTATGTGTGTAAGGTTACTAACACATATACACTAACATGAATGTGGGGCAATAGAAAGTCATAAAAGTCGCTTAACTTAATACCAAAAAAAAGTAATAGAATTGATAATATTCTTACACACCCAATAAAAACTTCATAAGACTGTTACACATATATTCAGCTATCACATACAGTTACATATACATATAAATATAATACACAACATCCTCTTCTTTTTCCTCTGTCTACTTCCTGCCCTCTATGAGAAAAACTCACGCAATTTATTTTCAAGCTTTTTTCTCTAGTACATTTTCTTATTATGTCTTTTTTTGGGAGGGAAAATTTATTATAGATATTTATTTATTTCGGACAATTGTCAATTTGATTGTGTGTTTATTGTTAACTTACACACACACTTATTATTAGAAGGACCCTTTTCTTTTATATTTCATGAAAAAAATAGAAACCAATATTTTTAACTTAAAGATTTCAATGATTTTTAATATTTTTGTGAGAAAATATAAAGTTTATAGATTTTATAATTGGGTTATAAATAAAAAAATTATATAGGTTTCAAGAAAGGCTTTACATACAGCATGCTTAAGGGCGCCTTGTAAAGTCCAACATATCAGTAGAAATAATTTAGCAAAATCACTCAACTTTAAAAAATCGTCAAAATTAAACGCTTTAAGATTTTTAGCTGTAATTTGGAGAAGACAAGGCTGAAGGTGTAATAAGTATATCGTAATTTGTTTTAAGTTCTAAAATAAGTCTTTAAAAATGTATATAACATTTAATGAAATCTTAAAAACTATCAACATTTTCAAAGTGCAGTCAACTTAAAAAATTCGGTAAAATTTAAAGTTTTGAGATAATGTGCTATATTTTTGTGTAGCGATAGCTTTAGGCGTTTTTAATACCTACATACATATTTATTCAGAATTTTAAAATTTATTCTTTAAGAGTTAAAGACAATTTGGTAAGATATTATAAAGTAGAAAATTTTACTTTGCCACTAAAACTAAATATAAAAAATCGCCTAAATTAAACGTTTTAAGGAAATGAACTATATTTTCGTATTTAGAAAGAAATTTTCGTATTTAGAAAGAAATTTTTTTTCAGAATTTTATAATAAGTTTTTTGAGAGTTATAGACTATTTGGTGAAACGCCATAAAATTTAAATTTTTAGTTTGTTATTAAAATTAATTTAACACAATTAAAAAAAATCACCAAAATTAAACTGTTTACTAAAAATAAAACAAAATTTTGAGAAAATAATGATGAAAATGCTTTTTATATTATATTTTTTTAAAGATCGGCTTTTATCAAAAGTTATAGCTTTTCTGGTGAAATAATATAAATTTTAATATTTTAAATTTGAAATTTACACAAAATTTAAAAAAATCACCAAAATAAAACGCATCACAAAAATACGCCTAAATTTAAGGGTAGTGAAAATGTTTGTTATGTGTGGATTTTTTTTTTCAAAATTTTCCATTTACTTTTTTAGGAATTAAAGCAGATTTAATGATATGAAATAATATTAAAATTTTCTGTATGTTTTTTATTTTATTCAGAATTTAAAAAATCGTCAAAATTACATGCTTCAATAAAATGAGTAATAATTTAAGAGAAATAACAAGAAAAGTGTTTTTAATATCGAGACATTTTTGCAAAATTTTCCAACAACATTTTCAGAAATCATAGCACATTTCCTGAAATAGTAAAATTTCTAATTAATTAAGTTTCTTTCATAATTTTAAAGACAATTTTTGTGTTCTTTTCTAGAAAGTGTCTTTAATTATTTGAAATCTATTTTGAGGTTACATTTTATCTGTTTCAACTTAAATATCTTTAATCAATTGTAGCTCTCGAAAATCTCATATAAAAAACCCCATCATTGAAAATAACAACAATAAGAGGAAAAAATTATGGTCTATTTTCAAGTATTTTTCTCTAGATAGTTGGAGAATGGAGAAAATATAAAAATTTTTATAAATATAAATATTTTGCTGTTGAAAGCTATAACAGCAGCAACAGCAGCAGTAACAAAATCATCATCATCAACACGCAACAAAAAATATACAGCATTACTGAAAAAGAATGATGGTCGTCCTTAAAGATGACTGTTTTTTTTTAATATATATGAGTATGTGTGAGTGTGTTTTTTAGCTGGTTGTTGTTTTTATTGCTATTGTCATCAGCAAGCTCATCATCATCAGCAGCAGTAGCAGTTAAAGGAACCAGCACCAATATCCTTGTTTTTTAAATGGGCGTACTACAACGCCATATGCTTTAACTAAAGCTTAAGTTACAAATAAACAAAAACACACACACACTTAAACACATACACACTTAAGGAAAGCAAGCAAACAGAGAGTGAAGGATAGAGAGAGAGAGTGATAGAAAAGCAAGAATTTAATAAATATGAGAAAATAAATTCCTTAAAAAAATACCAAAATTATGTGCGTTATGCCAATGCACAAATACTTACACACATACACATATATAATATATACATATATTTACACACATTTTCTTTTATATATATATTTGTAATATTTTCTTATTTTATTTATCGGAGAGTATTGTATTGATAGCTTTATATAACTTCCTTATTTATGATAAAGAATTTTCTTCTTATGGAAAAAGATAAGGCGTTTTTGTGAAGGCGTTAGAGTGGGGAGGTGGGGGAAGTTTAAGAAAAATATTTATTGATTATTTTTAAACAATTTAAAGATTTTCTTCGGAATTAGTTATTAAAATTGTTATTTGTTTTATTTTTTTAAGGGCAAAAAAAAAACAAAAAAAAGAGACTTTAAAATATTCATTTATAAATTGCTTAGAGATTTTTTATTTATTTAAAATAATAAAAATAAGATTTGTTCCAAAATAAAGCACACTTTTAGGCAAATTAAAAAGAAATATTCATAAGACTAAATTAGGCTTTTACATAAATTATTTTTAAAAGATCAGAAAACAAAATATATGAGAAATTTTTAATATTTATTAAAAAAACTATTAAGAACAATATTAAATTGAAATGAATCAATAAAGCTTAACATTTTGAAAATAAGTAAATTTTGTTGGAATATTCGAAATGGCAAGAAAAAAATGCTTCAAAATTTTTGATAACTTAGTGAGTGTATGTGTGAGTGTGAATGTACGAAATATAACGTATTTAATTCAAATGCATTTGTGTTGAAGGGTACAGAAGATTCGGCATAGCTAAATATAGCATTCTTACCTGTTTTGTAAACAGTGGGAATTTGTTGATGCAGATTTATCTTCCTGGAACGCTAAAAACTTAGAGGCCAAAAAAGAGTTTTCTAACAAAAGATGCATAATGGATGACCAAACGTATGATCTGGATGATTTTTCGCAACATTCTAGTCAAAAATTATATGTTGCTGATTCTCGAGGGAATATTGAAGAAAAGTCAAAATTAAAAAAAAAATGACAAGCATTAAGCAGATGCGACAAAAGAAGCTAGTTATTTGTTACAACGGGCTCTCTAGATACCGCAATTAATATCAAAAAATGTTTACTTCCATTCCATATGACTTAATAATGTGTCCACATTTTTTGGCATCAACTGGCATACTATCACAATGTTTTCATTGTCGTATTAATTTTTAAAGAATATGTTAAGTTATCTATGTTTAAAAAACTGTGGTCTATTTTTAGGCTTAAATTTTATACCCAGGAAAAATTTACTATAATAATTCAAATAAATATTGTGAATATTGATTGTAAACCATTTTAATTTGCGTTTAAAAATTTAAATTTATGTCATGTTTTCACTCAAAAAAATGTTGTATTAATTTTTAAAGCATACGTTTATTTGTTTAAGTTTGAAAAAAATGTGGCCTATTTTTAGGCTTTAATTTCAAAACCAGGGGGAAAAAATGCTATAACAATTCAAATAAATATTGTGAATATTGCTTTTATTCTTTACCATATTAAGCCATTATTTTTATTATTCTCAACTCATAACTACAATTATGGGCCTTGGCATGTATATGGAAAAAGCTCTATAATATTTTTTCTGTATTTCCTGGTAATAACCATTATTTATTACCAATTTTTTTTCTCTTTTTTGAGTAGCTTTTTTACTTCCTTTTTGCATTCATTTTAGTTTTGGTAATAAAACAGAATTAACTATAGTGTCTCTATTAATATCCTGGTTACGTGTAACGACCCTTTTAATGTGTTTTACAGTTTATAAAATACACAGTTTTTTTCTTTTTTTGCTTAAAAACAAATGAGAATTTTTATTTTTAAAAAATGTATAGAAAAAACTTTAAGCCTTTTTGCGTTTTTTTTTCGCGGCTCTAATAGCTTTAGAGGAAAGGTGAATTTTTTATAGCAAAAAATTAGCTAAAACGCAAAAGTTGGTGTTAATAGCATAAATATATTGTATAAAAGTGTATTTTTATATTTTTTGTAAAATATACTTTGTGGCGTTACATTTTTGTGGTCATTAAGAAGGAGAAAAGTAAAGACTTAGTTTAATTGCTTCTTGCTTTAAATAAAGAATAAAATGTTCATTTAATAAATTTTGTTTGAAATTTAAATAATAAAATAAGTTTTATCTCTAACAAAATAAATTATTAAATATAGAAAATCTTGGTCAAGCCTAAAAGTAGGCTTTTGATTTAAAAATTTAAAATTTAGGACTTGCTTCTTAACATATTTTCTAATAAAACTTTTGTTTTCTTTTATTTCATAAAACTTTTTTTATTATTAAAATTTCTTTTCAACATTTTTCTCTTGCCTTTGGGGAATTTGTAGGTCCATCAAAATATAACCTTTAAAAGAAAAAAAAACTAACCAAAAACAACACTTAAACTGTTGAAAAAATAAAACAATTTGTATATCAAACAAGTATGAATACTATATTCGGCTATTACGAACTTTCGATACCCTCCACCACAAATGAGTGTGAAGTAAATACGTTATATTTCGTACATATAAAAAAATATCATTCTAATTTTTATTTTATGAAGTTCTTCCCTTGAATATCGTGGTTGTCACATATATCGGTCTATATTCTGAAATATACTAAATAGATGTTGTCGATTTTAAATAGAAAACTTCTCAATTTTAATTTGATGCAAAAATATATAAATTAGGAGGTCTAAGATGATTTCTTTTTAGCGTTACTCACGGAATGACAAAGTTAATACATCCTCTTTACCACTTGTGGTGGTGGAGGGTATAAAAAAAACTTATATTTTTCTTCTTAAGAAAAAAATCTCTCTCAAGTTTAACAAGTTTTCCTACTTTACGAGTCTCTCAAGAGCAGTAAAGCAAATATACGAACGAACATTTTCCTACAATTTATACAAAACCTTTACATTTTTCTGTGTTCTTTCCTTCCTTCCTTCCTTAAGTTTTGAAAATTGCTTTAGTAACGGCTAAAAATTTTTCAAAACACAAAAATATATTAAAATAAAACAGCCATAAAAAATCTTTTTATATTTTGCTGTATTTACGTGATTATTTCAGAAATATGTAAAAATGCTTCTTCTTTTTTTATTCTCAAAAAAAAAAGGAATAAAAAACAATTTCATTAAACCTTGACCAAAAAAATTTAAAGAAAGAGTATTGTGGTTTAAGTTTAAGAAATTCTGTAGTTATTTCCCTTTAAAAGAATTTCAAGTACAAGTGTTTTTAAGTGAAAAAGTTTTATTTTTATTATTGACTTTTTTCGGCGAGAATGCGATATAGCAACCCCAAAAGAATTTAAATAATAATATTTTGTTTAAACACCATCAAGCAAATGGTCAAATGTATAAATAAATTGTCAAAATCAAATTTTAAAAATTAAAGTATAATTCAAGGCGAAAAGTCTAATAAAAACTAAAGCCTATTTTAGGGCAGATTTCAAAATTTTATTTAAATATAAGAAAAGACAATAATTCTTAAAAAGTTTTCATTTTTAAATAAAAATTTACTAAAAATGATTGAACATGAAAAGTGAAAATTATATATTTCCAATCCTGATTGAAAGCTATTTTTTTAAATTAACTAAAAAAATATTTGCTTAGTTTTAGGCTTAATTATTTTTAATCGAAATTTAAAATATTGAAAAATAAAAACAATTGCCTGATTTAAGGCTGTTTAATATAAAGTTTGGAACCTATAAAATAAATAAATTCAAAACTCTTCTTTTTATAAAAGTTTTAATTTTAAATGGCGATTTTTTGTAAACTTTAGTTTTAATTCAATTCTATTAAAAATATTAACTTTTCAAAATCGCATTCTAAATATCGTATTTTAAATTTTAAAGGAGCAGATCCTAACTATAGCTAAAGCAAACATTTAAGACATGAATTACGATTTTTCAATATATTGTCTTATTTTAGAAACTTAATATTTCGATTAAATTAATTTTTAGACCTTAATAATTCATTTATAAAAGTTAAGTTCTAATTTATGTTTTAATTTTTAAAATATTAAACTATTGATTTTTACTTTTTCAAACTATTTAAAATTCAAATTTTAAAAAGCTTTGCCTACTTTCAGGCATTCAAATTACATTAAAAAAATTCTTTTAATAAATTTGAAGTTTAAATTTAACCTAAAACTAAGCAAATTTTGTTTAAAATTCTTTAAACATTAATTTACTTTTTAAAACTACGAAAACATAAAATTTTGAAAAGTGTTGTCTAATTTTAGGGATTCAAAAAATTTTCAGGAAGTAAATTGTTTTGATAAATTTAAGTTTTTTTTTATTTAATTTTTTGTACCCTCTTATTTATTCCTTGATTTATTTTCAGGTTTTCCAATTTTTTTCTTTCTATCCCTTTTCTTATTCTTATCATAATTTCTTCATTTTATTTTAAATGCTTAACTTATCTTAAAACGCATAAATTTTATTTAATTTAATACATATATAAACACAAACCTAAAAGTATGCTTTTTGAAAAGAAAATTTAATATTTTTGCTTTTTTTGCACATTATTTATGTTATTTACTTAACTATTTAGTATGCACAGGGTAAACATATTTTGGTTAAAAGAAAAAAATGCTTTATAAGCAAGTTACCTGGTTTTCGCACAAAAAAATGAAAATTAAACAACTCTCTATATAACACAATAAAAGTTAAATATAACATTCACCTTTTGCGGCAAAAAAATAAAGCAGCATATCACACAGATGACAAACACACACACACAAGAACACGTTAAGAAAACAAAAACCAAACACGTGACTTAAATACAAATGATGACCACAAAATTCGCTTAAAAGAAAAAAGCAAAATTTAACTAGATTGTTTTGAAGTTAAACACAAATCAAAGAAACGTCAAAAATAAATCAAACGAGTAGGGGGCATACTTTTAGGCTGTTTAGAAATTTAAAAGAAATTAAATAATTTGATGAAGTAATTGTTTGAAAGAAGTGATTTGTTTTTCTTTGTTTTAAATCCTTTAAGCCTTAAAATATGCTTTATGTAATAATCATAGCAATTAAATGACCTAAATTTAAGCTTTATAATGGTCAATATTTTTCTATTTTATTTTCCAACTGTAAATCCTTTTAATCCCTAAAAAGTCATAAACAAAAAGACAGAAGGAAAATAAAAAATTATTAAACAAATAAATAAAAATTTCGGTATTTAAACATCCTAAATGTAGGCTACAAATAAATTAACCTTTGTGTTTAAAGTATTTTGAAGTAAAGAGTGCAAAAAAGTGAGTTCAAGAGAAAAAAGGGAAAAACTCATATATTATAAGAGAAAATCCTTTTTATAGCAACAGCAACAACAACAACAAAGGAATACAATAAGCCAGGAAATAAATATTAAAAGGAAAATCTACAAAATGGAACAAAAATAAAATTCAAATAAATATTTATAAATTAAATCTCTAATAGTAAACTTGGCCTTCTTTCGATCTCTTTGTTTTCTATTTTTGTTCATATGTATTTAACAACTCCTCTATAAATATTAAAAGAATTTAATGCTTAATTGTCTTTTTACAAGTGAAAGCTTATTTTTAAAAATGGAGAAACACTTAAGTCTTATATATTTTCCCTTTTTTTCTTCTTCTTCTTCTTCGTAACAAATTCCTTTTAATGTTTGTCTCTTTCTCTTCGTATTTACTTAACAAAACAATAAATTTACAAATACTCTAGCAAAATATGTATGTCACTAAAAAACCCGTATAAACACAATATAAAGTATGCTACAAAAAATATAAAATAACTAAAATTAAAACAACACCACAGTAAAAGCAAAACAGAGAAAAAAAGAAACAAAAGAAAAATGTCAAGTACCTTTAAAAAAACAGAACAACAAGAAAAAACGAATTTATTATTTACTCTAACATACACATACAAACAACTATTTCATCCTGCTCTCCTCTTTCTCTACTTTTACATACATTACATTTAGTATAGCATACCATAAGGAGTTACATTAAATGTTGCTCATTTGTAGTTGTTTTTTTTTTGTTTTTGCTCTCTGTAGTTAAATAAAAATTGTGCTAAAAATGTTTGTGTTGGTTACCTTTTATCATATACATATGTATGCATATATGTATGTGTTAGTTAGTTTGTTTTGTTAGTATTTTGTGTAAATTGGTATAAATTGTTAACCATGTAACATAAAGAAGGTTAAGTATACTTGACACTTTGTGTTTAAAAAGTTAAAATTTATGACAAAAGGTTGTGTTAAAATAAGCTTTTTTTACTCGATAATAAGATGAAAATAATAATGATAAAATAGAAACTAAAGCATAAAGAGAGAATGAAGAAAAACTTTTTAAAGAAAACTCATCAACAAAGTATCATGTTATTTAAATAATAAATAGTGTTAAAATATAGTTATTATAAAAAATATTGATGTTAGGAGTTTTGAACTACTCTCATTTTTAAAATAATTATCGGAATTTAATAAGATTTCGTCAAACCATTCTTTACAGTCCTCTATATGATGGTATGTAAAATCAAGTAAATCGTCTTATTACTAAGAAAGTTATAGAGTGATATCAGAAAGTATCTCCCAAAACATATAATAATTATTCTGTATCTCAATCCAGTTGCTCTTACTTCAGAAAAAATAACCAGAATTATTTCAAATTTTCTCAAATTCATTGTTGTTTTTGTAACTTTCTATGATATTAACGAAAACAAAATCGGTTTTATACTAACAAAGTTATAGAGCAATACTTCAAGGTATCTCCTAAAACGTATAATATTATTTACATACTTCAATATAGTCGCTCCTTCTTAAATAATAATCTGATTTCTATGAAATTCTCTCTTTATATGAACACTAACAAAACCAAAATCGGTTTTATATAACAGAAGTTATATAGCGATAACTGAAGCTAATACAAAGACAATTTTCTGTCTTAACAATATAATAATAGACGATTTAGTAAATCTTGAAATGTTCCTCTTGTTAAATGTATTTGTGTGTAAAGATATATATAAATCTGTAAAGGAAGTACTCCTTTTTCACAAAATTATTATCCAAAACGATTTTATCATGTCTTTCGTCTGGCCGGTAGTATTTTCATATAAAAATGTAAACACTTATAAGTCGGATATTTTTAAGTACCTTCACCTAATTCTTATTATTTCATATTTTTTTAACGGGCAGCTAGTTTTACAGTATATAGATATATGTCCAAAAGTGGAATTGCTCTTCTTTACCAGAAATTACTTTCTGAATCTAATTAATTTTGTCTGTCCTTCCGTCTGGCTAGCGATAAATCCATGAAAAATTCTAAAATTATTAAACTCGAGTTACCACACGAAAATAGAATTATTTTAATCGTTTTGTAGCTATTTCTATGCAGTTAAATGTGTAGGTATATAGATACAAATACAAAATTTAAAATGACTATCTTGTATACAAAAACGCTTTCCGAGACCATTAAATCATGTCTGTCCTTCCGTCTGCCTGGTGGTACATCGTAATTTTTAAGTTACCTTTAGAAAATTCGAAATATTTAATTATTTTACGCATAATTTTTTCTATATACAAATGTGTTAATTTCTAGGCATGTCAATGGAATTATAATTATAACATCTTTATCAAGATATCACTCTAAATTGTCTCTATCGTGTCCGTCCATCCGTCTGGTTAATATAAAATTTTAAACTATTTTAATTTAGTTTGTTTTAATTACTTGAAATAGTTAAAACATTACACGGGTAACCTTTTAGGGTAAAAAAATAATTTTACTTAAATTATTTATTTTTTTAACTCCTAAAATTTACTTTATTTTCATTTCAAAATCTTATTTTAAATCAATATGACAACATGTTTAACAAACTAAAACTTTAAATACTTTTATTTCTCATTTTAAAAAGAAATAAAACAAACTGTCAATTTGACAGCTCTCCAAGACCCTTTATCATAACTCCCTCTCCCTTTTTCTTCCTCTTCAAATGTTTAAACTTGTTAAGTAAAAGAAAACAATAATAACAAACAGTAACAACAACTGTAGCAGCAACAGCAGCAATAGCAACGATGATGACAGTAAAAAAGCAATAAAACAAAAATCACCAACACACAATCCCTCTCTCCCACACACACACACACACACATTTGCAAGCACCAAAGTAAAAATCACAAAAGAGAATTAACAAAAAAAGAAGTAAAACATACTTTTTATAACAAGCATTTGCTGTCAATTTCAAGTAGTATGTCAATATTTGGCGACCAATACATCAACAGTAAATGCAAACACACACAAACCATACAAACCAATAGCACAAAAATCCATCATCAACATCATCAGGAGTAGAAATCATTTAATATATATACAGACATATATATATATATATATATATATATATATATATATATATATATATATATATATATATATATATATATATATATATATATATATATATATATATATATATATATATATATATATATATATATAAATTTATTGTGTATGTATATGTGTGTGTGTATAGTTTGTTTATATGTGTATTTATAAAAACGTACAAGATTTCATTTACAATAATGAAAAGCCAATATTTAGTGCTTCTATGAAAATCAAACAAAATTTTCCAACAACTACAACAACAAATATTAATACACAAACAAAATATTTAAGAGTGAAACACAAAACAAAAAAAACTTTAAGAGAACAATTTTTTTATTTTTTCAAAATTATTGGCTCGAAAATTTTTGAAAATATATATACTTTTTTTGGCTAAAATATCAGGGGTTTTTGAGGCCATACAACAAAAACAACAACAGGGTTTTTGGTTGTTGCAATTTTCGTATGTTTGTTGGTTGACTGATTTTTACTGATTGCAACAAAAATTGTTCAAACACAATATTGTTAATATGTTGCATTATGTGTTTATGTATGTATATAAGTGTATTTGTGTGTGTGTGTGTGTGTGTTTAAAAATTTTTGGCAAATATTACTTTGTATTTAGAATGTTTTATAAAGCATACATTTTAGGGTTTTATTTGGCACAAAGTTTTTAAACAACTAGAGGGAGTTAAGTTTTGGGGAAAAAAACAAAGGAGAATATTATTAAAAATGAAAAAAAAAATCATACAGTGAAGAATAATTATTGCTAATGGAAATATTTCCATGTTTTTAAAATGTTTAAAAAAACCTTTCCTATAATATATGATATAATAAAAGAAACCTTTTCTTAAGATTTCTTTAAAGATTTGCTTAATCAATCTTTTTTTCTAAGAAAGTTGTTGTTGTAAAACCATTTTTTTTTAAGAAAAATGTCTCACTAAATTACCTTTCTTATGATATGTATCTTATTTATATTATGCTTTTCAAAAGCTTGAAAAAATTACCTCAAACTTTTTAGTTTTAATTTAAAAAAAAATTCTTATTACTCGAAGACGTATGACAAAAGTTTAAGCAAATATTTAAAATTAAAAAAAGAATTTAAAATTTTAAAATCTCATTTAATTAGCTTTTCACTAATATATAACTTATTTAAATTACGCTTAACTAAAGCTTTAATTTCTTGTTCCAAAACGTTCCCCACCAAATAAATTGCTTTTGTATATTACCCAGATGCTTTAGACAAAAGTGTTTAATGAATATAAAAAAAATATTAAAAATGTTATTAATTTTCTTATAGCTTATGCCAATAGCTTTCTGTTGATATACCGTTTGCTTAAGTTAAGCTTTATAAAAGCTTTGGAACATATCTCGGTCGTTTCAATCATTTTTCTACTTTTTTTCCGTCGCTGTTGCAATGGGCATAAGTGTTTAACAAATATTTGTATATAAAAAATATTTCTTACATTTCTTAATGCTTATAAAATTATCTTTTAAATGGTATATAATTTATTTAAACTAAGCTTTTCTTAAGCTTTAATAACATATCTCAAACTGCTGACTATTATTTTTATGATTTCCAAATATCACTAATACTTTTTAGGCAAAAGTGTTAAGCAAATATTTTAATATAAAAAATATGTCTTAAGTTTATTATAGCTTATTAGATCACCATTCCATTGATGTATAATTTAATAAAATTAAACTTTCTAAAAGCTTTATTAGCTTTAGGCAAAAGTTTAACTTTTAGTTTAAACAATTTCGAATATTATTTTATCTTTTAGACAAATGCGTTAAACAAATATATAAATATATAAAATGTTTATACAGATTTATAAAGTCTAAGAAAAGGCTTTCGAATGATATATAATAATCGTGCTGTTATAAAATAATAAAAACTTGGTTTAAACTTACTTGATCTATTACGATTATTTAATCTTTTTGGTATTTAAACAAAAATGTATATTTTATACAATAAAATTACAATTATTTTATCATTTACTTAAACCTAATAAAATTTCCTTTCCCTTGATGTATAATATGTATTATTTTAGGCCTTTTTTCAAATTGATTTACCTACAAGAAATTTTTAGTTTATTAAATTTGTTTGATTCTTAACATCTGTTCTTTCAAAGTTGTTACAAAATTTTGTTTAATTTTTCTCGAAAAACATTTTCAATTTAACTTTTTTCTAAATTTATAAAAAAATATCCTTAAATCCTTTAAAACAAAAATTTGTTTGTGTAATAATATTATTTTTAGAAAATCCTTTTTTTCTAATAAAAATTCGTTTTTTTACCTTAAATTTCTTGCAACTAAACTAATTTAACGCTTTATTTAGTTTGTTAATTTGATATTTCTACTGTGAGTTGATGTTAAAGTTGTGGTTGTAGCATAAAAACAACTCTAAATATATTTAAAAATTCTCTTTTTCTAATAGTTAAACTAAAGGAAACTAGGTCATGTTATAAACCACATATTTATACTCACTACTTAAGCCTGACAAGCTTGTGTATTATATCTGTGTCTATGTGTGTGTGAGAGTTTAAGTGTGTGTATATGTGTAGAAAAACACTTAAAAGAATTTATACAAATTACTATTAATTTTAAATTGCTTAATGTACAAACCAAAGAGCCCCAAATTGAGGGTGATGGAAGAAGAGTTAGTGAGTTAAAGGAGGGGGGGGTGGTAATTTGGCAAAAATATATAATAAAGAAAACTAACTGCATAGCAGAAAGAGGGAGAGAGAAAAAGAGGAAAGAAAATACTGCAAAACTTTCTTGAAAAACAAGTGAGTAAAATAAAATTAATTGCATACTTTTTGGCAGCTGTTTAAAATGTAATCTAAATAAATTTTTCTGAAATAAAAAAAATTAGGTTAATTTTAAATAACCTAAAATAAGCAAAAATCAAAAACTTTTAGTAGGAAAACAACTTCCATCCAAAAAAAAAACTAAAGCATAACTTAAGGGCATCACTAAAATAAAGGGAATATTTAAGCATATTTTCAGGTTTAATTTTAAAATGTGTTTTATTTTACTTACTTTTTCCCTTCTTTCATCCTTTTGCTTCATTTTTTCTCTAATAATTGTTTCTTTTATTTATGCCTATTTATAAAAGTGTTAATTTCATATTAATTTTTACATACCTTTAGGCTGTTTATTTATTAAATATTAAAATTTCTATTAAACATCTAATTGTCTACAACAAAAAAAATATTTATATAAAACTTAATTACTGATTTGTTGTAAATGTTTTTGTTTGTTTTATTTTAAAGCTGAGAGAAAAAATGTATAAAGTGTTGAATATACATTTTTTGTACAATTAATTAGTAACTTAATTAGGTTAAAAATTTTTGCTAAAAAGTAAAGTATACATTTAGGTGCAATTTAAACTTAAATTAAAATTTCATAAGAAAAGTAAACAAACAATATCGTCAAGGTTAAAATAAATAAAAACAACAGAATAATAATAAAAAAATTTAAAGAAAACAAAATTGAAGTTTAATTAAAAGAAAATATTCATAACATATTTTTAGGAGAAAAGTTTGGGAAATTCTTTAAAAAGAGAATATTTAAAAATAAATTCTACTGAAGTATTCATTAATTTTTATTAAAAAAATAAGAGAATTTCTAAAATTTTAAAGAGAAATTTCTTATTGTTTAAGTTTAGAATGTTGAAATTTGTTTAAAACAGGGTGATTTATAAACATCTTGGTTAAGAAACCTAAAATTAATTTCTTAATATAGTGAGATAACAATTTTTTGAGAAGTTTCTTAAATTTGGAAAAAAAAAGCTTGTTTAACGGTAAACCGGTATTTTGTAAAAATCACCCTGTTAATGCATAAGCCTCCTGGTTTGTGGTCATTAAAGATCATTTCTAAATTGTGTGTTATAAAAATCTAGATATTGTTCTACCAAAATAAGAGTTGGAAAAGTAATAAACTTGATTTTTTTTCTTTGCTAAACAAGGTGAACCACATAAACATTTTTCAAATTCTCTGGCTTTATATAAGTTTTAATATAATATAATTTTAATAAAGATGCGAAAATTATGGGAATTAAGTAAATTAAAACAGGATTTAAAAAAGCCAAATTTGCTTAATTTCAAGTTCCTAAAGTAACATTTTTTTGAACAGGGTGATTCACACACAAGTTTTTTGAATTCTTTAGTACTACTGAAATTCTTTTAGGAATAGAATTTAATTACAAAGTGGTGGAATGAAGAAATTTTATTAATTAAATAAGAAATTAAAAAATAATTTGCAAATGCTTATTTTAAACACCCTGTACTCTAGCTATATATATATAAACATTTTCTGAAAGTTTAGGTATTTTTCAGAATTATTCAGAATTTTTAAAATTCAGAATTATTTCATTTTAAATTTCCTTCAATAAAAATTGGTCTAATTGAAATACTACAGTTCAGTCTATATAAGAGCAGGGTGACTCAAAAAGTAATTTAAAAATTCTTATACACCACTTTTAATTTCTATTGAGAATAATTTCAATAGAGAGATAGACAAATAAGAATTAGTTTTAATTAAAAAAGATTTAAAAAAAATCAAAATGTTTAACATTGACACCCTGTCTTGGCTTATATAAAAACAGGAAGATTCATATCAATATTTCTAAATTAGTTTCAAAGTAAACATATTTAAATTATTAAACTGAAAAATTATTTAATTGAAAAAAGAAAGACAATTTTTGAATGGGGATCTTCTTTGTCACCCTGTAGTTAATGCAATAGGAGACCAAGGTAAATTTTTTTAAGCTTAACTTCTACTTTTAATAATTTTAACAATAATATAAATTATATAAAAATATAATTATTTTTTTAAGTTTTATGAAATGAAAGAGAAGTTTGTCCATTTTAAGAATATTTATACTTTCAACACGCTGCAGCTTAAGTTGTATTTTAACAAGGGGATGTATGTTAATAGCATTGGAAAGCTTAAGACCAGTAGTATCATTTGTAATATAATGACTTTATTTCGAAATTCTAAAAAATATTGTAAAGCGATTTTTAACCAAAAAGTAGAATAATTCTTCTAAACCTACTTATTCATATTTAACACCCTGTAGTTTAGATTTACAAGAAGTTGGGATTTTAATGTAAATATTTGTTATAAGACGGTTTGATAAAAAGATCACAATTACTTAAAATAAAATTTTGCTCCCAACTTTGTCACCCTGTAAATTTTTGTTTAATACAACTGGGTGTTTAAATTAAATACATTTCTAAGCCAATTTAATTTTTAATCCTTAAACACGATTTATTTCTAAATCTCTCTTAAATTTAATGTTTAATTTATTACATAATTAATTGCTTTATTTATTGTTTTCCTTTTTTTTTAATTACAAAAAAATATATTTCTTTTTCAATTCTTTCTCTTCTTGTTTTAAATTAAAAATCTTATAAAACTTTGATTCTCTTTCTTTTTCTATTCCACTCCCATTTAATTTTTCTAATCAAAATTCATAGCTCCGTTAAACTTTAATACGCTTTACGCCATCCTTAAGCCGCTTTATTGCATTTAAAGAAAAAAATTATTCTAAAATGGAGAAAAAATCCTAATTAGACAATTTAAATACTTAAAACGCTGTAGATGAGGAAAAAATAACAATATCTAATTTGAGTCTCATATTTTCGCTGTATTTCCTTTTTTTCTACACGATTTATTTTGTTACGTTTAGCTATTTTCCATATTTTTATTTTGCGTTTCTTACTAAATTTTCAAGCATCGCCTTACAGCTTAAACCGCATGTAATAATCTTTTTCCTCTTCTAAACTCATCGTCATCCACATTACCAGCATCAACATCATCGTCATCATCATGAGAATCATGAGCCTCACTACCCACAACCACAGGCCGCTTCAACAAAAATTCCATGTTTTTTTTCTCATTTCATTTCGTTACGTTATTTTTCCAGCATTGAAATAACAAAAATTCCAAAACGAAAGAAAATTTAACATAAACTTGCCTCAAACCATTAAAATGCTAAAATCACTAATCCTTGCCGAAGGCATTTCCCCTTCTCTTGTCTATATTTTGAGTGTGTATGTGTGTTTTTATTTCAGTTATTCTCTTTTTCGCTGTGATGCTTCATAAATGTGATATTTATTGTATAAGTTTGTTGTTGTTGTTGTTATTTTTTTCTGGGTGCTTTGTTAGTAGTTGTAAGTGTATGTGTATGTATGTGTGTAAGAGTATTTGTAAATTTTTGGTGTTTGTTATTATTTTGTTGTCTTTTGCGTAAATTTTTGTAGTGTCATATTTTCCGCGGATTAAATATTATTTTCCACTACGTTGCATATAGTTTTGATTGTTTGTAGAATCGAACGTGAGGCAGGGAAAAATTATGAAAATTTTTGTAATGAATGTGTTAATAGACATTTCTTAAAGTTTTGCTATTTTCCAAAAAATAGATTTTAAGAGCGATCATAATATTATCGCTCTTATATATAATGTAAATCATAATATTATAATTTTCAGTTCAATTGTAGGAATAACCTAAAAATATGCTCTAGATGTTGTCTCTAAATGTTTCCTAAAAATATACCCTACATTTATTTTGCTTTAAAAGCTTTAATTTTTCCTACTTTCCAGAATTCAAACCAGACTTTTGATGGAAATTTAATTATATTTATTTTACTTCAATTTCTCAATCATCCTTAAAATATGCTTTATTTTTTGATTCTCAATATTTATGATATATTGTTATAGTTATGATATATTAAAATTAGCCTTTTAATATTCGCTTTGTATTAGGAACCTGTTCGTTTCTTTTAAAGCCTAAAATTAGACATTCACTTGATTTTTTCTCTTACCTAAAATTATGCTTCACTTTTCCTTTCAAATTAGAATTTTTTATATTTTTTCAAAATTGATTTTTATTATTTTTTACAGAAAAATCTTTATTTAAACAAACTTTATTTTATTATTCTTAACAAACTAATTGTGAATCTTTTAAATAATTTATTTATTTATTTATGTTTATATACCAAAACCTAAAAGTATGCTTTGGATTTTATGTTGATTTTATTATTTATTTGTTATTTTAACAAATAACTTTTACTTAATTTCAATCAGATTTTTAAGGTTTAAAATATTAAGTAATGAAAACTCTAAAGAAGAGAAAAATGGGTTGTAAGACAGGAAGAGAGTGAGAGATAGAGAGACACAAGAGTTTAATATGTAAATTTTGTAATTTAACAAGAAACTTTTGTAACAAAAGTAAACAATTCGTTAGCTTAACAAGTTAATACAAATGCAATTACATTTTACACATAAACATTTATATGTGTGTAGAGATAAAAATGTAGATGTATACGTGTGTGTGTGTGTATTTTTGTTAACTAAATATTATGGCAAAAATAAAGGAACTTTTATTGAAGTAGAAAAAACAAATAGTCTGTGTAACAAATAAACTAAAATTAAATGTAATAAAAGTAAATGAATAGAGAAAAAAGAAAATAAAACAAATGTGAATACATTTTCGGCTATGTCGAATCTTTAATACCCTCACCACAAATGCTTGGGAAGTAAATACGATATGTTTTGTACACACACTCCTCACATAAGTATACAATATAGAAACGTTTCTCATAATCATAATACAAAAACCTTAAATGAGTCATAAATTAGGCTGGACTCTATCAATTATTGTGAACGTGAGCATGCCAACAGTAGAACGACAGACCTGATTTTGATTTGACGCAGGAATATATGTACATTATGGGGCCTAGATAATTCCTTCTTTGTGTTACTCACGGAATGACAAAGTTTATATACCCTCTTCATCATTTCTGGTGGTGGAGGGTGTAAAAAGTATATAAAAAATATCTTTTTCAAATGACAATTTACCTAAAGAGAAGGAAAAAACTTTTATAAAAATTAAACGGACTTCTGACAGTAAAATAACTAATCTGTTAATAATTTTCAGAAATGTAAAGAAAAAGATTGATGTTTTTCTAATGATTATTAAATTAATTTTTCACATATGTTGTTTATTCTCTATATTAAAGCCAAACAGAAAAATCATTAACGATTTTTCCTCCAGCCTTTAAGAGCAAAGTTTTCATTATTTTCCTCTTAATGTCCATTTGGTTTTATACTAATTCTTTTTTGGTGTTTGTTTCTTTTTGTCAAAATAACCAAAAGTATTATTTTTGTATGTATTTTTGTTAGATAAGTAGCTTATCATTTGTATAACAGTTGTATGTGTATTTTTATTGTCTAAAGAAATGTCCAAAAAAAAGCAAAAATAAAAGACGATCTAAAACATTTCATTTCATTGTTTTGTCAGCAGCTAAAAAAAAAGATAGCAGCCTAAAAATATGCTGCTATTTTTGTGTTAGATATCATAAAGCTCAAAGTACTTTTCTGTTGTGTTAACTGTAAATGGCAAAATATTTTCTTCTTTTTCTTGCCAGTGGAGACAAGAGGGAGAGTTGGGAGGATGTGACTTCTCAGTTTAGGTTTTAATCTTATAAACAAACCATTAAATAACACGGCCTATAAAATTTATTAAAGCTTAAGATATAAATGTGTATGTGTGCAAAGAATAAAAGGAAATAATATGAAAAAGAAAATAAAATTAAATTACCGAAAAATCAAAATAATCCAAAAAGCTAAATCACTACAAACAAAAGAAAGTAAGAAATAAAAAAATATAACCAAAGAAAAATATAAAGACTACTTTAAGGCTTAAAAATACTAAAAATGAAAAACTAAAGCATATTTAAAGGCTTTCAAGGGAGAGTACATAAGTGTAATTAATTAAAAATTTTTTGCTATATAACAGTTGTTTACCATTATAACAGTTATATAACTGTATATTTTCGTTATAATACTTTATACAAACTGTTCTTTAAAAAGCAATGTAGCTTTGCATTACAACAGTTGTATAACACTTTATATAAAAGAAATCTCTTTAAATTTGGAAAATTTTATATTTGAAATCGTTATTTTAAATCTTTTTTTTTTAATTTCAGATTATAACAGTTTATTACTTTAAAATATATAATTGTTCATTTGTTCATAATAATTTATAACAAATGTTTTATACCATGATTTTTACAAATAGCAAATTAGTTTTGCATTATAACAGTTATATAACAGCTATACTTAGGTATAATACAATATAAACTATTAAAATTTCAAAATTTTTATCTCTAAAACCAAATTTTTATGAAAACATAAAATTTTAACTGTATAACAGTTCCATAACAGTTTTTAAAAACTGTTATATAAAAGAAGTTTTAGAAGTGTTATAGTTAATTTCAAACCTTTATTTCATAAATATTCAATTTTTAACAGTTATTTAAAGTGTTAGAAAGAAAAAAGTTATACATTTTTTTAAATAATGTTGCCAACTTTTAGGTAGCAATAAATTATTCTTTAAATCTTAAATAGAATCAGAAAAATTGAAATCAAATATAAATGTTTATTCAAATTAAACAAAATTTAAAAATATCAAAAACTATTGCCTACATTTAGGATTTACCAAATTTTTATTAATTTTTTAATTTTTAAATTCTAGATACAAATTTCTTTCATATTAAATTTAAAACAGTTATTTAAAATGTCTTAAAAAATACATTTATTAATTATTTCTTTTGAATTTTTCATTTTTAGGCTTCCTTCTCGAAGGAGTTACGCCCTCGGCACCACCAGATGTACCACCTAGAAATCCCACAATGAGCCGCATGAATAATGGACGTTTAGTGGCAGCCAATCCAAATGATTTGGGTGTCGATTTTGAGCCCTCATGTTTGGTGCGTACACCATCGGGCAACGTATACATTCCCAGCGGTAATTTAAGTAAGTCAAATAGTTCATTCATATTTATATATTTTTTTATTCGTCCAAATAATTAAATGAAACCCTAAAATTATTCAAAATTCTAAAACATTTTTCCGATCCTTTTTTAAAGAGTTTTTAAAATATTTGTCATTTATGTAATGGAGATATATATTTTCAATATTTCCAAACAATTTACGTGATTTAGTTTCAGTTTATTTAGATTTTTTTAAAAAATATATATTTTGCCTAAAAGTATGCTTTTGTCATGCAAAAATATTTTGCTGTATAGAGTGGTATAGTTTTAGGAGAAGTTTTCTTTTATTTTTTTTAATGTTGAATGTTGATTGAGTTTTTAGTTTATTTTATGGAGAGTTTTTTTTATAACATCAATAATTTAACAAACAAATAGTGAGATTTAAAGCATACTTTTAGGCAAAATAAGTTATTAAGCTAAAAAACTCCAAAAAAAGAGTTTTAAAAATTGTGCAGACAAATTTAGTTATAAATAATTCATATTTGGAATGATTAAATTTTATTTCATATACAAAAATATAAAATTCAGGGTATTTTTTAGGCTTTTTATATTTTTCAAGTTTTATTTATTAAATTTCAAATTCAATTTATTCAAACAATTTACAAATTTTCACATGCTTTATTTAAAAATACCATAATTTGCTTAAATTATATAAAAATTAAGTTTTTGTTTAGTTTTTTTTTTTTTTTTTGCCCCTTTTAACAAAATATTTTTATTTAGCAAATTTTATGCGCATATATTTTGATTGAAAAAAAACAGAAAACAACAGAAAAAAATTCAAATAAATTTGAATAAATTTTAAACCTTTTTGAGAAACTTTTTGTTGATCTCATGTCCCTTCACAAGAGCATCAACTTAAATTTTTATAAAAAATTTCATCATACAATTTTTGAATGGAAACATTTTAACTTTTTGTAGTTTAATTTGGATTAATTTGTGTTATAAAATTGTTTTATTTCTTTGAAAGATATTTATGAATTCAATAAAATTCGTTATAGAATAAGATAGAAAACTATTTATATAATAAATGTCTATTTGATTAAATTTTTATGCCAAAAAATCCGCTAAAAGTTAAAATATCAATTAAATAGCAAACTAAAAAAGAGTAGCATACATCAGGGTGTATAAACAATTTTAATATGAAATTAAATTAGTTTTATTTTAATTCTTTGATTAAATAAATCATACACTCCCTTTTATTTCCTTTTATAAAATGCCCCTAAGAGTATGCTTTAGTTTTTTAAACTAAGTTTTTAATTCTAATTCGCTAAACAAATTTCCTTAAATTTTGAATTAAATTAACTTATTTCTAGCTAAAATATATTAAAATTCCTTTTCTCATGGCTGCTGCCATCAAAATAGCTTTAACACCTTAAAATATGGTTTAGTTTCTACTTAATTTCATTTATTAAAAAATTTAAAACTTACTTTTAAACCCTTTAACGTTTCATTTCCAGTTTCCTTAAAATTTCTGTTTGTTTCTTAGAAATATGTAAACTATTTTTCTTCCTTATTTTAAGTGAACCACCCCACTCCTCTCTTCCTTCTTAGTTTATTCTTCTAGCGAAAAAGAAAAAATATTCACGTTTATTTAATGAAATATTTGTTTAGTTCATTATTTAGTGTTGTTACTTCATTAAATAAAATTGTTGTTATTGTTTGTAAGCTCTCCCATAAAGCTTCTAATGAACCCAATGACATTTTTCCTTAAGGCTTTCGTGCAGTAAAAAAACCAGAACAGCCAAACAATTTCTTAACATTGTTTATGAAATAAACTTCCTTCAGAAAAATTTGTGATAGAAATTTCTTCTTTTAGTTTCATAAAGAAGCTGCTTAAAGAAAAAATTAAGAAAGTAAAAATCAAAAGCAAGAAAGTAGTAAAAAAGAGCAAAATAAGATCCAAAACTTTATAATTTTTAACCTTAAAATAAAACTTCCTTAATATTCCTAAAGTTGTTAATTTAAAAAAAAAAAAAAACTCCAAAAACTATTCTCTAAATACAAATGTCTTTAGCCTCTAAAAGGATACTTCAAATATCAACATTTTCAAAATCTGCCCAAAAAACAAGGAGCTCCTTAAAGTATACTTCAAAACGACAAATCTTATAGATATGTTCTAGAATTAAAACTCCTAAAAGTATACTATAATTTTTCCTCCATTTCTTTTTTTAATTTCTTTTAAATTAAAATTTAATTTTAATTTAAACCAACAAAGAACGTTTCCCCCTTTTTTAATAAATTTTTATAAAATTATAAATGAAATAAGTAAGCAGAAAAGAATAATACAAAAGACCTCTAAACAATGTTGTTACCTTGTTTGGGCTTTGTTTCGTTAGCTGTTATGTATAAGAAAATAATTCTGTATATATAATTAAAATTTCAGTGCATATGTTAAGGCGTTTCATAAGCATATATTATGTATAAACAAACTTCAAATCTATAGAAATGCAAAAAGAGTCCAACAGTTCTGGTGAAGATTTTAGTTCGGACTCTAGTTCAAATCCAAATACAGATTCTATTCGATTCTAGTTCATATTCTAGTTCAAATGTTTTTGTTTAGTTATAGTTCGGTTCAAGTTAAGATTCTAGATCAGTTTTTGATTAAGTTTTTTATTTGGTTATTGATTCAGTTCCTGATTTCGTTCTTCATTCAGTTCCTGATTCAGTTCTTGATTCAGTTTTTGATTCGGTTCTTGATTCAGTACTTTATTTACTTATTGATTCAGGTCGTGATTCAGTCCTTTATTTAGTTTCCGATTCTGTTATTGATTTAGTTTTTGATTCAGTTCTTGATTCAGTATTGTTTCAGATTTTTATAGAGTTTTTAATTCAGTTCGTGATTCATTTGATTATTAATTTCGTGATTCAGTTCATAATTCGGTTCTTGATTTAATTCTTGGTTTAGTTCTTGATTCAGGTCGTGAGTCAGTTTTTGATTCAGTTTTGTTTCAGATTTTGATTCAGTTTCAATTTAGTTCTTAATTCAGTTCATGATTCTGTTCTTAATTCAGTTCTTGATTTATTTTTTGATTCAATTCTGGTCGATTCTAGTTCAGATTCTACTCAGGTGGCAGTTCAGGTTGAAGTTCAGATTCTAGATAAGATTCTGGTCTTGTATAGTTTCAGCTCTAGTTCTGTTTTAGCTTTCTTTGCTATCATTTTTAGTTCATTTCCTTAAGATGCTCGTTTTCTTGTTCTATAGTATTAAGACTCCAGGACCTTTTTATAATCATACAGATCGGCTTTGTGTGCATTACTGCTTTCATTTTTCATTCTTTACATTTGTTTTCCATGTTGATGAATTTCTTGCTTTAAAACTTATATTTTTTTTCAGTTTTCTTCTATATTCATTTTTTTAAACATTGTATAGGTATATGTGTGTGTGAAAAAAATAAAAAATAAATGTTCATAATGAAAATGTTAATTAAAATAATGTATTACTGCAGCTAGACTTATACAATAATCAACAGACACACACACACATACTTGCATAATATTTAAACATACAGGGATAACTACCCTAACAAACCGAAAAAAATTGCAGAATGACTAAGACTTGTATACGATTTATTGCATATGTATATATGCATTAGCATGTATGTGTTTGTAATTATGTTGTATATGCCTGAATGCCAGCTTAACTGTATGTGTCATTTATGCTTTGACGCCATTTTTATATTTACCGTAAGTCTAGTTTGTATAACAAAAATACATACATGCAAAAAATAGAAAAAAATATGTATAAAACATAGAAAAATAGAAGAAACGGAAACATTTTCTACAACAAGATTTTCATTATGAAAATATGAAATAAAAACAGAAAAAATTGTTTTTAATTTCTTTTTTTTCATAATTTTTACCTTATTTTTTTAAGGTAAAAGAGATGAGATGAGATGCCAGTAGTAAATATAATGAAAATAAACAAAATCACAATAAAAAACTGAAGAATAAAATGATGAAAATGAGTATGATTATAATGATGACTTCCGTTTTAAGCATTTTTTTCTCTCGCTCTGTTTTGTGTTGCATATAGAAAGGCTTAAGGGGAAAATATTCTTTCATTCATTCATTTACAACATTCATTCACAAATGATTTTATTACTTTTTATTTTTTCCATGCATTACAATGTTGTAAAGATAATATAACAATTTTTATACATCATTTTCTATATATCAGCTTAAAACTTCTCTTTTTTTATTAAAATTAAAGATGCATTTCCCTGTTAACGATTTGCAAAATGGTAGAGAAAGAGCTCAAGAAAGGAACTCACCGAGAGCAAATAAAGAAAATTATTATTGTTTAAATGTAAATTGAGTTTGTAGACAATAATTTTTCATAATTATGAACTTGAAATAAGAGAAAAATAAATAAAATATATTTTTTAATACGAAATGCAATTATAATTAATATTAAGACATGTGAGAAAAATACAGGATTTTAATTACAAAAAAAAAAGATCCATAGAAATAAAGCTGACAAAAGACAATTTCTGATGCTCTCAAGACAAAGAAATTATAAAATAAAAAGAACTTAAGCCTTTTAAAATCATCATTATAGAAAAAACTATAATTAGTGAATTCCTAAGTAAAAACCTATTGCTTTGCTACTGTAAAATAAAATATTAAAAGTCTTCCGAGCGCCTTAAAGTATGCATTAGATATAAGAATTCTAGTGCAATTTCAGTTCTTGATTCAATTCTTAATTCAGTTCTTGGTTCAGTTGTTCACTCAGTTCTTGATTCAGATCTTGTTTTAGTTCCTAATTTTGTTCTTGATTCAGTTATTGATTAAGTTCCTGATTAAGTTCTTGATTCAGTTGTTGCTTCAGTTCACTATTCATATCTTAATTTAGTTCTTGTTCACTTCTAGTACTGGCAGTTCACTTCTAGTACTGTATCTTTTTGAATTTTAAACTCCATAAAGTTGGCTATAAAATCATTAGATATAAAAACTCCCTAAAGTATACTATAAAATGTTATAAATATATCTGTGTTTTAAATTTTAAAACTTACTTGATTCTTTTTTTTTTAAGATGATGAAAATATTATTTAACTTCCATTATCTGTTACATAAAATAGTTCTTATATATTATATATGAAACTCCTTAAAATATGCAATCATTATGTAATCATTTCTATTTTAAAATTATGATTTTAATTTAAGTTTTCCTTTTTCTATATCTAATCTGTCTTAATCTTCTATTGTCTTATATGCTCTCATAATTATCTTTACCTTATTATTTAAAAAACGTTAGCCTAATTTAAGGCATATTTTAATTTTTCTTCAGTTTTCTTAAAATTTATAATTCTTTTTGTGTTTCACAGATAAATTTTTGTGCTGAATCAATATACCTCATTAAATTTTATAAGATTATTAAGAATCCTTTAACACACACACACATACACACAGACTCAATTTATAATTCTTTATAAGAATACGTAGAAATTTGATAGCTTGTGACTTTGTATATAAATCAAGTTAAAATTTTGCAAAAGCAGCTTAATATTATGAGAATTTTGCACATTAATTAGAGGTAAACTAAAACTCTAGACTAATTAACATAAAAATAAGGATAAAATTACAAAAAGAAAAGCAAGAGCAATAAAAAGTAGGCTATCAAAATTGTGGCAAAAAGCCTGATAATATGCTTTAGTTTTCTTGGAAAATTGTTTAAATTCTCTCAAATCAAATTATGATTTATTTTCATTATTTGATTTTAATTCAAGTAAAACATTTATGGTCTTTTATTTTAATTTAAAAATTTCTTTTAATGACATTTAATTAATATTCTATGTTAACTGACAATTAATGTCACATTTTATTAAAATTTCTTATAAAATACAAAAAGTAATAGTTTATTTGTAAAATTTACTGTCTAACTTTAGGCTATTGCTTTGTTTTTTTTCTGTTTACATGAAAGTAGTTTGCAAAAAAAGACAAGAATTTGTCCTTGTAGAGATAATAAACACAAAAAAAACATCTGAAAGAAATAAAACCACACAGCTGTCATGAACAATAATTTTCAATTACCAGCCTAAAAGTGTGCTCTTTGTTTTTATTTGTAAAGAGTGAGAGAAAGAAATGGGTTATAAAACTTTAAGGATTTTATTTACAAAATTTAATTACAATTTTTAATGAAGTGATTTTTATTTGCAAATTATATTTAATATATTTTAAGGCACCGCTAAAAGCTTAATTTCTATTATTATGGTTATTTTTGTTAATTTTGAATTATGATTATTATAAATCATATTTCATTTTTAATAATTTCTATTATTATCATTATTATTAAAACCAAATATTCTAAAATATTTTTGGTTTTCCCTTATAATTTTTATGACCAAACAATAAAAGCAAAAAAAAACTAGCAACAAATCTATAGCATACATTTTGTTGCTAACATATAAATAAATAATATAGCATACTATATAGCTGCATTATAACAAAAAAATGTAATTAGTTGGTGTTATGTGGTCTACTTTATTTTTCAAAAACGTATCAAATTTTATTAAATCTTTTTCTCTCTCTCTCTCTCGGAAAATATTTGTTTCAATTTTTTGTTAGTGTTGTTGTACTTGTAGTTGTTATCTGTTATAATGGCATTTTTTGTGGTAAATTTTAAAATGTTAATTACATTCATTATAATATTTAGAATTTTATTTAAATTACGAAATTAAACAGCTGTGGAAGTGGCTAATAATATTTTTATACCCTCCACCACCACAAGTGACAAAGTGGGCATATTAACTTTGACATTCTATGTGTAACGCGAAGGAAAAATCATCTCAGACGCCATAATGTATATATATTTTTGAATCAAATCAAAATCTAAGATGATTTAGCTATGTCCATCTGCTTGTCTATTGTTGACACCCTCACATCTACAATAATTGAGAAAGCTCAATGAAATTTGGCCTAAGTATTTGCTATAGTCCTGAGAAGTTTCCTATTTAAAATCAGCAAAATCGGTTCAGCATATTAAAATATATAGAACGATATCTGAGGTAATCTAGTATTCAAGGGAAGAACTTTCATAAAATTGTTAAATCTAAATCGACAAACTAGAATTAAATTATAAAATACATTCACCATTTCAATGGTGGTGAGTGTGTGTGTGTGTATGTGTAAGTTTGTATGTAAGAAACATAACGTATTCACTTCACATGCATTTGTAGTGGAGGGTATTAAAAGTTCGTCATAGCTGAATAATAAGAATAATTTTAATTATTTATTAATGAATAAAATTCTACCAATAATGAGAATGTTCTTTTGTTATAGGAAAAAGAGATAATTATTTTAAGTGGAAATTTTTGAAAAATATTTTTAAAATCGTTAAAAAAACATTTAAGAAAATATTAACAATAAGTTTTTTAAAGCCTAAAAGTAGGCTAATGTTTAAAAGAAAATTTAAGCCTGAAAATATGCAGTAATTATTCAATAATTACTATAGAAATTAAAAGCTATTTTTAGTAAAATTTATAAAGGACAAAGAAGGGTTTGTGAAAAGAAATTATTTAAATTTCATTAAGTGATTGAAATTTATTTTTAAATGATTCTAAGAGGACATCGTTTTTAGCAAGCAAATATTTATCAACAAAAGTTTGAAAAGACCTAAAGTTAGGCTGAGGAATTTAGCTTTTAGATTTTTAATTATTAATAAAACTTAATCATTTTTTCGTGATTCATTTTAAAAGAAAATATTTTTTTATAAAAAAATAAAACTATAAACATGAATTCTGAAGTAAATTTTGCGGCTTAAATAGACTAAAGAAAAAATTCATAAAAACAAAGCATAATTTCAGGTTAAGAGCTTTTAAAAAGCAAGAATTATTAAAACAAAAGCATAATTTTGGGTCAAAACAGTTTTGAGATCAAATTTTTAAAATTCGAACATAATCTTGAGCGATGAAATGACTGAAAATAAATTTTTTAAAACCTTAAGCATAATTTTAGGATGCGGAATTTAAAAAGTAATGTTTAAGAAAAAAATTCTTGAAAACAAATTATAATTTTAGGTCTAAAAGTTCTCAAATAACTTTTTTTATTAAAACATAATCTTAGGAAATTGAATTATAAAAAATAAAAATTCTAGAATTAAAGTATAATTTTAAGATTTAGAAATAATGCAATTTTAAAAGAACACAATTTCTCACTGAAATTTTCTTAAAATTAAAGCAAAATTTTAAGCCAAAATTATAAGAATTCTTAAGCATAATTTTAAAGTAAAAATTAAGTATAATTTTAGGATGGAAAATAATGATTTCTTTTAAATCGAACAGTGTCTTTAAATTTTGAGCGATAAGAATCTTAATACTAAAGCCTAATATTTGGATGAGGAAATTTTGCTTTAGAAGCATGTCACATGCTTATTTTTCAGAGAAAAACTTTAAATAGAAAATTTCTTACAAATACGAATTCTCAACTTTAAACCATAATTTTAGAGTTCAAATATTTCAAAGGAAATTTTCTGAACAAAATGTTTGGGAAAATAAGAAGCACATTTAAGGGCAATAGATTTTGCAATAAAAATCAATCAATATACATCTTGTTCTAAGGAAAAATAATGTTAAATAAATATTGCCTGCTTTTAGAAAAAAAACGTTTAAAGCTATAAAGTATGCTGAGAAATTGGCCTCTTAAATTTATAATTACTACGAATACAAAGAGTTTAAAGTTAAATTAATTTTCAAAAAATGTTGCCTACTTTTAGTTCCAAATATTAAAAAAATATTTGTGTTACCCACTTGACGAGTAAACAAGAAAAACTATATAGAAAAAATATCTAATTTTTTCCAAATTTTTCTTCGCAATATCCCAGCTCCCTTTACATCCTTTTCTCTCTTTGTTCTCTTTTTGCTGTATTTTTATTAACAATTTCATTTAAATTATATTCTCAAACAGTTTTTAGTGTTTGTAAGTTTAAATTGTTCTATTCCCATTTGTGTCGTCCTCCTTTTTTTTTTTTTTGCTTTTCATTGCATACTTTTTTGAGCTAAACTATATTTCAAAACTTTTTATCTAAATATTTGCTTTTGTAACAAAGCAGCCAATTGTAATATTAACACACATTTTGACATATTTGCATATGTGTTATTGTGGTGGTAGATAGAGCAACAAAAAAATGTATATATACATATACAACACAATAGACAAACATCTAAAAATATCTCTTCCCTGAGGAGTTTTATGTAAAACAATAAAATTTAAAACAAATAGAAACAAAAATTTATATATAAAAATTTTTCTATTTTGTTTTTAATTTTTTCTAGAGCGAAAATATTATTTTTTGAAAAACTTGTTTTCTTTTTCAAAAGCATATTTTTAGGTATAGAAACCCTTGTTCTTTTTTTACTAAAGCATATTTTAAGGGGAGGAGAGGTGGTGAATAGCAAAATGGCAATGGAAATTGTTATTTAGTTGCGGAAAAATCATAAAAATTGTTGAGACTTCTCTTTTAAGGTCATTTTGGGGATAACTGAAAAAGAAAGAAACAACAATATAAAAATGTATTTTGGTTCTAAATAAAAAAGAGATACAAAGGGAAAACTGGTATTTTTAAAGCTTAAATTAAAAAATTTAATTTGGAGTATATTTTAAAGCTTTATAACAAAAGAAAACATAAGCTAAAGTATACTTTAAGGCTACATAGCTTTATGAAACCATTTATAAGAAGCAATTAATTTTAAAGTCTGCTTTAAGGCTTTAAAATGTCGAATTTAAAGTCATAGCACATTTTTTTATTAACATATTTATAATTTATAATTTAAACTCATTCAAAAAATCTAAAGCATACTTTCAGGCCATCAAATATTTCACATATTAATCTCTGCTCTCTTCTTTTAAATGTTAATATCTCTATTTTAATTTTATATTTCCCATTTAAAAGTCTACTTTAAGGCTAATAAGCATTTTATTTTATTAAGGCAATATTTTTTTAATAAAACATAAGTTTTATTATTTTTAAAATAACCTATTTTCTTTTATGCTGCCTTCATTAATAATTTATAATTTCTGTTATTCTTTCTTTTCTTGCCATTTTATTCCTGGGAAATTTTTATGTCATGTGTTTTTTTTTTTTTTTTTGATGTTATGTGCACTGCATTCGCATATTATGCGCATAATTTATAAAATATGACACATATGTTGGTTACTTTAAAGCAGAAAGTCAGAGAAAAAAAGGAGGAACATAAAAACGACTTAAAAAGAAAACTAATTTTTTATGATTCTTTTTTTTTCCTTTTTGGCTGCAAGGGAAAATATTGCAAAAAATTAAAGCATAATTTTAAGGAGAAAGACTTAAAATTAAAATATATTTTTATTATAAGAACGATTAAAAAATTCTTAAAAAAAGCATAATTTTTTGGCTAAAACTAAAGTATAATTTTAAAACTAAAGCATAATTTCTGGCCAAAAATTTATTTAAAACAAAAGCAAAACTTTGGGTTAAAAACCTTTTAGATAAAATTTATTGAAATTCAAACATATTCTAGGCCGATGGAAATTGCTAAAAATCGAAACTAAATACAAAATTTAAGGAAAATTAATTATTTAAATAAAAATATTAGAAATTAACAAATTCGAAGGAAAAGTTCTTAAAATTAAATAAAATCTTAAGGAGAAATTTCATACCTTTTTGATCATTTAAAAGAATATTTAATTTCGCCACTGATTTTTTTAAATATCAATTTTGTTGATAAGACTGTTTAACATTAAAGCATATCTTTAGGTGAAAATGTCATTATATCAAGAGAATATATTTTTTATATAATTTTTAAATAGAATAAAGTATTAAAACTAAGGCATAACTCTTGGCGATAGAATGAAAATATACGGAATTATTTAAATAAATAATTACATTTATTAAATAAAGCATATATTTAGGATACACTGAAAGTCACAATGTAAAATCCAAAAAATATTTTTAAAAATCTTTAAAAATAATTTACATTTTTAACCCAAAAAAATGTGCAAACAAAATGAAAAAAAGAAAAACTATTTTAATTAACAAAATTTTAATTAACTTCTCAAGGTTTAGATCTCTTCTATACTTTTCTATTCCTTTTCTCATAATTTTCTTTTCTCTCAGGTTTTCTTGTTATAAAAAAAATTAAATTTTAATTTATTATTTCAAATAATTTCTTAAGCAAAGTTTTCTTTAGCCAAATGTAATATTTATTTTAATAAAAAAATATATATAGTTTTTTTTTCATTCATAAGCATCTATCATAATTTTCTATTAACTTATTAAAGAAGAAAAAACAACCTAAACTTTATGCTATATATTCTCCCTCCTAGAACTATGCTTTAAATATGTATGCAAGTATTCTATATAAACATGAAATTTCTCTCTATGGTTATTATCATTATTATTATGATTTTGAATTTCATTTTTCTAACAAACTTGAAGATGCAAATATGCATTAGTTAACTTTCTTGAAAGAATTTAAACAAACAAACATACAAACACACAACCCTTTTATTATCACTCAAGGAGTATGAATTCCCAAAACCATTTAACTAATTGAAATGAATTTGATGATGATGAGGAAAAATATGTATTTCTCTTATGTTTTTTTTTTTCAAAATGCAAGCAAACATTTTGAAATTGTTGCAAGGCAAAATAAATTATTAGAAAATTTTCATTTTGAAAGAAATCTTGAAATTGGAAAAAAGCTTTTAAGGCATAACAAAGTGAGATGATTTTTCAAGAAGAACTCATATGAGATGTTTGTTAACAAATAATAAGTTTATTAAAATGAAAGCTAAATAAGAAGAGAAAAATGCTGAATCCTCAATACCCTCCACCACAAATGCGTGTTAAGAAAATACATTACGTCTTGTATATACACACTTACACATACACTCGCTAACGTTTTCAATATATAAAAGATTCTCCTAAATATAACACGAAACAGTTAACGAGTCATAATTTTTTTTGAATAGGAAACTTCACAGGATTATAGCAAATATTCAAACCAAATTTCATTGAACTCTGTCAATTGTAGTGATGTGAGCATGTCAACAACAGACAGATGGACATAGCGAATAATCGAATCAGATTTTGATTTGATATACACTATGAGGGCTGAAATGAATTCTTCTTAGCGTTGCAAACAGAATGATAATGTTAAAATACCCTCTTCACCACTTGTTGTGGTGGAGAGTATAAAAACCAATGCCTAAATTAAAGCAAAAACTAATTCAAAAATGCCTACTTTTAGGTACAAGTAAATGCCTAAATTAAAAGTAATGCCTACTTTTAGGTAAAAATTAAAGCACTTTTTAAAACAAAATTTTGATTAAACTTTATTTAGTCCTTTTTAAATAAAAAATTTCTTGAGAAAATTATAAATAAACACAGTGTGTTTATAATGTCTACTTTAAGGCGTCAGCACTTAATAAAATATTTGTTTAAAGAAAAATTAAAAAAACTATTATACATAAAAGTGTTAATAAAAATTCTACTTAAATTTAAATATTTTTAGCATTTTTTAACACAAAACAAAACATTTTTTGTCATGTATTCAAGCAAAATAAAAATATCTAAAAAATGTAAAAATATTAAAAAACTATTGCATATTTTTTCAGAGTATTTTGAAGTAATTTTAAAATTCCCAGAAATGACAATATTTTCGATAAAACATTTTTCACTGAAAATTAAATTTATGAAAAAAACTTCTGTATTTAAATTGTTTTCTTTGTAAAAGTTAATATTTTTGAGAAAATCTAAAAATAAAAAACTTCAAAAATATTGTATAAAAAATTGAAACAAGAATAAAAGTTTTTTCAATATTACTAGTATAAATTCAGGCGTATAAAAATTTATATAAAACTATTGCGAAATTTCAAATGAATTTTATAAAATAACAAAATTCCTGGAAGAGACTAAAAAAGATTTTATTTTTTTAAGAAAAAATTTGTAGCCTACTTTTCAGCAAAAAAAAGAACTGAGAAGCAGCATTTTGTAATAGTTAAATTTTCTAAAGAACTTATTAAATTCAATATATTTTTAGCATTTATTTTATATTAAATAATTTACATAATTAAAGGCGATTAAAAGTAATAAAAAGCTGAAATATATTGCATAGTTTTGGCATACAAAAATATATTTTTGTAATTTTATTTCCTAATTTTTATCAAAAAATTTTGTAAAATTTATAAAAAATTATAGTAATTTAAAAGGAGTGTATACTCTCAGATTTTTAATTTTATTAAAATTAATTCTTTCTTAATAAGACTTAAGAAAACGCTTCTTTACATAAGCCTCATTTTCCAAGTATAATTTTAGGCTTACAAATTTTTAATATATGAAATATGATTTCGAAATTTATAATTTTAGGTGTTTTTATTAAGAATTTTTTATTAAAGATTTTTTAGAAAGCATAATTTTAAGGGGTTATTTTGAAAAAAGTGATTGTGTTTTCCGGAGGCATTGCATACCCTCAGAAATTTGAGGAGTTTAAAACTAAAATTAAAAAAAACTTGATTTCGAAAGGTATAAATTGGGGTGTTTCTCTACTCAGTAGTAGTGTAAGTCTGTAGAATGCTTTCAGGTGTTAAACATTAGAAACAATTGTCTATGTGAAAAATTAATAAAGAAAAGTATGGTTCTCAGTGTTTTTTTTTTAAGTTTAGTATATTTCCAGGTGCTTAAAAATTAAAAACTATTGCCTATTTAAAAGGCATGTTATCAAAAAATATCTTTGTTTCTTAAAAGTTCTTAAAAGTACAGCATGCTTCTGGGAGTTTATCTTATTTTAAAACTATTGCCTATATGGAGGATTTTTTAAACTATTGTTTTAGGGCATTTTAATTTATTTTTTTAAGTTATTTTTATTTAAAAACAATAAATGTTCTATTGAAGCATAGCATACTTTTATGCGCTTAAAAACTATTGCCTATTTAAAAGGCTTATTTCGTAAAAAAATAATTTTAGCTGTTTTAAATTTGAAAATTTGAATTAATTCTTATTATTTTTATGAAAAATATCTTAAAATCTATTGATTTTTTTGGTTAGTTATTTTCACATTTCCTTAGTTTATTGCTCCCCTTATAAGTAGGCTTCAAAAACTAATGTCTGATTTAAATAATAAAGAATTTTTTTGCTCTATTATTTTTGTTTTTTCCAAAAGACTTCATTTTTCACTATTGTTTTGATGGGCGAAATAAAAGATTCGCTCTAATACAGCTTCCTTAACAAGCCCGTTCGAAAGAAATAGGAAACTATAGTTGTTAATATTTACTTAAATACTAGAGACACAAAACAATAAACTATTGACCTGATTTTCAGATATACAATAAGAAATATACAAATATATAGAAAAAAGCAACATAAAACCCATAAATTAGAATTTTTTTTATATTTATAGAAAAAAAGTGGAGAAAAAATGAAAATATATATTATAACAATAATTTATAAAAATGTCAATAGCATTTTTGGATTTATTATATAAAATGCAAAAAAGTATGCTATAGTTTTGTTAGATAGAAATAAAATAAATTTATTTATAAATAACAAATACAGTCATTTATTAAATTTTTTTCTTGCTACTTTTTCTAAAAAAGATTAAAATGTGAAAGCTTGATTTAAATATTCAAACATTTGTCATTTAGTCAATTATATAATTTAAATATAAGAAAAGTACTCGGAGAGAGTGAGAGAGAGGATAAGAAAATCCCTTAAGCAATTTTTTACAAGCTAAGGCCCCTTAAGTAATAAACACTTTATAGACTTTAAACCAACGATAAAATGAGCTTAAAATGATAACTGTCAAAAAATAATCAAGATCTCAACAAAAAAAACATTAACCAAAGAACTGACATTTAATAAAAATTACCATAAATTTTATGCAGAACACCCAAATTTTTTATATAAATTTAAAGCGAGCAACATTTTTTTCAAACCCTTAAAGTATACAGCTTTAAATATAATTTTGATTACTACTAAAAGTATGCTTTACATATGTCATATACACTTTAGATGTTGGTTATAACTTTTATTTACTTTTTGTTGTTATTTCTCTCCAACATTTACGCCAAAATAGTTTGTTTTATTTTCTATTGTTGTTATTTTGGATCGTGTGTCTAATGCAGCATAACTTAAGATAAACTTCTTTCTTATTTCTTTCACCCCGTTTAAAGTTCTTATGGCAACAAAAATATAAAGCATAACATTAGGCAAAAACAGTAACAGCTTTAAAAAACAACACTAACAATACAAGCATATTATATATTGAGTCTACAATTCCTGTTTACATATACACACACATACTCACTCATACACAAAAACTTAATACCATAACACGTTTTTCGTCTTGCTTTTGCTCTTTGCAATGATACGTGTGCCAACAACAATCTCAGTAACCATAACAAGTCTTCTTCATTTGTTTTGCTTTTATTTTTTGCCTCTCTTTTTTCTTTTCTATACAACATACTTGCTCCATTAGTAAAAGTATACATTCTCTTCATATACCTTAACATACATATATCTAATGTTGCCTACTTTTTGGAGGCATTGACAAAATGTTATGTTATTTTCTTCGTTACTTTTTTAAATGTGTGTGTTTAAGGAAAAACACATATAAAAGAAAAATTATATACGTTTTCCTCAGATTTTTTTATTACTGTCATGGTGATTTATATTTTGGTGTATTTTCGGTTCTTTTTTTAAAGCAAGTCAAGCAAGAGATTTTTTTCAGTTCAAAAAAATTATTTTACATATATATACTTTTTTGATATTGATAAATAGATTTGTTGAAAAAATTGAAATTCACTTTTCCCCCTCTTTTTCTACCACCCGCCTTAAAAAAGGAGAAAATAATATTTTTAATGTTTTTCTGAACATTTTTTTTAAATATGTTCTTTCTTTTTAGGCTTTATGGTAAATGATATGGTTGTTTATAACTAAAGGCATACTTTTAGGTGCATTAACATTTGGAAAATTATATATTAATGATAAAATCAGGGAAAAATAAAAAAAGTAAATGAGATTGAAATTGATCTAATTCCTCAAAATTTTAACAAATAATTTGAAGTTAATAATCACTGTAGTGGAATTAAAAATACAGTATTATTAAATCTGTAGATTTTTTTAATAAAAAAAGGAAAAATTAGAAATTAAAGTAGTTTTTCACAAGTAATTTAAATATTTTAATAAATCACAAAATTTTTAAACATATAAACGCCACTAACGTTATACGAAAAAAAATAAGAATAAAAATAAAAGCGCCTAAATGTATACTTTTAAATAAGCCTTTATAAGCGCTTAAAAGTATACTTAAAATTATACTTTTTATACACAACATTTGAGGTAATTTTAAACTTGAACAGTGTAAAATTATTTATTAGATCTAATTAAATTAAGAAATTTAAAAACACCAAATTGGGTCTTTCAAATAGGCAAAACTTGAGGGCTTTCCTTTTTAACATACACTGGGAAAAAGTCAAATAATTATTAAATACTTTGAGCAAAATCAAAGTCTTTAATTTATTAATATAATTTAGAACGCCTAAAACTACACTTTTAGAAACTAGTCAACATTTGTACACCTGAAAGTATACTTCTTTTAATGAAACACAATTTTTAAACTGAAATAATACTTATAATGCCCAATAATATTCTTTTAAAATAAGCCTTCAGAAAGTTTTACAAAAACAATTAAAATTTGTATTTGAAACTTTTTTTAGTTAAATCTAAAGTAACGTAATAAATTTAAAAATAAAATATAAAACCCCTATAATTATGCTTTAAATAATAAGTACTTTATATAATTTTTCAATTATAACACCTGATAGTATACTGTACTTTTAAAGAATCATATAATTATTAAACTAAAAATAAGTATGCCTAAAAATATACTTTTTAAACTAAGTCTTCATATAAATAACAAGTTAGTTTTCTTTCTTCTTCTTCCTAAAAAAAATAACTTTTATTTGACTTTTACACGATTTTAATTAATTACTAAATATATATTTTTTCATCAAAATCTTATCAGTTTATTTACAAAACTATAATTTAAGTTCTAAATGTAACAACAAAAATATATCAAAAAAACTCTAAATCAATTTAAAACCTGTCATGAAATCAAATAAATATAGGTTGGGTATGTATACCTTTAAAAACACACACACCAACCACATACATACCTAAGAAAAGCAAAACGTGCGTGTATAGATGTTAATATACAAATCATCTGAACAAACATGCATACACATACACACACAACTATACATATATATATACAATCACAATCAAATGTAATTTCCAATTACTGCACGCACAGACAATTTATTTCCTTGACGTTAAACAACCATCTTGGCAATTTAAAAACAAACACATACACACAGACATACATATAAAACCTACAAGTGTATACTACCACCATTACAAATACAATGAAATAATTTTTGTATTTGATTCCCAGGTGTATGGCAAATCAAAAAATCATGCCAACAGCAACCGAAAAAAATACGAAAAAAAAGAATGAATGAAAGAAGAAAATAATAAAAATTTATACGCAAAATACCAACAACAACAAGAACCAGCAGTTACAACTACAAGTGAAATTTTGAGGGCAAAGGAAATAATATCATTGGAAAAAAAAAGAAAAATTATTAAAGAAAAGTTTTGTTATTGTTGTTGTTACCTACAAATACATACACACACACATACACATACAACTTAAACATACACCCATGCAATCACAATCAGTTAAATGTTTTGTTGTAGTCCCTAAGGATAATAAAAACAACAACAACAAATTGTAATTTTTTTTGGGTAATTTTTGTTGTTATTACTGCTCTCTATTGCTAGTGCCTTTGCTGGTATTGTTGATGAGTGTTTTCTCTTTAAATTGGGTTTTATTGTTGTTGAATTTTTTTCAACATAAACAAACATACACACATACATATATACATTCATAAACTAAACATCTAAAGAAGGAGTGCAGTTTTTTTGTGCTCAACTCTTTTTTTTGTACCCTCCACCACCAAAAGTGGTGAAGACGGTTATATTTATTTGATCATTCCATGTGAAACGCTAAGTAGGAATCATCTTGCATTAAATCAATTTTTGGCACGTTCACATCCACAATAATTTTTAGAAATCAATAAAATTCACCTGAGTATTTGTTATAGTCCTAAGAAGTTTCCTATTGAAATTAGCAAAATCGGTTCAGTATATTAAGAAATATAGACCAGACCTTTAAATTCAAACAACAAACTTACACTTTCAAAAATCATTAAAATCGGTGTAGTAGAAAAAAGTTTTTGACTCATTTAGCGTTCCGTGTTACATTTAAGAAAAACTTGTATATACTATATACGTCTGTGAGTGTATGTGTGTATATTTATAGAAAAAATAACGTGTTTACTTTACATACAATTGTTGTGGAGCGTATTAAAAATTCGGAATTGCTGAATATAGCAGTCTTACTTTTCGATTTTTTCTTCCTCTTGATGATTTCCTCTTTTATTTTTTTGAAAAATACTTTTCTCTTATTTCAACTTAACCACGTTTAAAAATCAAGAAAAAAATACAGAAATTTGATTTTTTTTCCTCCCAAAAATGGAAAAATATCCTGTATATAATATCGATTTCTATTGGCATTTCGCATATTAAACTTCAAGCTCTCTTAGCAACATTTCTTTTCCCCCTCCTCTTCTTCAATATCTTCTCAACTCAAAAGATAAGATAAGTGTTAATAAGTTAAACACAACTCTTCTCTTTCCCTTTTAACTTAGATTACAATGTCTTTGTTTACTCATTGAAGCTTTACACTCATTTCCATTGCTATATAGAGCTGTTTCTGATGATGATGGCGATGCTGACGACGATTTCTCTAGTTCTAATATTGATGATGAACAAATAATAAAAAAGCAAAAAAGAAAACATTGAAATGAAAAACTTTCATCAATTTTTTGTTAAAGAATCAAGTGGGTTAAGGCGAAATTCTCGTGAGGCTAAAGAATAAAGGGAAAGGGGTTAAATATGCGACTGTGGGAGGATTAAATACAAAAAAGGGTTAATTTGTTTTATAATAAATACTTCAAGATATTAAATAAATTGTTAAGGAATTTACGGATTTTTAAGGAAACTGTTAAGGTGGAGGGGGAAGGAAAGAAACAAGGAGGGGTTAAGAAAGGTGTATTACTATGAAAATGATTGAAATGTTTATAATAAAGAAAAAAATAAAAAATAAAAGTGAAATAAAAGGATTTCATTAGAAATTGTAATTAATAGGGACGAAAGAAAGAGGATAATTATAGAAAAAGGTTTTAAAAAAGGAAAATTATAACAAGTAAATTATTTGAGGTTAACTGGAGTAAAAAATTGACTTTAATCTAGATCAGAGTTTAAACACTGTAGCAGGGGCTGGGCTATTTATTGAACTATAAACTGGTTATCAAATTGAACTATAAACATGATTAAAGAAACAAGTTGGCAACATTTCACTGCAAAAATAATCTCTTTTTAAACGCCCATAGTTATGCTATAGAATGTTTTATATTTACCAAACTCTAAAATAAAAAATTTTTTGACAATTTTTTTTAATTTTGATTTAATTTTTATAAAAACATTTTTCCTAAAAATAACCCCTTTTACATGACTTTAATTATGCTTTAAAATTTTGATAATATTTAAAATCATTCACTGTTTAAACATATTTTTTTAACAATTCATATAAATTTTCATTTGGTTTTTACTTTAATTAAAAATTAAAATTCATTAAAAACATGAATTTTAAAGATTCGTTCCATATTCCCTAAAATAGTCTGTTAATTTTCTATATTTAAAGTGAAGCTTTAAAATATACTCTACATATTCCTGTACTTTCTATTATAGACAACTTTGACAGCATCTTACTTGAAAAAGACAGAGATTACGATTTTCTTTAAAACGCTTATAGTTATGCTTTGAAAACTCCAGAAATTTTTTAATATAAATCGATTTCAAAATAAATAAAATTATATTAAGACTTTCATCTGTCTTTATTTTTTATTTTGAATAATTCATTTTCTTTAAAATTAAATTTTAAAAATTTTATCAAAAAAATTATTAACATTTTCAATTTACTTATAACTTAATTTAACACCCCTTAAAATAGGCTTTTAATTTTTATGCCCAAATTAACACTACATGTATATAAAATATTATTACTAGTTTATGCCTTAAGCTATACTAAACATTTTCTATATTTTTTTGCAATTTAATATTTTAATTTTCTAAACAAATAATTCAATTTTAGAGTTTTATTATAAATCTCTTCAGGAAAAAAGGAAGTGAAAGGAAAAAAGAATAAAACTGAATAATTTATTATAAATATGAAGTATTTTCTTTAGAACACCCCCTAAAAGTAGGAAGGGTATATAAACTCTTTTTATAGGCCATATTTCTTTAACCAAAAAACTAATATTTTTCTTATAAAAAAACCGAAATTTATAGATTTTGTAAACAATAAATTTTAATAAATTTAGGAATTTATTATTTTTTTGGAAGACCAAAAAATACCTTTTTCCAGCCTACAGGAAAAATCTATATAAATATAAAAAGGTGTATGTATGAATGTATGTATGTATGTATGTATGTATGTATGTATGTATGTATGTATGTATGTATGTATGTATGTAAAGTTCCGTAGGCTATAAAAAATTCCGATAGGAATTAAGATGAGGGGTTCACCCTTAAAAAGCAAATAATGATTATCGAATATATAAAAAACTATATCAGCGAGAGTTCTCAATGAAACAGTTTTACTGGACAATACACAGTACGGATAGGACCAGGGTGGCACCCCCCCTGCACAAAGTACAGCAAAGTTCACCGGGTAAAAGCTGGTATAAAATAAACTTAATAAAAAAACTTAATTTAATTTCATGCAAAATCATCAGAAATTTGTTTCCAGTTTTTCCAAATTTTATATCTCCAATTTATTTCCTTCCTAACCAAATCATAAATTTGTCATGTATGACCATTAGGTTTTTAATTAAAAATTTTTTAAAAATTATTTTTTGTTCATATTCATAAACATTTATTAAAAAGTAATAAATACAAAAAATTTTGCCTAAAAATAAAAATCTATTTTCTAAAAAATAAATGAAAAATTTATGAGTAATTTGAACACACACAAAAAATATACATATACATATTTTCAGCCTCAAACTATACTAAGGAAAATTGTTTAGTTTTAAAACCCAAAAGTATGCTTTAGTTTTTTTCAAAAAAATTTTAACCAAGGAGTCAGGGCAAATATTTTGCAACATATATTTAAACAAAAATACACAATAATTTTGTAAATGTTTTTTTATTAAAAAATAATAAAAAGAATTTTTAAATATTTCTTAAACAGAAAATATAAAACAATAAATAAAAACAAAAATTTAATTGTTATCTACATTTAAAATCATTTTAAAATTAATAAAATTTAAAAAATCTTTAAACTATAAGTAATTATTTCCAAACTTCAATTATTCGCCTAAAAATATACTTAACTTTTTCCATAAAATACTTAAAAACATTTTGCTGTTCTTCCTAGAATTTCTTAAATACTGAATATTAATTTCTCCTTTTTTCAAACTTTATTTATTCATTTAAATCCTCCGCCTCTTCCTGCTCTTCCAAAATTTCTCTTTTTGAAAAATTTATTTTTTCATTAACGTTCTCCTGAAAGTATGCTAACATTTATTGACATCCCTGACATTTTTGATTATCACAATTTTCCACTACAAGTTTATAATTAAATTTTCATCATTTCATTTTTGCTATTTTACGCCAACAATTTTTCTTCATCTTTAACACTAATTTTCTGCTTCTTCGTTCGTTCGTTCGTTCATCAAATCGCCCAACTCAAACCTCAAATATTTTGGGTGAAAAAAAAACATAAATACAATTCTCTAAAATCAATAATTTTGAAGTAATTTTATTAATAAACATTTTTGTCAAAATAAAGGAAAATGGTGAAGATAATTGAATTCTACAATTATACTTTTAGGCGCTAAAGTCATGAAAAGTATGATAATTTTTTGGGGGGTTTATATTTTGAAGGAAAAGAAAGAAGGGAATTGATAATGAGTTTTATTGGTAGAATTTAAATAAGAATTTTTTTATTTAAGCTTTTTCTTAATTGAGAGTTTTTTACAGATGAAAGAATTTGGGTATAAAAAGTAAAGCATATTTAAGGGATTTATTTAATTTTCAAAGGGAGTTTTAAGTAAAATATTTCAAACAGTAGTTTTGATGAAACTTAGAATCAATTTCAGAAATAACATAATTAAAGACTAAACTATAAGAATGAAAAACCATAAAGAAGACTAGACTAGATATAAGGCTATTTTAGACTCTATTGGGATGGGACTACAGATTAAACAGATTCTACAAGATAACAAATTATTTTACAATATAAACAATAAGCAAAACTATGCAGTAGACTATATACTAACCTAAAGACTAGAGTATAGATTTTAGGTTCCAATATGGATAAGACTACATATTAAACTAAAGGCTCTACTATATATTAGTTTACAAATTCGACCATAGACAAAGCTGTAGAGTAGACTCGACTAAACCAGCGACAAGATTATAGTCTTTATTGTAGTTTAAATTTCAAGCTTTAGATCCTAATTTAAACAAAATAACAAACAAAATTTAAGACTCTGATATAACTTCAAATAAGCTCAAGTCACAAATAAAGCAAAGAATGGACTAAGGACTAGACTGTATTATGGATTATATTATATGAATTAGACATTTAGATTGACTAAAGACTAGAATATACATCGTCTGTAGATCAGCTTAAAACATAAACAGCTATAGAGTCTGAACTATAGGCTTCACTCTTATATGATCAAGACTATAAACAGTAGTCTAGAGTATAGTTTTGTTTAAAAACTAGACTACAGTTCAGTTTCATGACTTTTGTTTCAAAACATTTCTTAGTTAAATTTTTTAAATTTTCCTTAAAAAAAAACTTTAAACTTTAAAAGTCTTTAACATTTTTACAAATTAACTTTGTCACTTGACAATCTTTATAAATATTTAAATATTTCCAATATAAATCAATTATTTAATATACAACAAAATTTTATTATACATTTTCTACTTAAAACTCACACACACACACACACACACATGTTTATGTTTGAATTTCTTTTATAAAATTCAAGAGAGAAATACTTGAAAAATAAATGAAATAAAACTAACATTTTGCAATACAATTAACACATTATCGAAAATACATGAATAAAATAATAATAAAAATAATTAAAAACCCAATGAAACATTTTGATTAAATAACAAAAAATATAAAAAAATGAAAAGATAAAACATAAGAAATGAAACCCCTTAAAATATGCTCTACTTATAAGCATAATTAAGAAAGTAACTTTTTCCTATAACCAAACCCAAGACAATTTATTAATAAAATTATGTTTTAAATAAACGTCTCTGAAATGTTTGCTGGGTTAATTATTTATTATATTTTATACCAAAAATAACAACAGAAAAATTATGCAAAATGTTTACAAATATTTTCCTATACAATAAAATAAATATATTTATACATATAAATATGTATATGTATATGTATAATTTTATAGGTAAATATTTTTACATACTTACATATGTATGTGTATGTAAAAAGTCAAATATAGAAAATTGACAATACAAATATATTAAATAATTCTTGGGCAAAAAGAGATTCAGAACAAAAAAAAAACTCATACAAAAACATTGTACAATAAATGTTTTTGTATATTTTTTCACACACATGTGTATGTATATGTCATTATGTGTATATAAATTATAAACAAATTTATTTATACATATGTATGTGTATGTATGTTTGTATGTATTGTAAATATAAATAACAAACAAAATTGTATGCAATTTTCATCAAAAATTCATCATCATCAACAATAATATTTGACTGGAAAATACTACAAATATATATGTTTGGATGTGTACAATCAATACAGTTATAAAGGAGGAAAAATAAAAATAAATTTATACGAGGGTTTGGAAAAAAATAGATCTCTTTATGCAGGTATAGTGACGAGACTATAGACTAGACGAGACTGTAGACTAGATTATATATAAGACTAAAAACTAGACTATGGATTATATGCTGACCTGCGAGACTTTAGGCTTGACTATGCACAAGACTATACTATACACTAGACTATAGACTAAACTACAAACTGAACTACAGACTATGCGATAGAGTTAACTACTGACTAGTTAATAAAATACACTATGGACTTGGTTATAGCATTTCCTAGTAAAGATAATGAAGTTTTCTTTCCAATTTTTTATATTTCTTAATTTGTTAAACTAAACCTCGTTTATTTACATAATTTTTTTAACCATAAAATAGTAATAGATAGAAATTTATTGTCATCATTTGCAAATATGCAATAGACAATAAAACAAATATTATAAATTTATAGTTTTCAACAATTTTTGAGGAGAAAAATTACACAGAAAAAAAATTTCGGTATAAAAAAATTTATTATAAACAATTTTAATTAAGAGAAAGGAAAATTTATCTTGTTAATAAAGAATTAAAAAGAAATCTAAAAGTTTAAATAGAATAACGAAAATTATTGAAAAACTAAATTTACCACTGCATTCAAAAATTAGCTCCTGATCTCTTAAGAAAAATCTAACATTTTATATTAAACTAAATTTTAGAGTTCCTCTCTTCCTTTACCTATTTCCAAACATCTCTTTATAATTTCATTATATAATTTATATATAAATTCTTCATAAATTATCCTTTATTACTACATATTTGCATATATAACTCTATATATTTAAAAAGCTTTTAAATAATTGTTTCTCGAAAAAAACAAAGTAAAACTTAACAAAATGACATTTTCATCTTTCTCTCTCTCTCTCCCTCTCTTGCTAAAATGTATTTGTTCATACATTAATATATATTTTTGGCAAATAATTTAATGCTAATTATAACAAATATGCTCTTGACTGTCAACAATAACAACAACAACTACAATAACAAAATCTCTATTTCTATTCTAAAACTTTAACAATTTACATTTCGAAAAGTATAAAATGAAATTTTTGAATTTAACAAAATAATCACATTGCACACGTTTGCATTTTAATGTTGTAATTTTCTCAAAATGTCTCAAAAGAACGTGAGTATTTCATAAATTTATAATTTATGACAATAGAAGAAAAATAAGAAGAAGCATAAGAAATATGGGAAAATTCCAAAGAAGAAAATTCTTTGTTTTTTTTCCAAAAATAATATTTGCCAAAAGATTTATGGTTGATATAACTTATATATCAGATTTTATACCCTCCACCACCACAGGAGATAAAGAGGTTATGCCAATTTTGTCATTCTATGTGTAACGCTAAGAAGGAAACAGATCCCTTATTGTATATATATTTTTGCATCAAATCAAAATCTGATTCAATTTAACTAAATCCGTCTGTCTGTCTATCTGTTGGCACGCTTACATCTATAATAATTGGCAAAGCCAATGAAATTTGATCTACGTATTCGTCCTAAGAAATTTCCTATATAAAATCGATTCTGTATATTAAATAATTTTGACCGATAATTGAGGCAAATTCTAAGTTTCAGGAAGATTTTTGAAAAACTGTCAATTAGAATGAAATTTTGCAATAAAATAAAGCTACATCGCCATTCAAAAGAAATATATATCAAAATCGGTTTAGTAAAAAAAGTTTTAGTCAAAAATATGACTAATTTTATGACTCATTTAGTGTTACGGGTTTCATTTAAGAAAAATGTTTATATATTGTATACGTTTGTAATTGTATGTGTTCGTAAGTATGTACAAAACATACTTCACAAGCATTTGTGGTGGAGGGTGTTGAAGATTCGGCCTAGCCGAATATAGAATTCTTCCTTGTTTTACTATAAATTATTTACTTTTAAGATAAGAATTTTAAAATGAAAATAATTAATCTAGAAGAGAAATATTTAATATTTTTTATAAAAAAATCTTCAAAAAATTTTATTATTAATTTTTTTATAACTTTTAATTTTGTTTAAGCAGAATCCAACAAAAAGATTTTCTGTGGTCATTTAAATTCTATAGAAAATCTTTTTTTATTTGTTTTGCGTGGTAGACTAGACGTTTATAAAAATATATATATTTTCTTTTGTTATTTTTAAAAGGGTGAAATAAAAAGAAAAAAATTTTTCTAGATTTTTTTTTAGAAAAAAACTTAAGTAAACTTTAATGAAAGATTTACAAAATAAGTAAATGTTAACAATAATGTCAATGCTATTGCCCACAATTAAAAGATAACAAAGGACAATATTTATTTTTTGAAAAGCATAAAACAAGAGAAAAAGGAATAAATCTAGAATTTAAATAAATATTGAAAATTAAACAAACAAACAAACAACAACAATAAAAAATAATAATAAATATTTACAAATGAAAACACCTTGTTTTCAAGCAAACTCAAGATATTCTAAAGAAAGTTAATGAAGTTTAAAACAAAGAAAAAATATAATAAAATATACAACAAAACAAATTTTAAAATAATAAATATTTAAAAAATTACTTTAAATATTTTTAATAAAATTTTTTAAGTATTGTTTTTAATATATTATTTTTTTTTTTTTATTTTTATTAAATTATCAAAAAGTAATTTATTGAGCATAAAAAAATTTAAAGAATTTACGAATTAATTTAAATATCAATAATTCTATTATTTTATGATATTATAGTTTATTTTCTTTCCTTATAAATTAAACAACACATATGAGTGATATAAAATTAAAGTTAAACCTCTAAAATACTAATTAAACTAAATTTAAACTTTTCCCCAAAAAAATCCAAAAGAAAATAGTTCCTTTACTTTTATATACTACATAGCGTATAAGTAATACACAATAATAACAAATAAAGTCCAACACCTGCACTTAAAAAACAAAACACTAACAAAAATCTCTTAGTTAAAATAAAATATACTCTCACCTGCAAAAAATGAATTTGCATATAAATAAACATAACGTATGAACAATATAAGAAAATAAAAGAAGGACAATACATTGAAATAAATAACAAAATATATCTAACAATACTCACAGTTAAAAGAAATTCTCACTCTCTTAAAAAAATACAATATTTCTTTTGCCTATAACAACAACATAACGTATGAATAACATAAAACAATACAAAGCCCTCGCATATATACAAAAGCTAATAAATATAAAAATTCTAACTCAAACATTTCTCAGAGTAAAATCATAACAAAAACACACTATCAAGCTAACACATAAAAAGTAAACATAAGAAAAGCACTGTTACTTGAAATATTAAAAAAACATATATAGATTCTCTCTCTCTGAGTAAAATCATAATAAAAACTCACAAAGAAGCAAACACATATAAATAAATGATAAAATAAAAACGGTTACACTTATTTGAAAAAGCAAAACAAAAGTAAACATTGTTATGGAGAAAAACATGTATGGAGATCTCTCTCAGAGTAAAATCATAACAAAAACTCACAAACAAGCAAACATGTATAAATAAATGCTAGAATACTGTAATAACTCGTTTAAAAGTAAAACAATAACATTATTGAGTGGGTAAACAACAGGGCGTATGTGTGATAATAATTTTAATATAAAAACATTTTATGAAGAGTTTTCTTGAGAAAAATTCAAATAAAATAAAAAAACAAAAAAGAGTTTTCGTAAGAAAAAAGGAAAGAAAAAATTTATTATTAAAATTTTTATTTATTAAAAATATTTTAAAATAATTAAATTTTTCAATTATTTATTATTTTTAATAAAAAAAATCTAAAATATCAGTGCTATTTATGCAAAAATAATCTTTAAAAAAATTTTAATTTATATCACGATTTTTTTATTTTGTATTTAATTTAAAAATTATATATTTTTTTCTATTTTAATCCTTTGAGACATATTGTTTATTTTAACAAATATTTTTATATTTTATTTTAGCGTTTTTATTTAATTATATTAAAACAAGTTGCGATTGTATACCACCTTTTGTGTTAGAGTTTCTAAGGGATTTTAATTTATTGTCTGGTCTATGCTTTTAATGGATTAAATATTATTCTAAACAAACTAAACTAAAATAAAACAAAAAAGAAGGAAACACAACTATTGTTTAAAAAACAATGGCTTCAACAAACAATACAAAAGCCATTTCGGGATATTAACAAAAAATAAAACTGAAAATAAAGGATAAACTGAAAATAATTGAAAAAAATTTTGGTAGAAAATAATTTAAAAAATATATTTTTTAAAAATTATTAGAAAAAAATACTTCTTTATTGAAAGAAAATATATTACAAATTATTTTTTATTTTATTTGAAAAATTATTTTTTATTTTATTTAGTAATGAAGCTTGCATAATTTAATATTATGGCAGAATTTCATTCTAATTTACCAACTTATGATCATGACTATTACATCTATTTAGACTAAATTTCATACAATATAGGGTCAGAGATAATACCTTCTTGGCGTTACACACACAATGATAAAGTTAATATACCCTCTTCCTCACTCGTGGTGGTTGATAATTTTAATAATTAAAAGAAAATTTCCTAATAACTCAAGACCGGAAAGTGAAAAATTTTTATAACAAATATTTACATATTTGTTATAAAATTTATTATTAGCTTGTTGTATTATTTATATAATTTATTTCTTGCATTAATAGCATTTTTACGCTTTTGTTTTTAAATTGCGTGTTTCGTTTAAAAAATGTCTACAATTTTACTTTATTTTGCAAAACATCATTAAACTATAATTAAACTCAACTATTTTACGAATTTACAGCATTTAATAACTCTTTTTTCTCTAAACAATTTTAACGAGAATTAAGTCAAGGAAATTTAAAAAATAATAAAAAATTAGTTAAAGTGAAATAAAAAAGGTCATAGTTTTTATTAATAAAAATCCTTAAAAATACACCTCTTTCTATGAATCCATTTTTTGCTAAAAATAATTCTTCTTTAATAAATGACTTTCAAACATAAATGTCATTTTCCAAAGGTGACGCTAAAATCATTATATTAAATCTAAAGCCATATTTTTTCCTATTTTTTTTTAATATTGATGTTTATTTTAAGTTTATTTTTTATGAAAGCTTTAGCAAATACAAATTGTCATGCAATCGTCGAATCTTGTTAAAATACAAGTGAAAAAAATATGCGAAATTAAATCCCTAAATGCACGCAACATTTTTTGTTTAAGCAATTCAAGGGAAAATAATTCTCTGTCCCCCCAAAAAAGCCATAAAAATTTTTTGAGAGGCTTAACTAAAGGATTTTTGTTTTAGATTCTACCATGACTGTTAATTACCTGGGGACGGCTTAAGATGTTAATATAACTGTAACCTCCTTTTTTACTCTCTCTTTCTTTCCACTTTTTCTGATATTTTTTTAAATAATCTGTAATTACCTTAGCAATCTTATTGTTGCAAAAAAACGAGAAATATTCATTTTAATTAAAATCAAACGTCAACACGTCCAAATAATAAGAAAAATGCTTGAAAAAAGGAGTTACAAAAAAACTTCCTAATTACTGGGGAAAATGGCAAAAAAAATCTTTATTAGAAAAAAAGGAAAAAACTGTGACATCGAATAAGATTTATTACTTTAGAAAATAAAAAATAAAGCTGTTGTTAAATCTTATGCTGTTATATATTTTTAACATAATATGGTTATTAGAAAAATTTAAAATGGCCTCCTTAAGAAGTTAAGAAACAAAATAAATGTTAAGATTTTAAGTCAAAATTTTAAAAATTTGTTGTTAACACAGTTATTTTGATTTAATTTATAACAATTTCGACAGGTAATGTGATCATAAAGAGTATTCAAAATGCCTTCCACAAAGAGTTACATTCCACTTTTTGAAATAATTTTTGATTTAAAGTTTGCACAACCTTTTCAACTGAATTTTGAAGAAAAATTTTTAGATTGTTATTAATACTTAAACTGTTATATTTTTATATATAATTTGTTTTATAAAAAATTTTCAAAATGGCTTCCATACAAAGTTAAGAGACAAAAACTATGTTAAGACTTTTTAGTCTCATTTTGAAAAAATTTTAATTAAAATTTTAATTGAGGTATGCAATTTTTACTAAAATAGAGAGAAAATGAGAGTGAGTGAACTCTTACTCTTCTTTGTTATTTGTTAACAGCCTATAAGTATACTTTTATCATTTAAATTATTTGTTTTCTTATAATTAAAATTATCTTTCATTTTTTAATGAAAATTTCAAAAAAATAATAATAAAATATTTTATTCACACCTTTATTAATTTTTTTTCTTGTTTTTGTATTAAAATTATTTTTATGCATATTTATCTCACCCTTACTATATGCTATATATTTTTTAAAAATAAATGTAATTAAACTTTATGCCCGATTGATTAAGTTGAATTGTTAAATAACAAAAAAAACAACATAAATTCATAAATATATTTGCTTTTATATTTAAATGTATTTTTCACTCATTCTTCTTTTTTTAATAAAAATCCATAACCAGACATAATATTGAAATTGTTCATTATATACCAGATATAAATATTTCCATATACAATAACAAACAAAAAAAAGCAGCAGAAAAGGGTTTGAAGTGAAAAATGATTATCATTATTATAATAAAATTATAAGCGGTTTGATTTTAATATAAATTACTTTTTATGAGACAATAATTGTGCGAGTAGCAGCAGCAACTACATATTATTCTCTCAATCCAGTTTTTTATTATTATTTAAATTATTTTTAATAAGGCCTTTAGGAAAAGCTTACAAAAAAAATATATATATATATATATATATATATTGAGAAAAAAAACAACACTAGATTTAACCCGCATTTATAATAATATATATCTGCTTCCTTTTTGCTATAAAAGTTTTTTCCAGCAACAACAACAACACCAACTACAAACATTTAACATATTAATGTGACAGATGTCTGTCTTGTTGTATAATTTACTATTTGGTAGTTTTATAATATTATCTGTCTGTCTTTCTCTCTGTCTGTTTGCCATCCAGCC